>JAWMAG010000010.1:12417500-12582500 GCA_037013455.1 Ceratitis rosa | reverse complement strand
TCAAGAATTTACCCGCGGTAAGGCATGCCTGTCGTAAGAGGCGACTAAAATCCAATAGTTCCCACAACAGTTGGGTCTTTATACCGGAACGACCCGGATATTTTTATCCGACCAAGGACTGTCACTCCCGCAACATTCCCCAAAAATTATTTTGTGGAATATTCTTGTGGTTACAACAACAACAACAACGACAACAACCCGATTTCATTATTTGCACAGTCTTTGCCGTCCAATATGACCTAATGAAAACCAGGCATTAGTTTTTTTTGGAGGGACTTATGACTCAAAATCTCAAAAGTCGGTTGTATATATCATTTATTTATGTCATATATTCACCGTTTAGATCGATACTTTTTGTCATTTTGAAGTTACTTTGATTATTCCTCTCTTATAGAAACTCTTGTCTCTATCGGCAAACAAAAAATAGAGCAATCGATATTCACAGGCTTCTCTTGAGACCGATTCTTTACCAGCCAAGTCATTCGGCATAGACAGGAATAGATTGTAATCAATGTGTGTGGTCTGCCGTTGTCCTTATAAAATACAATTCTCCTCCTGTTGGCGTTTTAGAGATTGCTTGCTTCAGACGGTCCATTAACTGATATTACATGTCAAGCTGAAGGATTCATTGGCAATCCCAAGAAACACACAGCAAAACCTTCCTGGTCGTAAATCCTTTCGACCGCGACTGTTTTCATTTGACGTAGCTGTGAGTGATACACTTTTCATCATCAGGCTTCAGCCGCTTCAGCTGCGATTCGCAGATTGAAATTCGGTCCATAAAGGATGTTCTCATTTAATCATGTGCCATCCGAGCTTCATTGTGTTACCAGCCCTTTTCAAGTGGTTCCAAATTATTTTTTGTGCAAATGTTTAGCTCCAGTGCAATCGAAACAGTGTTGGCCAGATCATCAGACCGCCGATTTCCATCATTTTATCGACATTTTCGACAATTGACCTTCCACATCGTAGATCATCTTTTACATCAACACTACTGATTTAAAAGATCAACAATTCTCTCGTTAACTTGTTTATTCCAAAATGTCATCTTTCTAGCACCATTTAACATAATACAATCGCACTTATAGAACCCGAGATGCAGCTCTCTAATGGCATCTATTGTAAAAACCAGTGAACTACGTTTTAAACCTAATATCTTTTAGTGATCCGATCAGGACCGTTACGACAATTGATCGTTTGATTTTACCAATGCATCTGTGTACCTAGTTTGGTCGGTGTATGGGGGTCTACAATATTATAATATTCTTCGGTTTCGATTAATTTCGGTTGTATGGGAGCTATATGCTATAGTGATCCGACCTGGGCGGTTCCGGCAAATGTGGTTTGAGTTTACCAATGCATCTGTGTACCTAGTTTGGTCGGTGTATGAGGGCCTACAATATATTGCATGGGAGTTATATGCTATAGTGATCTGATCTGGGTGGTTCCGATAGATGATCAGCAGAGTATCAAAAGTTTTGCTGGAAACTCTTAGAAATTTATGTTTTGCAAATCTATTCAACTCGTCATTCTGATCATATTACTATAAATTTTGATAGGTCTTTCACGTTCATGAAAGGAGAGGACAGAAGTGGAAGGAAATCATTGACATTGCTAGTAAAAATATCGAAAAAATTACCAGCCTTACATTTTTGATTTACAAAATTCAAAATTTTTCTCCAAATCTATTAGTTTTAATTTCCTTTCGATTTCATTACTGTAAATATTATTTTTTTTTTTTCAATTGTAAAATTTAAAATTATTTAGAAAAATAAAATATAGATGTATACAAATATAAATTCATTTCCATATAAAAAATACTTTGAAAACATTAAAAAAAAAATATTTATAATAATAATATAATAAAATTAGTAATATAATTTTCTTCTTACAGCGGATCCCAAATTCAGTTTTCCAATTGCAAATGTCACAGCGTCTGTGGGGCGCGAAGCATTTCTAACTTGCGTTGTGCAAGATTTGGGTTCCTTTAAGGTGAGTGTTTTTTATTTTCTTTCATTTTCGTTTTCATATTAAAATTTTTTATTTTACTACCAAAAAAATATATATATAATATATAACAACAGCAAAATATTCCAAATCGCTACTAAACACTACAAAATCCTTAAACTTAAGTACCCTAAACTCAATAGGATATTATAAAGGTGCGAATAATAAACATAAAACTCACAGCTATAATAAATATGTAATAACAATGAACGAATGAAACAATGAAAGCTCATAAAAAATAATTGAATTATGGATGGCATTAAGTGGATGAGCGGGAAAGTAATCAAAACTGTGAAATATACAATTGCGGTTTTATTGCGGTGGTTTCAGTGATTTTTGGTATTTTTGGTTACGAAATTGCGTACATACATAATAATTTGTATGCCTGTATGTATGAATGTGTGCATGACAGTGATTTGGTAAGCGATAACCGCTGTGGCTTTTAGTTATAATAAAACTAATCGTTTGTAAGCATTTATATAATAATAATAATATAGGAAGCTATAAACTAACTTACATGCATACATACATATACCATACTCATACCTACCCATACATAAATATGATTCACAGTAAGTGTGTGACAATTTCATGAGCGTTTTATCGATGAAACGTTTAACCTGAAATTAGGCTTTCAGCATAAAATATTCATGCCTTCCTAATTGTATATAAATAGTGGTATTTGCGTATATACATATATATATTATTATATACATATATCCGTGAGCCTTCGAAGACTTATCTCACATATCAGCCGGTGTGTCATGTGGCATCAAAACAATTTGTCTGCTTCATTAAGAATTCCCAACAATCCTTGTGTCTACATCCGTATGTATTTATGTATGTATGTATTTCTATTGTATTTATGTTTATTCATATTAACGCACAATGGTGGTAACACTTTAACAACACATTAGCCATAATCAACGAACTACTTATAATGCGCTCAGCTATCATTTCGTTGAAAACAGAGCGTGAGAGGAGTAGCGTTGAAGCACTCCTGCGATATGTTATGCACAAATATATGCATAACTGTCTCTACTTAGGTGGATGATATGGCCGTGTGTGGTGTCATAACTTAAGTGTGCATATATATAAGTATGTATATATATGTATATTTTTCCCCAAAATATCATAAGCGAACACTTAATAATACAAGTACGAAACAACTTACCAACCCATTCAATGGAGGCATACTCAGAGAGCGTACGTATATGTGTAATGCATATGTGGAACTTACGTGCTTTCACAATTTAACAATGAGAGAAAGCAACCCAAATGGAAATCAAGTCGAGTTACTTATACTTATTTCTTATTAAAATTGAAGGTAGAGGTCAATCCACTAAATTTTGAGTAAAATCAACTAGATCTCTTGTTCCTGGTTAACTTCCGGATATATATATATATGTCTGAACAAATAAAAAACCTCTGATAAAAACACAACTATATCAAGGCATAAATATGATACTTAAGAATATATCGATCGGTGTCCATCTGTTGGAAAAAAAATATAATTAGCCAATATCGAATTCACGAAATGAAGTTTGCCAAGAGCTTCTCTACCTGATATTTCCAACTGTGTAAAGGTATTTGTCTGCTTCCAGAAGATGGTAAGCTGGAAAGTTTTAATCAATTCAGATAATAGCAATTAGCCAACATTTCCGCCGTCTCTTAATTGGCTGAACTATGTCAATGTCGCCGTATACCTCCTATAGGTCATCGTTTCATTGATTGCAATATTCGTAGAGGAACATGTATATTCTTGAAAAATATCATCTCGATTTTGTTATTGCCCAGACCTCCGCACTATTTAGCAAGACGATGATCAACTTGCAGAGTGTGATTTTCTTTTGACTATGGAGGACTTTTCAATTGCCTACTCAATCTAAATTAGCAACCGTTGGCAAGAGTAATTCTGCGTTAGATTTCCAAGCTGATGTTTGCGTTAGTGTTGGTCCTGTTCCAAGATTGACGAAATTATCTACTACCTGATAGTTATGACTGTCAAATCGCGAATGCGCTGCTTGTTTCTTGGATGACAGGAAATGTTTCGCCTTGTCCCCGTTCACTGCAAGATGGCGTAGTTATTGAGGCCCATGATATTCAATATGTATGAAATATTTATGTAGTGAACGAGCTAGTTGAAGGTCTAAAGATTATTTCATATGTCAGCACCAATTTTGGCATACTCTCTCCAGCCTTTAGGCCGGTTTTCACGAATAAATTCTCCAATATCGGCTTTGCGTCGAGTTTGCCGCTATAGTAATATATCTTCTGGAAGCACCCACGTAAAATACTCTAGATGCGTTAAATCACATGATCTAAGCGGCCAACCGAACGGGCGTAAACGTGATATAAACAGCTCACTGAACTCGCCTCTCTATTAGAACATTTTTGCATCGTCTTACTGAAGCCATAATGCTCGTTAGCTATTCACAGTAACGTTCCGACCATCATCATTTTTGAAAGAATATAGTCCAACACCGTTGGCCCTTAATCCATACAAATCAGTGGATTTTTCACAATTTTTTGATAAAAAAAAAGTGGATTTTTATAAAAATATGCTATCGATCGGTCATCTAGGTAAGAGTAACTATTGTGGTAAGCCAAGCTTCTTCATATCTTGCGCCAGCTGTGTTTTAAAAGGTTTCACACACAAATTATTCCCAAAAACTTCCAACGTTCCAGAGGAATACTTACCATTTTTCAATATGGTGTATTATTATTAATTTAAATGAGAAATTTTCAAAAATCGTTTAAAATTTCAAATTAAGAAAATTTAGGAGGTCATCTCAATTTTTTCGAAGAATCTTTTGAACCGATAGAGCTCTTAAGTTTTTCCTTGAAGCTGCTTTTCTTATTGGCTAAGTAAGTGAATGTCAAATGTATTGAGGAAAGCACCATCCTCGCATCAAATTAGGAATAACACCATTGGTTTTATTTCGTTGCCCGTAAGGCATCTGTGGCTGTGCAGCCGTCGATTGTAACTGCTGGAAGACGCAAAAAAGAGGAAACTGTAAATCTGAAGGCAGAGGATAGAGTAGATGATAAGCTCTTTTCCACATTATAGACACTTTAGCCGAATAACTTCATTGATTCCCAAAGAATTGTATTCTTTCATATACCTATGCCAGAACGCAAAAACTGAAATGACAGGAAGCAATTTACCAGCGTCCAAAGTTATGAAAGGATTTAAGAATTTATACGAATCACTTTACAAGATCTATATGAAACATTTGTTTCTTTATGATGAGAAAATTTTGATTTTTTTCGAAAGTGGTAAAAAATGCAGATCTTAAACTTGCAATAACGAAGAATCTTATTGGTAACATTAACTACTGAAATGAGAGGCCAGAAGTTTTTCCGGCACCAATTCACTATAAATTTCTTCCTATGAGCTGCTCACCTACGACCAAACTCTTAATTCGTCCGTCTGAAGGAAACAATCGCCCAGAAGCCCCAGGTTCGGCTAATAAGAATGAAATTATGTTTCATGAGAACAACGCCTAATTACACACATCAATAGTTACTCACCACAAGCTCCGAAAGCTTGGTTGGGAGGTTCTTCTACATCCATCTTTTATAACTTTTTTGAGACAAGAGGGGCCAGGCTCCTCTAAAAAATTTTCAAAAAATCAAATCGGAATGTAAATTGCTAGAAGACTCTAAGAAATAATATAGAAATAGTCCCGAAGGTCCACAAAACCAAGAAGTAAGAATAGAATAGAAGAAGCGAAGCGCACCTAGCGATAAATCCTGCCGCACGACCACTTTAATCGCCTTTTTCTTGAAACCACGTTTTTTCAACTTGGGGACGCTCTTATTTTGAACCTATTGAACTTATAAACATGAACTAAATGCCATTTTACTCCTACAATGTATCTCTATTTAAAAATATTCCTTGTTATTTAAAAAAAAAGTATAAACAATTAAAATTGAAAAAAAGTGTATAAAATTAGAAATCCCGTTATTTTTTTTTTTTTTTGGCGAAAATGTAGTTCCGGGCACGGCCAATGAGATACAAAATAAGAAACCGTTTGATTTTTTCTTTCAGATTTTTTACCGCTATCGTGTCACTCATTAACAAAACGGACGTGTTTTAACAGCAAATTTAAGAAACGCCATTTAAAAAAAAAATTCAATTAATATTTTTATACGTCTACTTATCTACAAAAACTTTGATTAATAAATATTTTATTTTAAATAAAAAAAAATTTCTTTGAAAGAAACAAGTTTTTTGGATAAACCTGATCTTAAAAGACTAAAAAGAAATTTTATTTTCTTTTTCAGATCATTGTTATTTTGAATTGTTTTTGGGTTTTTCAGTTTTTATGGAACTGTTTCAGACCATATATTTTTTGGAAATAGTGGAAAAATTACAACAATAGTTTTGGACGGTAGAATTTATAGCAGCTATTTCGGAAACCACCACGTTTCCTCATCAGACTTCTTTTTCCATACACCCTTGTTCGAGTTGGATTCGAGCTTGGGATGCCCACAACTCAAGCCAATGATTATCCCATTAACTTACATGTGCACTCTTTTTTTCTTTTACCTGCATATCCACGATCAAGTGCTCAGATATTCTGTAGCTGTAAACTTAGCGTAATCTAGTTGTTTTTACTAAGAATTTACTAACAAATATTTTAAAGCAACGCTTTTTTTATTGTTAGAAAATTTTATTTGATTTTTTTAAAGAATTTACTTTTAATTTGAATTTATTTTTATTAAATCGAATGGGAAAGATTATAGCTTATGCATAACCCTAAATACCATTACATTTTACCAAATAAGATTTTTATATTTGCCTACATATTCAATTGTTCCTAGAGTGTCACTCCCAAACTAAGCGTTTATTTGTAGTTAATATATAAGGATATATTCATATATACAAAAGTACATATATGCATCTGCACGTATTCATAGTCTTTCAACCAGTTCCACTAACAAGCTAATGGGACATTCAATTTACCAACACATTCCACAAACCATTAAATTTTGGTTTCTACAATAGCAACAACAAAACGATGCATATTATAATGAGTGAATATACTTACATACATACATAGTATAGTATCAGTTCAAATTGTTAAGCTCCCACACCAGCGAAGACACTGAGTGCTACTGTTTTTCAATGTATGTATGTGTGTTTATTTGTTGTTTTTTGTTGTTATTAAGGCTACTGCTATTTATGTTTTCATAAATGATTTTCTCCAATTAAGCCTTAAAAAGATAATCGAGCAGGCTCATGGGTGTAATTACTTATTTTATGGTCCTTGTCGGCATATCACCGACAAAACCCAACCCAACGCTCGCCTTACCTTCCGCCGCTCAACAATGACCATTTGTTTTATAACGGTCGTCTGCTTGAGTCGGAGAGTGAGAGGAGTATAATACATACATACATTCATACATACATATTAATGTTACACTCAACGGTTGATGGAAAAAAGATTGTGTTATTCTGTTGGGGTGTGGGCTTTATTGTTTATTGAGGGTTTCCTTCGTGCTGCTTAAGGTTGTCGTTGTTGTCGTTGTTGCCGCTGTTGCTTTTTTTCTCATTATTATTTTATGCTTTTTCATATTTCATTCATACCACATAATAACGACCACATCAACACTCTTGGCACACGCTCTTAAGAGCCACCCAATGAAGCTTCAATGCTGCTTATTCTTCTATCTGTCTTCTTTTTTTTTTTTTTTGTTGTTTGTACTGCTTGTTGCTTTTGTTGTGACTTGTATTTATTTATTGTAGTTATTATATTTGCTTCTTCTTCTGCTTCATTTGTTTTGTTATATTATTTCCGTTGTTTTTGTTTCATTAATTTCTTTGATACCTGCACAAATTATTTACTTCCCGTTTGCGAGCGCTTTTCTTTCCGCTTAGCATTGTCATTGCGTTTAATTTTTTAGCAATTTTTTTTTGTATATATTTGTGTAAGGAAATGTTATGTTTTGCTTACTTTTTGTTTGCTGCTGCTGCAATATCACTTTGCTTGCTTATTATAGTCATATGCTTCATTTGTTAAGTTAATAATGGCAGATTACGCTTGAGTTGTGCTTGCGAGCTCTATTCAATGGCACTTATGTCAACTCTTCTTTTACATTCTTTCAGATTAATGCATTTTATCCTTTACAGTAGTATCAAGCAATTCTTTTTTTACGAAAAAAAAAGTTAAATTTTTATTAAAATCCCTTATAAGTATCCCTTATGAATCCTCTACACTGTAATCTCATCATCATCACCACTTCAAGAATTGGTTTGTTTTTGATCCATGAACTTAGTTTCATATCCCTTTTGATAATAAAGTTGTTTCATCATTTTGATGTACTTCTACGAATAGGTATATATTTATATGTTTTGTTGTTTAATGTACAGTTAAAATGACCTGGCCTGGCTAACTATGATCAAACGTACTTTCTTCTTCTTTATTAACGTTGACACCGCTTATGCGATTATAGCCGAATCAATATTGGCGAGCCATTCTTCTCAACTTTTCGCTATCTGGCGCCAGTTGGAAATACTAAGTGAGGCCAGGTCACTCTCAACCTGATCTTTTCAACGGAGTGGAGGTCTTCCTCTTCCTCTGCTTCCACCGGCGGGTACTGCATCGAAACTTTCAAGCTGTAGTGCTATTATCTACGAGTCACGAATGGGATAACTGTTTGTTTGATGACATATCGTCTTGTCATTGTTCACTACCGGACCCGCATTTTTCGCTTCCTTATCTGGTCTGGAGAAATCAGAACTCACGTCTAAGTTGTTGAGGTCTATGATATCAATATCATCGGCGTACGCTAGCAGCTACACACTCTTATAGATGATTGTACCTTCTCTGTTCAGCTCTGCAGCTTTTATAATTTTCTCCATCTCCAGCTCGGTATCTCCTGGTGTTTCATTATCACTACCATTTAGCAGGCTAGAGAAGTGTTCCGTTCATAAATTCAATATACTGTGGGCATCCATTACTAGATCATCTCTCTGTGTCCTATCAGATAATAAACAAGTGGACCTGGAACCGATCTATTTCAAAAAGATCTAATTTACTTTTAAATTGTTTGATTCACATGAAATTTGATACACAGATAAGTTTTTGCTTAATTGACATGTGGGACACTTCTTCCTGGAAGTGGTCCTAGTGCCGATTCGATAGTTCGCTTAAGCTAAGTATGTGGAGCTTATATAGGTGACTCAATAGGTAGGTCAATATGTGTAAAAACATCGTGTTCATAGTTCAATTTGCTTAATATCTGGAACATAGATAGCTCTTTCTTTAGACTAATATATGTAGAAAACGATTCTTTCTTTTTCATATATGCTAAAAGAAAATTAAAAACCTAATAAAACCACATTACAATTCCATGCGGAGGATGTCGCGGGCAACCTCTAGTAATAAATAAAATAATAGATTTATTACCTCCAAATAAATTTATTTTTCAATATATATATTTTTTTTTTTTGGTTTGACCAATTACACAGAAATCTTCATGAACAAACCTAAAATATAAAAAATATTCTATAGTTGAATATAACTTGTAGGCAGGCATTCCATGTGCAGGTTTTAAATTCTTTACCGTGGACTGGGCATACTGCATCTTTGCGAATGTGACTGGTGCATCGAGTTTTTTAAAAACTTAGCAATTCAGGATTATGATACTTATAAGCCAAAGCCAGTACCTCCTTTCTTCTTGGTATATTTCTCGTTCGTGATTTAACCGTTTCCCTATAATTTGTCTCTTGAGAGGATAACAGACCCACCAAATCTTTATTCTGTACTAAAAAAGAATGACTTAGACGAAATATACTGTATTAACCAGCTCACCCACGGTGAGGAAAAAGTTTTACTACTAATATTGCCGCATTTAGCAAATATACCCTCCTAATGATTGCGATTTATCATAATCCATATATATTCAGATGATGCTAATTTACTCAACATAATAAGTGCAGAACGTGTTGGCTTTATTAAAACGAACAATCCAAAGCAACATTTTGAGTCGATCTCATGACAATGTTTGCTTTGGAAATATGAAATTGTCGAGAATTCCATAGATCACTTGCTTGCATATGTGGTGAGACTATCACAACTGTTTTTGTTACAGAGAAGATAAGTTTTCGGAAAACTATAGTAATCCCATTTTAATCTATTTTTCACTCAAAGGATATGTAAATAATCAAAGTAGTCGCACTTGAACTCTTAGAATAAATGAAGACAGTCTATTACACCCAATAAAAAACTTACTGTCTGGTGAGCTCTTTAGTTCGGAGGTGTAATTGGTGGTATGAAAACCAACTTCATTTGGGCTGCAATAGAAGAACACAACTTGCGCAGTATGTGACTTCAACAAGATGGTGCCACATGTTACACATCAGGAGAGAACATAGATTGATTACGAGAGAACTTTCCCGAACACGTAATCCAGCATTCTTTTAGTTATAGCTGGGAGACCATCTTAAATGCGCCAAAAGTAGTCGAAAACTATGTCAATCGGATTGAAGTTGTAATATTTCACATATAATCCCAAGGTTCAATGTTTATACAATAATAGAAAAAGAATTTCACAAAAAAGAAAAAATATTTTAAATGCGTAGAAACTACATCATGAAAATATTTTAACTTGATAAAAAAAGTAAATATAAACGCCTTGAAATTATCTATTTCATATATGGTTTAAATACGCTTTTATTTATTATGTTTTTGCCAACTATCATTACACAGTTTGCTATTTTATTTTGATATTAAATCTTTGGAATTTTCAGTATTGAAACCATATTTTCAACAATCACAAACATAAATTTCTTCTGGTTTATTTGACATTAAAAAATATGAACCCAAGAATCCACATTTTTCGTCTTCTGATTTATTTCTACCATCGCAACAGCTTACAACCCTTAAATATTGCTTGATGAGAAAGTTGTTTTGATTCATTTTTCTTTTATTTCTCACCAAATTTATTTATTTGTGTTTGAAATTTATTCATTACCTGGACAATTTGTACAGATTTTTTTACTTCATTTATTTATGAATTTGCATATGAGACGTTGGAGATGATTTTGGTGCCTTTGATGTGGAAGTGGAGTTATTTAAATTACCATTTTATTTATATTATTCATACAAACAACACACATACATATTTTTTAATCATAATAATGGTATTTCAGTAAACAAAAACAGTCTATGATATAAAGGCGATTTCAGTCTCCACAAATGTACAAATTATTTGACGTGGACAAAAATTCTCCACATCTTTAATATTTTTTTACGTTTATGCAATAGATGGTTTTTCTTCTATACAAAAAAATTATGTTGATCGGTAAAAAAAATGGCTGCCACTAAAATATTTATAACAGATTCTATCTTCATGGAATTCATTATGCACTACAGTCAATCCTCTCCTTTCTTTACAGTATAACACGGATAGTAGTATTTTGCGTTTTGTTTTTATTTGAGAAAAACTATTTGATTCGATTTTTTAAAAAAGCTTCAGAAATGCATATTTTCCTGAAAAAAAATATTATCTGAATTGTAAACCATAGGTTTTAAATTTTTTTAATAACAACGTATATAACTCTCTTTGGTCAATAGTTTTAAATTAAATCATTTCATAAATAACTAAAAAATATTTCGCGATCGGCCAATCCATTATAACATAATTTCGGTATTGAATTTGGAGATTTTTAACTTAAGCAAGAACTTAAAAATGTAATTTACTTGTTATTTTGTGAAATAATTACTTTTCAATAAATATTCGGACAAAACAGCGCGCGGCGTGATTTTATGTCATGTGATTTGATGTCATGTGACCTGATGCTATACACATGTCATCTTCTGAAAATTTAAGGAAATATGTTTTCTCAACAATACTATTACTTAATGCGTTTTTTCTTAAGGAACGAAAATCAAATAGCTTTTATAGCTTCAATAACGTGATTTCATGAGATTTTAGCTGACGTGATGTGCTGTTCAGAGAACTGCTGCTATGTCAATATGATTATTTTTTTAGTTCTCGTAGAATTGACTTAAAAAAATTATATTAATATTATTTAGTTGATGATAAGAAAAGTTACATGAAAATTTTTATTTCCGATTTTTTACGATAGGAATAACGGTTTCTAACGTTAATTGGTTTAATGCATGGTTATATGATGCGTTATGAAAATATGTCATATGATGTGATGTCATATATCAGCATAAAATATTCTGTAATTATTTATTAATTGTAAATTTTATGATAATTTTGAGAGGCAAAGGCCTTTCGTAAATTCTTATATGCCCAGTGATGTAAAATTTCAGGTGACGTGATGAGATGTCATGTGATTTTTGTCTTAGTTTTTTTTTAAGGAATTCTAACATTTATTATTTATTTAAGACTGCTAACTTAAAAAAATTAAGATGACTATCGATATTTAACGATAGATTATGTGATTTATTAAGTGGGTATATGATGCGATATAAGGATATGATATGTGACGTGGTATCACATACCGGAATAATATACTCTATAAGTATGCATTATTAGTTGTGACTAGTTTCAAGAATAAAGGCCTTTCCTGAATTTTTATATTCACAGTGTTATGATATGGGATTTTTAATGGTGTGATGTAACTGGATATCATGTGACCTGTGAGGCGGGTTGTCATGTGATGCGATTTTATATGATAAAATAATAAAATGCTAAATTTTTTTTTTTTCATTTATGGGATTACTGAAATATCTCATTTATAGTATTTCAACTACAACTTTTCATTACATATTTCTTTTGCGCCACTAATCTATTTTCTTGTACTTTGTAGGTAGCGTGGTTGCGTGTTGATACACAGACAATTTTAACCATACAAAATCATGTTATCACAAAAAATCAACGAATCGGCATAACAAATTCCGAACACAAAACGTGGACTATGAAAATTAAAGATATCAAAGAAAGCGATAAAGGCTGGTATATGTGTCAAATAAATACAGATCCAATGAAGAGTCAAATGGGCTATCTGGATGTGGTAGGTAAGTGTTGGACAATTTCATAATATTTTTTATTTTACTTTATTAAAAATTAAATCTAAGAGATATTTGTTTTTAATGTAAATTAAGCTTTCTTTATTCATGGATCGCTTACTTCTTGTCACATAAACAGAAAAAAATAATTACAAAGAATAATTAATTTACAAGCCGGTAATCAATAACAAACTAAGCGACAATTAAAGAAGGAAAAGGTAAGCGGAAAGTACAAAAAGTGTAAAAAGTAGAAGTACAAGGTAGCAAATAAACATGAAAAAAGGTTAAATACAATAAAATTATAGCACAGCATATAACAATACAATAGAAACTGGCCAGCTGCAATTTCATGCAGAAAATGACCCAGCTCTTTGCCACCCAGTCAGGCGGGTGGCCAACCAACCAAAGAACCAACAACTAACCAAGCGAAAAGCCCTAATATATGCAATTAAAATGCTACAACGATCAACCTCTACATACATACATACATACATACATACATACATATGTATGCACTCTCGTGTATGTTAATACAAAAATACCTATTTACATTTGTGTGCTTTCCACTTGTATGTGCGCGAAAACGGTGCTATAAATAAAATAGCAAGTGAAAAACTGTACTGAAAACATGACCGCAAAAACCACAAATTACCGATTGTTAAAAAAATTATATTGTCGAGTCAGGGGACTTAAATTATGACCGGTGGGCGGGGGTATTTTTTACGACAAAGGGAGCGACGTTTATGTTAGCAAGCGTAAGTTAAGTGCGGCTGTGGGTTGGGGTAAAACACTATGGCAGGGTTAAATGAAATTGATTGCAGCCGGAGTGGTGGTTATGAAATTTTGCGCAGATTATGGACACAATGCAATTGCAGTTAGATGTGGAATATATAGATATAGAATTTTGTCTTTAAAAATTGTGTGTGTGTGCATTGATATAGAAAGAAGTCTTTCTTTATCGGAAATTTTGAAATTTTTAATACTTTTCAGTGTATCCTTTCCTAAAATCGATATCTTCATATCAGCTCAAAAACAAATCAATAAAAAATTCAACTAAGTAATAAGCAACTGTTCTTAATATTATCATCTTCTATTATGTACAATTGTTTTATTTGTTGCTATTGTTTATTATTATCATTTTGTAAAGAAGTTTCTCATTTGCTTCCCTGTCGCAAAAATTCATTTTATATATTTATTTTTTTTATATTTTATGATAAGGCGATAGCCCTTTGCTGAATATATTTTACTCGCTACATTCTTTGAAACTTTCGCTACGCTTTCGTAAAGACAACGGGGGTAATACTCATTCATTAACCTTTCTTCCGACTAGGTGAAACCCTTTCTCAAATATAGGTATAGTAAAAAGTAATCCATTAATGTTGCATTTCATTGCAAGCGTTATTTCTTCGTCTTATTCTTTATTGGCGTGGGCACCGCTTTCGAGATTATAGCCGAATCAATAATATCACGCCATTCATCTCTTCTTGGTGCCAGTTGGAAATACCAAGTGTAGCCAAGCTGCTTCCAACGGAGTGGGGGTGATCCTGTTCCTCTGCTTCCATCAGCAGGTACTGCATCGAATACTTCCAAAGCAGGAGGATCGCTGTTGCCAATACGCAAAGGACCTTAAACCGTTCCCAAAACTTTTCTCTGGAAGACTCCAAGGGCCGACTCATCAGATGTCGACATTGTCCACGGTTCTGCATCATATAATAGGACGTGGATGATGAGGGACTTGTAGAGTTTGGTTTTTGTTCGTCGAAAGAGTCCTTTACCTACTCAAACAGAAGTAGCACCTATTGGCAGGAATGGTTCTGTTTTGGATTTTTAGGCGGATATTATTATTAATGTTTATGCTGGTCCCTAAATGGACGAAATAAGCTACGACTTTGAAGTTATGACTGTAAACACTGACGTGGGAGCAAAAACGTGAATGCGATGACTGTTTGTTTGTCTTGTCCTCGTTCACTACCAAACCAATTCGCGTCGCTCCTTTATCAAGTCTGGCGAAGGTTGCTAAGGCCTATGATATCAATATCATCGGCATACGCCAATAGTTGTACACTCTTGAAGAAATCAAACGATAAGGGGTCACCCTGTCTGAAACCTCATTTGGTACCAAACGGTTAGAAGAGCAATTCTGGTGTTATCAGTTTGTACAGCCGTATAGGTTTTGCAGGAGTGCAAGCCGATTGCAGATTTTCGACGTCGAATCATCTTTGCGTTTGTTGAGGGTCGTTTTTTGACACACAGAGGTGCGTGCGTATCTTCGCTGCGACAAGATAGTGAACCGAGTCAGTGTTGGGACCTCGGAACGTTGATCAGGAGATAGTAAAGTAGCTTGGTGAATTTTTTTGAGCCATATTTCGGACCACGGCAAAGTCGATTAGTCTCAACACATTGTGGGATGTTTCGTTGTGGAGGCTGAATGTTCCGACAGTTGTGCTCTCTGGCGTTGAAGTCGCCAAGCACAATTTTTACATCGTGACGGGGAGCGCTCAGCATACTTGAAGTACTCATAAAGGCATCATTTCCTTGTGGTGAAAAATTTCCTGTTGATGCGAATTATGGCGAGACGTTCATTCACCGGAGTGAATGCCAGTACTCGGCGACGGAGTCTCTCTCCCACAACGAAACGGACACCAAATTTGCGCTCCTTTATATGGCCGCTGTAGTAAATGTCATAAAGACCCACCTTCTTCCGTCCTTGTCCCGTCAATCGCATCTCTTGGACGGCAGTGATATCAGCCTTTAACCTTATTAAGACATCAATCAGATTTATTTACCATAGTTAAAATTATACGATTTTTGCCACATACGAGTATGCATCGCTTTGCTTCATAACCTTTTGCCACTTTGAAGATAAAGCCAATATCCTTCTCTCATAGAAACCCTTGGTGTCGAATCTTCATCAGACAAATCATACCCTATAAACAGGATTACTTAGTGCGAGGTTTGAACTATGAGGTGGATGCTTTAAATCCTCCGAACCAACCTCTCGGAGCTTCTAGCAAGTCACAATCGATGCGTGTGGTCAAGCAAGCTCCTGATGAAACACAATTTCCCTCCTGTTGACCAAAGCTGAGCACTTCTGGGCGATTGCTGCCTTTAGACTGTCCAAATGCTAACGATACAGGTCCGAATTAAAAGTTTGGTCGTAGTGGATGACACACAACAAACCTTCCTGGTCGTCAATACGGGCTAAGAAATTGTTTGTGGCGGCTCAGTGCCCGTCCTTCGTTACTGTAAGTGATCTACTTTTCTTCACCAGTCGCCATTCGCTTTAGGAATTTGTCGATTTGTTGCGACTAGCAATGACCCGCAGGTGAAAATTCGGTTCATGAGGTTTTTTCTCATTAACTCATGGGGTACCCCTACACCAAGCTTCTTTGTGTATCCATCTTTTTTCAAGTGGTCGAAAACTGTTTTTTGTACCAATCGAAACACTGCTCGCAGACGATTTTCATTATTTTATCGACATTTTCGACAATAGGAATTCCACACCATGGAATATCTTCCAGCTAGCTAAAGTTAACCTGTTATTTATTATGTTATATATTATTTTCATATACTCGTCACTTCGGTGTTTTAAAGGCCGCAAAAGCCAAGCGGTAAACAGTGGGGACTACCATTGGGAAGTCCAGGGTTCAAGTCCTGGGTTCACCAACATCCAAAATAATGCAAAATCAATTTTTACTATCGCGATCGCCTCTTAGCAGGGAATGCAAAGCCCTTAGGGCTTATATCTGACATGAAATAATACAAATTTATTAGCCATTCAGACGCGGCTTAGAAAAGAGCTGTAGGTCCTTGCATTTGTTCGAAAAACATTAAGGCACACGTCAACATTTCGAGGAAATGATCGGCCAACAAACTCTTGCAGAGGTTATACCATAACATAAAGCGTTATTTATGTATATACCTATGTATATAATATATTACATATACACATAAATGCATTTACTGTTTTACACACATTCATTTAGGTAATTTGAAAAATATTTAATTTTAATCCACTAAAATTCACCATGCTGTGGCTATTCCAAGGTCAATTAGAGCCAACAATGGTCACGGGCATAATTGAAAGGGAAGTGAGTGGTGCATTTGCGGAAGGCGCAAGCGAAACGTGTGGTTTGTAGTGAAGCCCACTGACCACTGTGAGTATATGGTATAATCAGGTTATGCTTCTGCACTCAACATACATAGTACATACATAGGTAAATACACATGTATACGTTTAAATAACCAACAACACTATCCATACCCAACTCGCCTGCCTTTGTGTGGGCCACTTATGTAAGCTCAGTTGACTTGTCCAACCAACCAAAAACAATGCTGGGGCTAACAAAGCTACGTACAGCGACTTAGCCGACCGAATGCCATTGTTCCCAAAACTCCCAAAAATACCTACAAACAAACATTTACTAATAACTACTTACAAACAAATGTACATATGTACATATATATGTACACGTATGTATATGTATGCACAATAGAATGCTTTGGCTTGGTTAGCTGACTGGTAGCCTAGCTGAGGCCGAGCGTATGCTATGTTGCCGGTGCGTCTCCTCATTTGCTGTGCTTAACGACATCATCGCATTCCTACTTTTTCCCCCTTCATTATGGGCTATGAGCATTGTTGGTCAGTGTGGATTGAATAGCCGGCGCTGTAATTGTGCTATTTGCTGTTGTTTTTGCTTATATGCTTAGTTGCCGCAGCATATGTGTATATGTGTATATGTGCGTATGTGTGGGCCGCTCTTTGCTTTGGCGTTCCAAACATATTAACCATGCACCGAACCACAGCGGCGTTGTTGATTTTGCATTAAATATTCCTGCTTAATACGTTAAACGGTGACCATCTCCCAACATTTCGCGTAAAATGGCACCTGCTGCAGCTACAACCCGAGCGCCACCGTAGGCACCTACCCTCCGTGGTGGGACTATTGAATGAACATACCTTTACAGAATTTGGCTTGCAAATACGCAGGAGCATGCGGCACTAAATGCTATGGTTTATCCTTTAGTAAGTGAATGCAAAGGCGAACATATTTACTCAAAAATCTATGCACACTAGGGTGGAGCAAAAAATAAACCTCGAAAGGTTCAAACGAAATTTTAATATCTGAAATTGGTCTGCATGAATATTGTATTAAATCTATTGCAAAATTTTCCTCAACCAAGAATGATAAGGATCCGATTACCACCGCGCTACCTTTCAAGTAACAAACATCATACCCAACCTGTCATCCCTCAACCCTCATTCACTCTGGCCTATTATAAATGGCCATGGAAACAAAAAAACGTTTCCCTATATTGTAACCTCAGCTTACTACTAGACTACTTGGTCGACTCGGCCACCATTTCGAGGTTCCCTACATTAAATAAAAAACACAGAAAATTCAAGATTATTAGGGAGAGTTATCATTCGAAAAAACATTCTTCGGCATTTAGTTTTTGAAGATTATATCTTTCAAATGTTGGCCGCGGCTACGACTCAGACGGTCCTCCGTTGAATCCAATTTATGATGAGTCGTTCGAGCTTTTCGACTGGTAACTGGCGAATGACACGCGTGATGTTTTGCTTCGAAGCCTTATATATCCCCATAGGAAAAAGTCTAACGGTGTGATATCACACGTTCTTGGTGGCCAATCGCCCGACCAAAAGGTGATATTGTCTGCTCACCGAAGTGTTCTCTCAATAAATCCATTGATTGATGCGATGTGTGGGAAGAGGCTCCAGCTTGTTGAAACCAAACGTTGCCGAAATTACGAGCTTAAATTTCAGGCATCAAATAGTCGGTTATCATGGCGCGATAACGGTCGCCATTGACGGTTATGTTCTCATTGGAATCATTTTTGAAGAAATATGGACCAGTGATTCCACCGGCCTACAAACCACACAAAACTGTCGTTTTTTCTGGATCAAATGGCAGCTCTTAAATCTTTTCAGGTTGTTTTTTGTCCCAAATGCAACAATTTTGCTTTGTTACAAACCCATTGAGCCGGAAATAGGCTTCATCACTGAACTCGATCTCGATGGCTCGAAAACTTTGAACTTTTCAAGAGATTATAGAATGAAGCGATGTCGCTTGGGAAGGTATTGCACAAGCTGTATTTTGCACGCACAATTTTAGATTTCGAAGTAAAATGCGTCAATTCGTTCCATACGTCAGTCCGAATTACTGCGAACGTCGCCGATTCGACTCTTCACGGTCCTCGTGTACACTCTCAGCTACGGCCGCTATAATTTCTTCACTGCTTGCTGGACGTGGTCCGTTCGGTTGAATATTAACCAGTTATGAATACTGGATCTCGAGAGGGGTGATAGTGTTGCGAATAGTATGCTCAGGAGGCCGATTACGTTGAACTTGAATTTTCGTAATAAAGTTGAACGATTTGTAAAAGTTGTTCAGACGTTAGTATTTCCGTGATGAAATGCCAAACAATACTGAACAAAAATAACATGACAGCTGGACAAAAAACTCACGCATGGTCTGTGGAAACCAGGATATTGAAATAAGTACCCTTCACTTGGAGCACTAAACTATTTACGGGTATAATAAAAAAATATCTTAGTGGTACGAATCCTACCCAGACTGTCTGTTCAACCACAAGTAGGAAAGATAACTCAATTTCGGTTTGATGAACTACTTTTTGGAAAAATATGCATATATCGAATACGAATACTGCCCCACATCCCCAAGATAAATATTTCCTTCCGAGTCCTTGGACTTGTCACATGAGTTAATAAGGAATATTTATTTTATCTACTGAGTTCGGACCCTGAAAAGCAATCTGATGTCGAGAGTAAAAATGTATAGAGAAAACTTGTCCACCGTGTTGATTTGAGTCAAAGTGAAACACCCACAGATTGCGAACCCGAAATATCAATCGATTACGAATACAATTTTCCATTACCCGAATACAGTGAAGCTCAACTAGCAATTGTCTGCTTAAAGAACAGAAAGCGAAGGAAGCGAAGGGTTTCCTGATCGAGCATTTTAAATAAATATAATGACGGAAATCGGAAAATTGTATGCTTCAACTTCTTAGTCAAATTTGATGGGATGAGTGCATATGCTGACACTTGGTACATAAGAGTTTTCTAACCAATCCCAAAAACGGATGACTTTCCGAACCAACTACCATGAGTTAAGCCTCCTCAATATATCGTATAAAGAACTATGGACGGTACCAAAGCCCACAGTTTATGAATTGTTCGTATATTTTTAATGTAACTTTGGACCTAGGAAATCCACCAAATCTTTGAAAAGATCCGTCATAAAATGATCGACAGACACCAACTTTTAAACGATTTTGTAGCAACCTTCGACAGTAAGGCATACCAGCAAAACTTATACATCTTTGCTCAAACAACTTCCTAGCAATTTTGTTAAAATTTTCAGGATAGCTTCATGGAAGCCCTCAAAATGTTCTTGTAAAATTTGAATAATTTTGAAACTTGTCAGAAAAATCAAAATTAAAAAAAATCGTATTTATGTTTCGATTTACTTGATATTTGGTATACATGCAGTATTTTTTAGATTATTACGAACATAATGGAGAAGGGGATGATTCGATGGAATCGACATTTAGCACATAGCCAGCCAGCTCTTAGCTTAGATTAAAATGAACACTTTATTTTCTTTCATAAAGAAATAATAATAATAATATTTTAAACATAACAAGATCAAGGTATTCGTGTTTTACATGACCAATTATATTGTACGTTACCCATACTCTCAATCAAAAACCAAAACTATTGTGTATCTGTTGGTCTTAAATTAAATTCATAAAAATCATATTTCTACCAGGCAGTCGATTTACTTGAAATTTGGTACAAAGGTAGGCTTCAAATGTACATCGTATTTTCGTTGCACCATGTAAATACATATTAGGTCAAGTAAACAGGTCGTTCGGTTTTTTATTGATTTTTCAAAATATGATAACTTTGTGTACATTTGTCCGATTTAAGTCAAATACACCACGTTTTGTTCGTTAACTTGTTGCAAACGAGATGACAACTCCACTATACCCCTCTCGTAGAAGGCTGCGTCCCTATTGGCAAAAACTCGGAAAGCCAATTTTCACAGGCCTCTCTTGAAGCCAACTTCTCACCATTAAGCGCATTCGCCCTGGACAGGAAAAGATGGTAATCACTTGGTGCCAGGTCCGGACTATAAGGTGGGTGCATTAGGACCTCCCATTCGAGCTTCTGCAGCTTCTGGCGCGTCGCCAAAGACGTGTGTGGCCTGGCGTTGTCCTGATGGAACACAATTCGGCCTCTGTTGATCAAAGATGGCCTCTTCTGGATGAGTGCTGCCTTCAAGCGGTCCATTTGTTGGCAGTAGAGGTCCGAATTGAGCGTTTGGCCATAGGGCAGCTCGTAGTAGATGATTCCTCGTAAGTGATCCACTTTTCATAGCCAGTCACCAAACGCTTCAGAAATGGGTCGATTTTGTTGTGGTTCAGCAGCGATTCGCAGATGGAAATTCGGTCCATCATGTTTTTTTGCGTTAGTTCGTGTGACACCCAAACATCGAGCTTCTTTTTGAATCCAAGGTTATGCAAATGGTTCCAAACGATTCTCTGGCTTATCTTTAAAATCAGCAATTAAATAAGTGCTCACGTGACGGTCTGTTTCCACTATTTCCATGAATTTATCGCAATTTCCGACGACAGGCCTCCCGACGCGTGGTGCATCTTTGACATCGAAATTACCGGAACGGAACCTAGCAAACCACTTTTGTGCCACACGGTCGTTTACAGTATCGGGCTCATAAACTAAATTAATTTTTTCAGCTGCTTTGGCTGTTTTTCGCCTTGATCGAAGAAAAATTGTAAAATTTAGCGAATTTTCTCTTTGCTGGTGTCCATCTTTGACAAGAGCTCACAACGTACTGAGTCAATCAATCGAAAAACTGTCAAAGATAAACTTTTAGCGCGAATAAACACGTTTCCAACGCCACGTAACACTAGTACGATGGACAGTAACGCCATTTCTTAGATAACAGGATTTGTTCTAAATGACTGACGGATCAACCAATAGCCTAAACCGCTGATTCTAAGCACCTGCAACTTGGAGATTTCATTCTAAGTATGAAGAATGGCATTTAAAAAAAACGAGTCGAAAAAACGAAAAAATTGTATTCATCATTTCATTTACATAAAATTTGGTAGATTTGTAATAGAATTGAAAACACTTTTTCTTCTGGAAAGTAGACTTGAGTAGTGAACGAAGCCGCGCACATACTCTAGTATAATATAAATTGAGCAAAATTTTAGAAATTTAATAAAAATAATGTTCTAAAGCGAGTGCTGAAATGGTGTTTAAAATATTTTTTTTTAACCACATATGTAGATAGTTTCATCTAGCACTATTTTTCTATTTTCCATATTTCTAAGAAAAATTATTTTAACCACCTTTATATATGTACATGCATAGTTGTTTACGTCATTATCACTTCATACATATGTACAGAAGCAGCTGCAGCTGAGCTTTGCGCGGTATTAAAGTGCCTATTTGTGGTGAAAACCTACACATGTACATTCATGTACTCATGCTTACTATACATACAATGTGCCTACACGTATGTACATATGTACATGTACCATATATGCAAATACATATATATATATGTACGTGAGTTTGTTGGCATGCGTTGCTTTATGCGAAAAATTGGAAATTTAATTAAGGTAATACATTGCAGAAGTAAACGAATACGCTAAATTGACTCGCACACCAGTGAATGGCAAGTGATTATTAGTAATTTGAGTGGAGTAATCGTATTTATGCGCCTTTGTAAAAGAGTTATGTAGATAGACACACAAAGGGGTTATAAATAAATATTATGCGCAGCCCTTTTCGAAAACTGATTAAAGAAGGAGCGAGTATAAAATGTTTAATTGGAAAATTATTTTGAAAAGGAAATTCATTATATATCTAAATATATTAAAAAGGACAATTTGGCAACCCAATAAAAAATTAACACTGAAAAGTAAGAAAATAATTCGCAAGATTATGAGGAAAAAGTTAAAACAATTCATCAAATCACGCTTACTATTTGCGAGTGCAATATTGAAGCAAGCAGAAGTGCTCCCTATTCAACCAACTAATTGACCAATGAGGGGTTTCCAATTTTCTTTTTTTTTTTTTTTAATTTCACCAAAAATTCAGTTTCAGGCTACATTTTTTCCTACGGTACTCAAAGCTCTAATAAACTTGGCAGCGCCCAATTTGAAGTCTTAAAGGTTAGCTTTCAAGCTATTAGAAAAATATCGATGCTTAATGTTTACTTCAGATATAAATTAACCCGGCTCTTAGGTTTGAAAAAATCATACGAATCACAAGTTTACGGATCACATTTCATGCGAAAGAATAATTTTGTTTCATTCTCTGTATTTAATTTGGTTCAATACTAACTAAATGATATTTATTTGTTCTTCCTTAACACAGTCTATGTCGAAATTGGTTGCGAGATTCGCCTGTTTTGCATTTATCTTCAAGAAACAATTGTGGCATTCCCTTTCTTAGCTTTTAGCTGTGAAGAAGCACAAATTTTTGCACTGCTTGGTTCAGTTTGTGTGCTGTTTTTAACAATTCGGACGTGTTTTATTAACGAAATGACGTATTTGCAGGAAGATGAGATACATGACGTGCTCGATGGAGATAATGACTTGAGTATATCAAATTTTGATGTTGATGATATTTTCCAAAATTGTGAAACAAGTTCATTAGATGCAACTAGTTCTGTTTATACCTCTCTTATCGCTAAAAAAAAAATGGGTTAGAGTACCACTCGCACTTTCAGGACTGAGGCTTAGATTATTATCTCAAAACAACCAGAACTAACTTGATTTGCAGTGTTTAGATGAAATGCCAAACATTGTATTTGCATTACATACTAAAGGGCTTTCCAATAAGAGGTATGACTATCATATGCAAATTAAAATGGCTTTTTTTTAAATAAATGTTCGCATGTTTATATCAATGTAAGGTGGAAGATATGCCATTTATAATGGAAAACAATATCAACAAAATGATCCTCACGTCTACTATTACAGGATCGTATACTTCTTATGAAATTTTCCATCAACAAATCACAAAGCGGCTGCTCTATGCCCTCAACAGTTTCTCGAAATCGATTTTTGAGGTTTTAAATCAACGTTGGCATAGAACTTGCCTTTCACGCTGCCTCAAAGAAAAAAGTTGCAAGGTGTTCACAAGATCTCGGTGGGCAATTTCGATTACCTCTTCGAGAGATAAAATGGTCGGGATACATATTCCTTAAAAGATCGATGATTTCGTTGCTTGTGTGGCACGTAGCACGGTCTGGTTAGAAGTAAACGTTGTTCAGATCATAAAAAATTATTTATCATCATCTCTCACCGTAAATTTTTCTTAGCGGCATTTTCGAAAAAGTAAGGTACAGTGACCCCGCCGGACCATAAACAGCACCAAATAGTTACACGTTGAGAATGGAGAGACTTTTCAATAATAAATCTTGGGTTATTTGAGCCACAGATGACAGTTTTACTTACTGACGTCGCCATCGTGTTGAATCAAGTCGATTTTTCGATTAAATTCAGGATCATTTTCATATATTTCAAGAACCCAATCAGCAAAGATACGACTTTTTTGATGATTGGCCGGCTTGAATTCTTGTTCAACTGAACTTTATAAGCCTTAAAGCCCAAGTTTTTGTGCTCAATCGTAAATAACAACGAGGAAGGGACAAACCAAGGGTTTCTTAAACACTTTGGACAGTTGATATGTATCGTGAGAGATCAATATTTTTGCGGAAACTAGCACTTTCTTTGGTTAAGGAACATATGGTAAAACGAACTACATTACCTCACCAAGGGTTCTCAGCATAGGTATTGACAGACCATGCATTCTTTCAAAAGCCTCTCCAAGTAATACTATTTCAAGTTCAGAAGCAGAAAAGCGTGTATATTTGCATGCTCATCATGCAGTGACGAATACTATCGAAAAAAACTAGTAAATAACTATTTTTTGAACATAAATGGTCAGGAAATGGAAGCAAATAAGCTATAGACCAAATGGTTCTTTAACCTTAACCTTAAATTCGCAATTTTTTATTTTTAAGCCCGCTTTCAAGTTAGAAACTTTTATTGGCACACACCTTTGTTTCATAAATATACCACATGAGCTGAAAAATTAATTACCGTTGAAAAGTTACAAAGGAAACAAGCCAAAATTTGGATCAAATGGTCCAACCCTAACGGCAGGGTTAATCATAAATCCAATTTTTCGTCTCTGTTGAAAGTTTTAAGTACACAATTTTTTATTTAAATCAAACTCTTGTAATGTGGTTACAGTGCCAAATGAACTTTCATTTATTATTAATTTTAATATTAGTCAGAGCTTTTTTCCATTTAATTTCTTAAATTCCATTATGTAAGCAGTTTAAATGCCATCACTTTTTTACTTATTTTATAATTTACCCTCAAATATTTCTTTATGTGAAAAAATGTGAAAAGTTAAAAATTAATTTACCTCAACTGGCAATAAATTAATTTTCACACAACGCCTTTTAATTTACGCCACCGCAAACCAACGTGAAAATTCCACTGGACTATGGTATTTAAAAATATTTATGCAGATATGCGTACGTATGTATGCAGGTGGAGAAGCAGCGACATTTTTGGCTTATTCACAAAAAAAATATGGTATATACTAAGTCCATTAAGGTGATCATAGAAGTGAAAAAAAAAGTTTGGAAAGGAAAAATCTGTAGCCTCAAAGCGAAAAATATAAATTTAGTTAAAAACTGAAAAGGAAAATCTGAGCTCTGAAATTTTTTAATATTTTATTTAACATACACGTAATTTAACATAATTTTTATACTCTAAGCAAAAAGCAAAATTTCTTGAAAATAGCCAGAATCGGATTGAATTTAGAATCTAAAACTTTTTTCTATTTTTCCTTTTAATTTAAGTTACTAAAACGCTCATTTTTAATTATCATTTAAATGGAAAACTGCTTGCATATGTATAAATCATTTGCGTTTTTATTTTATTTTATTTTATTTTTTTATTCAAAGCATTAAAAATTAGTACTTGGACCCTAAAAAACGATCCACCTTAACTTACCATTTCCCTCTTTATACTTACCAACACATAAACACATATGCTCATATGTGGCGAATAATGAAAATATTACAATAATAATCTCTTCGCGTTTGCATAACTTTAAACAACCAAAAAACCATCTCTTCATACAACGCAAATTCACACTCATTCCTCTGACACCGTGACAAATTTTTTCGCATTTGTTGCCACTCACCACACTTTCGGGTTGCACTATTTAACCGCATAATTGCGGCCACTTTTATACACTCCACACACCGACCAACTACAGATTTTCGCGACTGGCGCGCTGATAGGCCTCCCCTGGCTTTGTGCACACCGAGCAACGAGTCTACCAACAAATTCGCTATATTAATGACACCACTTCCGACGCTTCGCTGTGTGGCAACATTAACTTTATTGTTGGCAGATTTGCTACAAAATGTGCCAGTTATCCTTGTTGTTGGGATTTACCATGTATTGTTATTGCTGTTGTGTTTGTCGTCATGATCTCAAACTTCCGAGCTAACGGTCTGCTTGACTTCCGTTGACATAGAAAAAAATTTCAAAAGCAAAAAAATATCAAAAAAAGAAACAAAAAAAAAACAATTGAGAAAAAGTTTTCAGAGCATATACAGTAGAAACATATATACATATTTATGTATATAAGAACTTAAATATTTTCATAGTGAAATGTGTACTTGTGTGTGTCGGTAGTACAAAAAGAAATCCACATTGTGGCTATTGTAGTGGTGGCGAAAGTCATTGCCGCAGGTGTCAGCGGAAAATGTGGAAAGCGCTTTTGCTTAACATAAGCCAAATACTTGTATGCCTGATTAAATTGGAAGTATTCACTGGAAATTATATAACAATTAATTATAAAAAATTCACCTTTGTTAACTTTTACTCATGGTTTTTCCGTTTAGTTCTCCACTTTTCTTAATCGAATCGTACAATTTTAAGATTTTTCTATTTATTATCAATATTATAAATTCAGTGACACAAAACCAGCTCACCTGTGACCTAACAAAATTTTTTATTAAAAATAGGATTACTCATTTCGTGGTTTCAAAAGTAGAGGAAATTTATTTAAATATTTAAAGCACTCAGTAAGTAGGTATTGATACAGAAAAGCTAGAGGAAAGCAGAGGAATCAATGTTGGGGAAATATGTATTAAAATCGTTACACAAAGATCTAAAAGGATCGTGCATTTCAAAGTTTATTCTGCATGAGCCCAATGAAAGGGGCCTAAAGTGTCTAGATGATCTTGAAAGGGATGGTGAAGTTAAGCTCGCCAAGTAGGATTGGTCTATTGATAGCACCTGTTATCAATTTAGTTAAAAATAAAACTGTAAGCATCTTTCTACGACTATGGAGTGTAGGCAGATTAATAAGCCGTATACGACTTTTGTAAGAAGGCAGGTTCTTGTTCGCATCCCAGGTCTGTCCTCATCATTTTGACGATGCACATTCCTCACTCGGGGCATAGGTAAATAAGAAAATTGTCGCATGTGTAGCTCCGAGAACGCTCAAATAGTTTGACCATTAATTACATTACAGAAACTTATTTTCTGATGCGCCTTTGATTCGGAGGTGTGATTGTAACTTACTTCTTTGAAACCGACAAAGGCATGGCTGTCTCTGTCAATTAAAAGCATGATGGTTGTATGATAATTGACTTTGTTTGGGCATGCAACACAATCGATGGCTGTGATATGCCCAATATGTGGCAAAAAGTGCTCAAAAATTACTTCAAACGAAGCGAAGTTTGCCAGATTTATTTATTATTTCTGTTTTTATTTTTTATTATTATTTTTTCCTTAATATGACTTAATTTCAATCAAAATTTTCTACTAAATAATTAACATGACTTCTGAATTACCAAAAAAAAAATGGAAAAGGTCTATTGCACTTGCTCTTGGTTATAAATTCGACATGACTAATGGAACTAGTATTTATCTAGTATAAAGTTGATTGACATTTCGTAGGATAACGCAGTGTTAAGAATACCAGTTTCCAATAGATGGAGCATGAGCTAGTTAATGCAAAAAGGCAAACCGGTTGGATTCTAGTTTATAGCTAGTATTTTTCCATGCAGGGCTACTATTGGTGCTCTTTTTCAGAAGATTAGGCAGTGTTGATTTGTCGAACACAATGGGTTAAATTTTTATCAGAATTCGCAATATCTTTCTTAGATGATTCATTCAACTGATCCACTTCGATAACATAAAATCCCCTTCGTTAACTTTAAGATCAGACCCAAATAAAGAACTCCTAGAAGACACGTTGGATAATGTCGATATTATAAATGAATTCAAAAATTCCGGGCCACGGATTGCATTTAACTTTTAACTAATAATTAAAACATTCCTATAATACTTAGAAGGCTCCAAAAGAGAATTTTCATATTTTATTTGGCGACCGTAATAGTTGAGAAGTAGTAGTGACATTTGGAAGACCGGAGTTCGAATCCAGGTCTGACCAAACAGCCCAAATTATAGAAAATATTTCTTTTTTAATTTCGGTTGTCCTTCGGCAGGAAATATCAATATATCCAATTATGTTTCTGGCAAGATAAATACATAGACCTTAAGTCAGAATTTTCTCAAAAACAAAAACATTAAAAAAAATATATTTGTCGCTACAAAACTTTATTCGAAAATTATAAAGATGAATTTATTAAAACAATTTTTTTATTATGATCCCAAGATGTAGTAAACATTTAATTAATTATATTTTTCTTACATAGTATCAAAAAAGTCACTAAACAACTTTTAATATTTCTCTTTTCACAATCCTGCGGCTAAAAAAAATCTCACACCTCGAATTATCCATGGAATTACTCGTATTAATTGCCAATTAATGACATCGGACAATCTGTGGAAAAATCAACTCAACGGCACTTGTGACTACAATGAAAATAATAATAACAATAACAACAAATTAATAATGTTGTCGACAATCGCCGCACTACACCAAAATGCTATAACACTGAAAACAACAACAATTGCGAAAACGAACCAACACTTAAACGATGCGTATAAACATAACAATAACAATTAAAAATGTATGTTGGTGATGATGATGCTATCATTGCTGACGGTGCCGACATGATGGTGGCTGATGTGTTATAAATGTGATTACATAATAATTTTGTTGGTGAATGGTAACATTGAAATAATGAAACCTAAAAAAAATAAACGAAAATATATCACAAAAAAATAAAAATTGAAAAAATATAATACATTAAATTAAAACTAAATATATTGAAATAAAATAAAATAAAATAAAATAAAATAAAATAAAATAAAATAAAATAAAATAAAATAAAATAAAATAAAATAAAATAAAATAAAATAAAATTAAATAAAATAAAATAAAATAAAATAAAATAAAATAAAATAAAATAAAATAAAATAAAATAAAATAAAATAAAATAAAATAAAATAAAATAAAATAAAATAAAATAAAATAAAATAAAATAAAATAAAATAAAATAAAATAAAATAAAATAAAATAAAATAAAATAAAATAAAATAAAATAAAATAAAATAAAATAAAATAAAATAAAATAAAATAAAATAAAATAAAATAAAATAAAATAAAATAAAATAAAATAAAATAAAATAAAATAAAATAAAATAAAATAAAATAAAATAAAATAAAATAAAATAAAATAAAATAAAATAAAATAAAATAAAATAAAATAAAATAAAATAAAATAAAATAAAATAAAATAAAATAAAATAAAATAAAATAAAATAAAATAAAATAAAATAAAATAAAATAAAATAAAATAAAATAAAATAAAATAAAATAAAATAAAATAAAATAAAATAAAATAAAATAAAATAAAATAAAATAAAATAAAATAAAATAAAATAAAATAAAATAAAATAAAATAAAATAAAATAAAATAAAATAAAATAAAATAAAATAAAATAAAATAAAATAAAATAAAATAAAATAAAATAAAATAAAATAAAATAAAATAAAATAAAATAAAATAAAATAAAATAAAATAAAATAAAATAAAATAAAATAAAATAAAATAAAATAAAATAAAATAAAATAAAATAAAATAAAATAAAATAAAATAAAATAAAATAAAATAAAATAAAATAAAATAAAATAAAATAAAATAAAATAAAATAAAATAAAATAAAATAAAATAAAATAAAATAAAATAAAATAAAATAAAATAAAATAAATATGAGATAAAATAATATATAAAATAAATCAAATGAAAATAAATTAATTCATCATAAACTAAATTAAACTAATTAAAAATAAATCTAAACTGAATTATGTTTTTTCAATCTTTCTCAAACGAATACGATCAATCAAAACCACCCTAAAAATAAAACAAAAAATCACCAAATTGCTAACAACAAATGAAAATGACCGCTAATCACAATGTCTGTCACGTGCAACAATAATAATAACAACAACACAATATCATACCGTAATCGATGCCAAAAACAACTGCAACGCCCACACTTCAAATGCTATATACACACTTGATATCATGCCACCACACCATATTAACATTCACTGATGGCTATCACAACAATCGCTTTGCTAAAAAATAATCAACACACAAAAATAACAACAAAAATATAACTAAAATAAATTCAATGTATATGATGGTTAACATGCAATAACAACATTACCCACTACCGTAACTAAATAATTTCGGTACACGGTATATGTGGCGATGATGTTGCCAAAAAAAAAAAATTATAAAAAAATTCAAAATGGTTGAAAATGTTGAAATGAATTTTATGATTCACTCGCCTTGTCGATTCTCGTAAACATTTGAAACATGAACATGAACTATTCACATATACAAAACGTTTACAAAATAACTAAATTTGTTGAAAAAAATATATATTTTTACGTTATTTTTCTATTCAATTTTTTATTGTGAATACTTGCTCACTGTTCGACATTTGAATAACGACAACAAAAATAAATATTTGAAAAAATATATTATATATTTATATAAAAATAAAATTTCACACACAAACATAAAACTACTGCCGCGTCATACTGCAACACCGACGCATATGGAAATTTGCGAAACAAAAAACAAAATGAAATACAAAACTCAAAACATCATCGAAAAAACAAAATCAACAAACGTTCTAATGCTAAAAATCGTTACAATCGCCAAACTTTCCACCATCCGGAACTCAACTGCACTTCCATGCATCCAACACTTATCTACTACGTTTCATCATCTGCTTCCTTGTCTCACTACATTTGCGGTTTTATTTTTTTACACCCATACCTGCTGCTTTCCCACAACTTCCCTCATCATTTCTACCTCCAACGCTCTATACTATCGCTCATTCGCGCACCTCTACACTACAGTCCCGCCGGATATCCTCGATTATCCCACCAGCACGGATATGGTCGTACGCGAGGGTAGTAATGTGACGCTCAAATGTGCCGCAACGGGCTCACCAGAGCCGACAATTACATGGCGACGTGAAAATGGAGTAGCCATCGAATTGGCCAACGGTACCGAGGGTAAGTACCATACCTGTCTTATATACAACCATACATATGTACGTACATATATACTTGTATCTAGCGACTCTTTAGTTTCTATATGTTGCATCTGGCTATGGTAGGCAGCAGGGGTGAATGACTGTATGACTGAGTGGGTTGGTTTTTACGTTGAAATATTGCAAGGTTCATGTGGTTTCAATTGCCCACGTGTAGACGAATGCAGTAAAGTTGAAGTCGATTTGAATAAAGGGTGCTTTTGATGATCTATATGAAAATGAAAAGTTGATTTCTTTAAAATCGTGAATATCAGAATGTTTAAAAATTATTTTATGTAGCATAAATGCTGGCTGCTGCTACAAGTGGTCCATATGTCAGGTTCAATTTTGATATACTCTCTTCAATATGTGGGTCGGTATCTGACAAATAAATTCGTCAGATTAACTTCTGGTGCATTAGTCATGACGGGCTTATCGCTATAGACATGAGCTTTAACATAGTCCTGCAAAAGATACTCTAGAGGCCATAAATCACACGCTCTATCCCCCCGATTGGCCTGCCCTAAACGTGAAATAAGCTGCTTACTGAGCTCGCCTCTCAATTGTTTCACGTGCTGTGTGGCATGTGGCACAATATTGTTGAAACCATATGTCCGTTGAATTTCGCTCTTTCATTTTAGGCAAAAAAAAGTTTGTAACTATCGCACGGCAGTGCTCGCCATTCACAGCAACGTTCCACCCTTCTCCGTCTTTGGAAAAGTACAGCCCAATGATGCCCCCAGCCAATAATCTAAACCAAAGTGTGGCTTTTGAGTGATGTATTGGTAGTTCTTCCAATAGTTTTGGTTGCACTAATCTCCATATATATAAACTTTGCTTGTTCATGGATTCAACCAAGCTAATTGCTGAACACAATCGCTGTCTGCACTCTGCGTATGCTGCACTTTATAGCCGACGAAGCGATTTTCGATTGAGCTCCTTCTCATCCATTTTACAATGTACGTAAAAATATTGAAGGGGTCTACAGTTTATTCCAAGCCTCCTAGGGGAGTATTTGACGTTCCCTGCCTATAACGTATTCCGACCTCGATGCCGGTCTAGGCAAATAGGATCTTACAGTGAAACTCATAGCCTTTGAAACCATAGATACCTTGATGTTTCCTCAACCTCTCTACTTTTGAGACACCTTTGGAGCTAATGTTAATAGCTTTTAATTCATATCTCCTAAAATCCTGTCAATACACTGCTAAGGTAGCCAATATTTGAGGCGGATCCCCGGCTTTTCAAGTGGTATTTGCTCACCTATATATAATTGGCGCTTTGTAACCGCTGAAGCGATTTTCAGCCGAGCTCCTCCTCCAATTTGTGGTTTTCCGTCTTGATGTTTTCCAACAAATGGAGGGATCTACAGTTTATATTATATAAGCCGCCTCTGAACGGCTGATGGGTTTTTTTACGAGGAGCTTTCATTTCATGTTCGAAATATACTCGGAATGGTGGACATTCCCTGCCGAGGGGCAGGTGTTGGTGGAACCGGAATTTGAACCCGAGCCTTCCTAATGTCAGTACGCAATGCTAACCACTCGGCTACCGCGGCCGCCACAAATAAAAGAGATAAACGTGGTCGACAGGGCGGAAGGTTTGCTAGAGACCACACCCTGACTGTCCATAGAGTTACACCCACAGGTAACCGGTGTAATTTAAGAGAAAATACTCAAATACTTCTGGGTTAAATCAGAATTCATTGAAATTAAGTTTATGTGGTTCCCTCTCACTACCCTTGATCTCAGAGCATTTGGTAAAAAAGAACTTACTGGAACTGTGGCGAAATGTAGAAGTGTGGACAACATGTGATCAATTAAACCATTAGCTTGACTCTGTCTCTGTCTACGTGAGCTTTTTATTGGCGGAATGGTGGAGGAGTGGCCTGATACAGTTATTTGACGTTTGTTGAAATTATCTCGCTGGACAGTAACTAACTTCGGTCTGGGTACCAGCTTAATCTACAAATGTAAAAAGAACATTTACCATGGAGCTGAGTCAAGTCTGCCAAGTTGACACAGTCAAGAAGAATTAGACGAAACGCTGGAGCATTACTTTTGTGAATGCCCGGCCTTCAGACGATTGAGTCGTTACATCTTTCATGATCCAACTTTACGGAGCGAAATGTAGTAAAGTTAGGTTATGTGGACAAGCAACCTCAACCTTAGAAAAATGTTCTCCAAACTACTCACCCTTTGTCACTACTGGCACTTTTTCAAAAGGACCACAGTTGTACTGACATTTGGCGCGCATAATTGTGCGCTTTTTCACATCATGCAATAGCAATATGTACATATATCTTACATACATAACGGTACAATCAAAATGTAAGAAACTTTTTTGACCATTACGAAAGCAGCTCAACATTACTGGCATTTGGTAGAGAACTTCTGAAAAAAAAAGTAGTAAAAAACTACCACAGCGAATGAGGTGAATGTGGGTAGAAGACATGAGCACACAGCACAACCGAAACTCGAGGCAGCAGCGAACGACGAAATAGTCGACGACGTAGACGTAGAGTATTGAGTCATAGTGGGGAGTACTAGAATCTGAACCGCAACACGTAACGCTGTAAATCGAATGTGAAAAATTCACTAGAATACTTAAGTATTACGAGCGAAATGCAATAGACGATGGAGTGATGGAACGTTGGAACGATGGGAGGACGCTAGCTGATGACGACAGCCAACAGTGACGACGAAGCGGCCAACAACTCGCTTTGCCAGTAAAGAACAGCGAGGGCAAAGGATATTGGTTGTGGTGCTTACAAAAGCGGTTTTTGGACTAGCAGTGCTCATACACTCATATATACATATGCACATACATATATACATATGTATGCATATAACGGTACTTAGCTATTGCTACCGTTCTGTTGCTTGGCGCAAATTCTTGATTGGGGTAAAGTGGGTAAAGTGACCTTCCGCGCGGCTTAAAAATGTCTGCAAAACCCGTTTGGTCGTGATTACGACTACTTGCTTGTTGTTGTTGTTATTATTATTATTATTTTCATTACAACTTTTTTTTCAAACTATGTTATTTGTTTTTGTGCCAACTTTTTTATTTCATTTGCAGTTATTTTATTATTTGGAGAACTCTTTCCAACTTTGGCTATTATTAATTTGTTCTTGTTGTTATTTCTTGTTTTTATTGCTTTTGTTGTTGTTTGTCGTTGGTGTGGCTTACGCGGTTTAGTTGAGAAAATTGGTGTTACAGAAAGTTTTTACAACATTTGATTTTTGATTGTTTAAATTTGGTGTGATGCAGCAAACTCGATTGCGGTCTTTTGTGGGCGACGCCATTTAAAAGTAAAATCGATACCCTTTTTGATTTTGTAATGCAAATAAGTTTATTTTATTGAAGTGAGGTAAATAACACACCAAAAAATAAAATGTTCAAAATTACTACCATTTAAAGATTTTTTTTTTTAATTTCAGTTAAGGGTCTTCTCTACGAACTGCCTTGAGCCACTTGATTTTTAAAGCAGAAAATACTGCGATATTTTGCAATATACTTTCATATATATGCGAGTATATAATGTGTTAATGGCTCCGGTAAATATAACGGGTGATCCAAGTCGGTCAGCTTTATCACGAAAACTGACGTTCTGTAAAGAATGAGTTTCCCGCGGTTCGCTCTATTTATGGTCAACATAACCGGCCTACCGAGCGTACTATTCGCAACAGCAACACATATCTTGAAACTTATCATTTATTATTGATTAATATTCAACCGAACAGACCAAGTCCAGTGTAGAAAATATAGCGGCCCTAGCTGAGAGTTTACAGGAAGACCCTGGAGAGTCGATTCGGCGCCGTTCGCAGCAACTCGAACTGACGTATGGAATGAATTGATGCATTTTACGTCGAGATCTTAAATTGAAGGCGTGAAAAATACAGCTTTTGCAACAACTGAAGCCGCTCTACCTTCTCAATTGGCATTGCTTCACTCTATAGGCTCTTGAAAAGTTCCAAGAAGATCCAATGTTTTCGAACCAAATTTTGTTCAGCGATATGACCCATTTCTGGCTCAGTGGATATGTATTGTACATAAATAAGCAAAATTGCCGCATTTGGGACAAAGAACAGCCTGAAGATATTCAATAGCTGCCATTTCATCCAGAAAAAACAATGGTTTTGTGCGGTTTTTGGTCCAGTGGAATCATCGGTCTATATTTCTTCAAAAACGATGCCGGTGATAACGTAACCGTCAATGGTAACCGACTATTTGATGTCTGAAAATGAAGCTCGTAATTTCGGCAACGTTTGGTTTCAACAAGCTGGAGCCACTTCCGACACATCGCAACAATCGAAGAATTGATTGAGAGAACACTTCGATGAGCAGATAATTTGACGTTTTCGATGAGACGATCGGCCACTAGGATCATAGCATATAACACCGTTAAACTTTTTCCTCTGGAAATATGTAAAGTCTAAAGTATATACTGACAATTCCGCTTCGATTCAGGCTTTGAAGCAAACCGATACGCGTATCATTCGTCAGTTACCGGTCGAAAAGCTCGAACGAATCATCGAAAATTGGACTCAACGGAGGACCATCTGAGTCGTAGCCGCGGCCAACATTTGAAAGATATAATCTTCAAAAAATAAATACCAAAGAATGTTCTTTGGAATGATAATAGACATTTCCCATTAAATTTGAATTTTCTGTGTTTTTTCTTTTAAAAAGTAGGGTATCCCGAAATTGGCAATCATCCGCAACTAACTTTACCAACCTGGTGAGTGTGAGTCAGCCCATTTGCCGGTACTTAAGCCTTAAGTTTGAACTTAATATCCAAAATATGTTAGTGACAGTAGGGAAGAACAGAGACTTACAACAGTTTATGCCGATAGGATCACCATGAAAAGCTGTCTGTCCGCCTATTTGTATTCGAATTAAGCCCTTGAAAGATTTTGTTTTAGCGTATTTCCCTACGGCCAAGCTTCTAATTCGAGACTGTCAGCAATGGACAGTTTGAAAGAAGCAAACGCCTAGAAGCGCCCAGCTTTGGTCAACAGGAGAGGAATAATGTTTCGTGAGGACAACGCTAGGAGGTTTCGGCTGGTGAATGATTTGGCTGATGAAGGAAGCATGCGAAAATCGATTTTACCAATTTTTTGCCAATAAGAGCAAGGATTTCCATAAGGGAGACAGGCACATATATAACGTATTTGATGCTTCATTACCCGCTGAAGCGATTTTTTGCGAAATTTCCCCTCATGATATTTTTCCAACTTATTGAGGGGCCTACACCTTCTTTAAAGGACTGATGAATTTTAACTAGGAACTTTTATTTCATGTCAAAATCACACTCGGAAGGTTTGAAATTCCTTGCCGGTTAGAAAGATTAATCCAGGTTTCTAAAGAAAAGCCCCTCCGAATGGTAGCACGCATGGCCAACAACTCATCTATTTAAAAAGATAATTCAACACTCTTTTTTAACAGTGGTTCAAAACCAATTAATCAGGGGTGTTGCAGAAACAGATTGTTGTCGGAATTAGAATTGAAACCGACAAAATTCAGCTGAAGGGGTTACGACTTCCGATTATTGTTTATTTTCGAAACAGAATTTGTGTCGATTTTAGGTGTTCCAGAAACCGATTTATCGGTTTAAATGTCAGAAATGAACCGAACAGTTATTCGTTGCCAGAATTGTGTGCTAACTTCTTTTCAAGCGAAAATTTAATAAAAATTTAAGACATGAACAGTCGATTATACAACCAGTAAGGCCTGGAATGCGGTACTTGGTGTCACGAGTTCTCCGCTTTTGATTGTCGTTCATTCCTAACTTTATACAGCGTGGGCAAATCAATTTTTCAAAAGCCTTTAGAACTTCGGTTATAGCCACCGAGACTGTAGGTCGCGCTAAGGAGATATTTGAGTCATTACCCACAGAGGATTGCTCCTATCCCTTGAAATTTTGGGCTTTATTTTTTTTCCTTCTACTATCAAAAAAAAAAATAAGCTTTCACAATAACTTTCACTGTCGAAGTCGTTTTATTTTTAATTAATTATCACAAATATTAGGTAAAGTTCGGTTTTTATCCAAGATATGGTGTTATTGTCTATAGTACTAGTGTTACGTGTCGCATAATGTCATACAATATGGCGCTGAAAACGTGTTTATTCGCGCTTAAAGTTTGATAGTTTTTCGATTGATTGACTCAGTACGCTGTGAGCGCTCGTCAAAGATGGACACCAACAAAGAGAAAATTCGCTATATTTTAGAATTTCTCTTCGATCCACGCGAAAAAGCAGCCAAAGCGGATGAAAAAATTATTTTAGTTTATGGGCCCGATACTGTAAATGAACGTGTAGTACAAAAGTGGTTTGCTAGGTCCCGTTTCGGTAATTTCGATATGAATGATGCACCACGCGTCGGAAATTTCGATAAAATCATGGAAATAGTGGAAACAGACCATCACGTGAGCACTTATTTAATTGCTGAGGAACTAAAGATAAGCCCAAAAATAGTTTGGAACCATTTGCATAAAAAAAAACCGAACGAACTTTTTACTTTATCTAATATATTAAAGCCAGTACAAAAATTAAATAGAATTGCTGTGTTTGTCGCACAAGTGTGTTTACAGCTGATTCGAAAATCGGTTTCGTTCATCTTCGAAAAAAGCAAAATAAAGTTTCATAATACTATTTCAGACTGATATTGATTTTCAATTCTGATAAATAAGCAACACTGTGTCGGTTTCTATAACACCCCTGAATGTTTTCATTTTCTAATGTTTCTTGTTGAATTAGACTTCTAAATTTGATAACGATAGAAAAAGAACACATTTGATGTTAGTTTTGCTATTCTTTGAATCATAATTATTATTCTATGAATGAATAATGATTTCAGCGCTATTGCTACTAATCGCTTTTTTATTTATTTTTATTATTACATACTCATATACATATAATTGTTTTCTAGATTAACAAGTGTTTGAACAGCAAAGAGAACCACACCTTCTCCATGTCATTTTGGAAATCCCTCTTTTTTGTAATTTCGATTATTATAATTGTCTTCATACTTGCCACAAGTGCTTTATAACACATTTGCCACAGATTTACGAAATTTGCACACGAATTTGTCTCATTCAAAGTGCACTCAAAAAAATGTGTACACAAAACAAGGCAAAGTTCGTTGGCTTTAATCGGCATTAAAACTCATAAATACAAACACATGCAACGCGTGTATTCATCCACATTGTACATATATGTGTAAGTATGTACATATGTATGCATTCATGTAAGTGCAAAAGTGTGCCACAATATGCTAAAAAGCAAAGTATTAAATACCTGTATGTATTTGTATTTGTATGTTAACTTGTTAGCAAGTCATAATCCACTCATTGCACTCATTTAAATGGATTTCAATGCTCTTTGTATGTACCTATATACCATACACGTATGTACATATGTATGTATATATAGCATGAATGTTGTTGCAGTTTATTGTTTGGCTAAAACTATGCCAACTGTTATTATAGCCATTATAATGCACTTGTTGTGCAGTTATTGTTTTTGCCTTTTCATAATGCCAGGCCGAAGAAAAAAAGAATATTTTCAAATTTGTATGACAACAACAAAATGTACAGACATTAAGTGGAAACAAACGAATAATTTGTATGTTTTAATGTGTTTGTATGCATATGTAGGTAAGTACACATACACACATATGTTTATGCCCAATAAAATGGTCTAATATCGTACGTGAGTCTCATTTTATTGTGGGCTTGAAAATTTTATATAAAAAGCTTAGAAAACTAAGCAGCAGCAAATGGTCGGCTTTCTGCATGTGAATTTTATGGCAGCCCAACAGCTGACAGCAGCAACCTAAATTTTTGACAATTTGGGTTAATTTTATAATATTTCAATATATATATTTTTTTTTATTTGTTTTTATCTTTATTTGGGTGTAAGGTGATTTTTGGCATTTTAGGGTTGCATGCGAGTTTGTATGTATGTACTTATGAGTTTTCAAAATATATACATATCAAAATAAATAAATTTTTAATAATTTTTTCCTATTATTTTATTTTTTATTTCCTATTTTAATTACAATATCGTATTACGATGAAAGCAGGTTCTTGGTTTGGTTGGTTGATTGAAGTGGTTGCTGGGAATCAACTCACCTAAGCCCGAAGCGGACCCATTGTGGCACCAGTGATGATCCTAATGATCCCTACCCACTAATCAAACCGGTGTGTGGAGTGTGAGCAGTCGCCGCATCTTGGTCCCACTATCGCGCTCAGATCTCTAAAGGTCGCCGCCACCAGAGACTTCAATCTACTCCTCCAAAGTGCGGGGCATTCGCAGTGAAAGTGCCTTAAGGTTTCAGCTTCTTCTTCTTCTCTGCAACTTCTGCAAAAATCGTTAGATGGTACGCCCAGTCTCTCTGCGTGCCTGCCCAATAGAATATGCACGTCAGAAGACCTACTATAACTGTAGATATCTCCTTCCTCTTTAACTTGATTTCATTCTGGCTATAATGTATTGTCCACTTTACATGAATTGAGACTTTTCCATCTTAAATTAGTTTCCTTAGCGAACAACTTTCTTATATTGAGCTTACAAGTGGAGGGCGTCATGCCCAAACTTTTCCATCTTGGCAAAAGTAGAAGAGAAGTGCCCTTCCTTGCAAGCTCGTCCGCTATCTCAGTGTCCAGGTACCCTTACCAGGTGCAGAGAGAACTGCTTAGCCATCGTGTTAAGCAATCTGCGGCAGTTCTCTAGAATTCAGATTTTTCTGTTACAGACTCCTGGGCTCATAATGCAGCCAAGCTATCCGAAAAGATATAGATACGATTATCGGAGAGCACTCTTGAGCTGAGACAATTGACAGCGTCATGTATGTATAGCCGCCAATTCAGCTTGAAAACTCCTACAGTAATCCGGTTAGCGAAAGGATTTATAGACCAAGGACTTCTTATCAAGTTTTCACCCTATTTTTATCCAGTCCCAAAGTTTTCCATCCGGGATAACCAACTTGAAATCTGCCGTGAAGTCCATAAATGATATGCAGTAATCCATTTTTTGGGAAGACGGGATTTTCTTAAGATGCCAGTATGCCCGTGGCTTATTACTATGCATCCGGACACCTTTTGTAGCCTTATCGCGGTACAAGTAGCATTATACAGTCCCATTATGTCAATGGGGAGTAGATCCAAGAGAATATTTATAGCCTCAGTTGGTGTGGTACGAAGTGCTCCGCTGATGCACAGGAGCGCCGCCCTCTGTACTCTATCGAATTTGGAGAAAATTGATTTTTTCTCAGGTGCTGGCCACCAGACTGCACCCTCATTGAGAAGTTTAGGCACAAAAACTTCAATGTAAAGCCAACGCACAATTTTGGGTGACACGCCCCATTTCCGGCCCCTCACACCTTTACAGATATAGAAGGCAATGGACGCCTAACGCACCTTTCCTCTGCGTTCTGTAACCAGCTCAGTTTCCTGTCCAGCATGAGTCCCAGGTATTTTGCAGACTCAGCAATACGCAGGTCTGTTCTTGAGAGCGTTGGTACTGAAAATTTAGGAATTTTATGCAAATTCTTATATGGCTTTCTGTTAAAATTTTTAGTTGATAAATAATTTCATTTCTAATAAACTAATTTTTTTATTGAAATTTTTTTGAATTTCTTTCAGTTGACTAATATACATATTTGTTAAAAATTAATAAACATTTCTTTTTTGTTACAGTGCTCAGTGTTGAAGGTGTAAATTTGGTACTGCCACGTGTGAAGCGTCAGCATATGGGCGCTTACCTTTGCATAGCATCGAATGGTGTGCCACCATCGGTGAGCAAACGCATAACGCTGATTGTGCACTGTAAGTATGAAAACTTGTAAATTTCATAAATTAAAAGAATTCACTAAGCAAACTAGTATACCATACACCGATAATAAAGAGCATCCTGGCCAACATGAAAAGTTTAAAGATGAGTAATACTCCTAAAACTAAACGAAACTATTGTAGCCAAACATTGTCGACTGCAATTAATGCATGACGAGGTGATTTTACAACAGTGACATCGTTCGGCCCCAAGTGGCTGTAACGGTTAAAAGCTAACTGGAAACGTTAAAATGGGAGCTCTTATCACAGCCATCGTATTATCCGGACCTTGCCCCTTCTGACTTCTGGCTTTTTTGATGGCTGCGGGGTCACCGGTTTGGGTCTTCTGAAAAAATTGAGGAATGTCTCACCGAGAAAAAAGCAGTGAGAATAGACAATAGAATGAAGATTTTTTTCCACTTTACTTTAATAAAGAACACTTTTTCAAGAAAAAAACGGACCGAATTAATTTGTACAATGCCAAGTTTCATGTTCCTAAATGCTTTATTGTAGTAATAAACATCTTTTCACCATGCTTGGTTTGGGGGGGAGTTTGTCGACAAACAGATGGACAGAGAGCCATTTCTTTGTCAACTCAATTCATCATTGGAATCCGATCGGTAAAAATTTTTATTGGTCTATCTTCTCTCCTTTTGGTACTTACGTACTTCAGACCAAAGTTATTATACCATTTTATCATTTTGAGTGAAAACCCTTGTATTTGCCGCTGTGGTAACTGCAACCTGTTAATTTGCCTTGAGTTTTAGTAATTATGCAGCAAATCATTATTTTAATTGCTCTGGATCTGCTTAGAGTAGACTCACTTTCTTCTAAAAAAAAATTAGACAGCTCAGAGCATAAATTTCTTGAAAAAAACTCAATATCCAAACCTAATATCAGAGAAAAAAAGCCAAAAAGTAAACTCAAATATAAATATATTTTATATTAAGGAAACTTTTATATTAATTTTCCAATATCATTTAGAAGTAATAATTTTACTTATATTCTTTCTCAGTTCCACCAATGATAACGGTACAAAATCAGCTTATTGGCGCAGTGGAAAGTAAAGGCGTTACATTGGAATGCCAATCTGAAGCATTTCCAAAGTCAATTAATTACTGGACGAGAGAACGAGGTGATATAGTGCCGCCAGGTGAGAATTCAAAAGCTTAATAGCACTCTATTTAATATTTATTTAATTATCAAATAAAATCACATTATTTTATACAAGTTATTGAAAAAAATTCAGTAATTGCCTTAGCAACAAAAATTATCTCCTTTTAAATAAAAAGAAACCGTAAATTTTTCACATTTTTGCAATAAATACAACTTTTTCTGCAATCATTTTAGCGTAAGCTTTTTTCCATGCCAATTAACTATGCCACAAGTCAAGTTACAAACTTAATTAAAATCATAAATGAATGTACGCTCAACGATTTCAGAAAATATGTGCCAACACTGATTTAACTAATTAAAATCACTGTCAAGACAATGTGGCAAAAAGTTCATGCATATATGTATGCCACACCGCAAATGTCCACACGTTGACACCTCAACAAAACAATAAAACAACAAAACAAGTTATGCACTCAACACAAAACCAGAGAGAGAGAGACAGACAGAGAGATAGGTTCTCGCATATGGAAAACAAATAATTAAAATTGTTTACAGAAAAAAGTTACATATGAAATCATTAACAAAACCACATAACCATAATAACCAAAGTCAGAAATATTGCCGCATTGCATAAAAATAAATAACGGTATAACAAAAAAAAAATAAATTTAAAAAATTTAAAAAATTATAAAAATAAATAAATATTCTAGGTGTATAGTATATATACATATTTTTGCAGCGCAGAGATAGTTTTATTTCATATTCATGAAACACAAATGAATTTTACAATTAAATTCAAACTAAATTCGAAATCAGGCAACAAGGACCAAGAGTAGTGCAGTTCCAATGTTATCCTCAAAAATGACTAGCGTTAATAACTTTTGGTATGTAAAGCATTGTTTATAAGTAAAGGGAGCACATAAAGTTTTAACTAGCTTCAACTGCGCCCAGGTTGAATTTACTGCTGAAACTCGTAGCTGAATTACACGTAGGTTTTAAACCGCGCCTCTCTGCTCTCCCGTGTATCCCAATTAGGCGTTTGAGAAAGAATTTGCTCGATTGTATAAACTACTTTAGTTTCTTCCACTCATGCAAAGGACACCATGGACACTCGCAAAGTGTATGCCACACCGCAGATTTCACTTTACCTAGCTTGAGCAGATGATATCTAAGTTCCCGTTTACTTAAAGCAAATAAGATTAGATAGATCTAGTAGAACAATACGTTGGAAGATTTCCAAGACCCTAGTGTTGCTCTGTAGTCCTCTGTTTTACACAATATTTGAAGCTGCTGATGAGTCTGAGACAGGATCCAAGTGATATTTACTGCGTTTTTTAGTAGATTTGGATATTTTCATTCTTACCAGTGGACCCGCCTTCCGTCATCTACTTCGCAAAAGGTTTCCGTTTCTTAGTCGCATTTTACGTTTAGCCCGAGTTCCGAAATAATTTTCTAAGCGTCACCATGTCCCCCACAATTTGGGAACTGGACCCAACTTAGTGAAATACTTAAGTGGCTAGCTGTTTGTACTGCTACTCTTTTCAAGGATGACTTCTAGGTTAAGGTAATCTTCATCGCGCTTGTTATACCAAGTAGACGGGTCTGATGCAAGGGTTCAATACGGCACTCCTTTTTCAATTTCAACTACTAATCTAGTGCTCCAACGCGCGTTAACTGCTTGGGGCATACAAAAAAATGAGAAGCGTAGTCTTTGTTCTATTTCAGGAGGAAATATTTAGTAATATTATAAAGGCGAAAAAAGATTTGGACATCAATAAAAGGCCCAAACTTATTTAACAGTTGGCCCTTCAGGATATTGCTAAGTAAAAGATTCGTTAATTGGAACCAGAGAAGCGCGACTGACAACAAAATGCCTTACCCTGGGTTATTTTTCGAGTCCCTTGGACGCTCTGGGAAAAATAGTCCAACGCGATCTGAAAAGAAATACTTTCTGAAAATAGAGAACATTTCTAAGGTGACAAGGGATCCGGCAGACTATTTATGGACGGAAAAGGTTTGTCTGCGCGTTCTTCAAACTACTAGCTCTCAGCTACAGGGAAGAGAACAGAAACAATAAACTTACTAGTACGGCAATTTTCAATCAGTTATAAATTTCATAGAATTTTTGTGTGTCAGAGAGTACTTGAGAACTGACAAACCAGCGAAAATATTACATACATATACGTGGCGTATTCATTTATTGTCAATTCTACCCTGAAAAATATTGAAAGTTCTTATGAACAGGCTTCGTACCTTCTAGTTAAAAGTATTACGACCATTTCAACTCGAGTTGCCTCTAAAATAGTTAGAATTGTCTAGCGGTGTATGATTACTGGAGTATTTTTCTTCAATTTCTAGATCTATTGTAATCATTCACAATGAAGGATTAAAGGAAAACATAATAGAGTTATATGAAGCCAGATTAGCACGTGGGCTGCCTTTTATACTTCGGGATGAAGGAACAAAAACAAATATTAGTCATAAAGAGTCGCTTTATTGTTTTTTAAAATATTCCCCACCAGATCTCTACACTTGTGCGTTGGAACCAATTGTTGAAACCTTTTGCCACCTAAATTTAGACACCTCAATAAGAGTATCCGAAAACCCGGTTTCTGAACGTATTAACCGCCTTTTCAGTTTATTCGTTACGTACGGTATTAAAAATAGGTATCTCGGTGCCAACTCACGATTTCTTGAAAGGCAACTGGCAAAGAAATGGTTTTGTAGCGATGTTCTAGTGGTACGGTATTGTTGTATTCGGCTCTTTTTTAAACATCCATATAATCAACTGCCGTTTCGGGTTCATGTGCGTAAATCCACGATTCATCAGCAGTCACGATGTCATAGACATGTTTCGAACCATCGCACGACACACGACACGAGTGTTTTTTGAGCAATAACGGCTATAGTGTCTCAAACTCACGATAGGTCATATAATGATCTTGGAATATCAGTTTCCGGAACAACAACTGATTTGAAATATAACAGGCAACCCTGAGTTACTAATTCTTTGACCGACTTCACGACATTTTATGAACATATCATGGACCTTAACCATAACTAAGAGAATTCAGTCTTGCAAAACCTTTAGAAAATGAACTTTCACATCTAAGCAGCTCAAAAATTTAATTCACTTATAATAAAAAAAAATATATTTTTTAAAACAATTCATAGTTGTTAAACCCTTTTCTTCTCTACTAATTGGAGGTTACCATAAGTAACCCTCTATAATAAAAATGTAACAAACATTTTCTCTATCGTCCCTGCTTGAGTATTAACCTAACTTTTTAATTAACTGATTTAACTAGAAAGTTTTTGGAGATTCCAAAAACATACAGACACCACAAAAAATACAAAATAAAATACAAAATAGCAACAGTGTAATTTTTGGTTTTCGTTTTTGTTTTTTAGCAACTCTCTTAATGCTGGCTGCACTTCAGTGGCTACATTAATGCTTTTGGTGTACATACATACATACGTGTACGTACATATTTGCATATTTCTGTATACGTAAATAAATACGCTTATGTTTATATGAGAAAGTTATGCATACACATTTGACTAGTCTGCCCTTTGCATAATCACTGCAACGTTAGTTTCATGTTTTTTTTTTTGTTTAGTTGTTTGCGGTCACTCTGGTTGACGGAGGAAATAGATATGTATGCTCGTATGTATGCACTAATAGGAATGCTGAGAAATACCTGCTGGCAGTCCGGCACATATGTCGTTAAATGCAAAATTGGCTTAAGTCTGGTTATGTTCTTTTTCACACATTTTAAAAATTTGTTTGGACAGTGCAATATATATTACATTCAAAATCATTCAAAAAACATACGAGTTTATAAAAATCTCATAGACAAAAATAATTTTTCCTCTACTTTTAATATCAGTTTGTGCATTAACAGAAAAGGTCATAAGCCAAGTTAAGCCTTTATTAACATGAACACATTTGACCGTGGAAGGCAAAAAAATAAAAAATTTTAAAAAATATGCCTGTGTGAAATAGAAAAAAATAAATGGAGAAAAAAAAGAACAAAGAACGGTGAAAAACTCTGTTTAAATGCTAATAATTTAATTTACATTTTTGTAGCGACTTTTAATTGGTGCTAATGTCCTTACATGCAAATGTATGCAGGTTGGTCAACAAACATGTGGACGTAGTGAAGTGAAGACCTCGCCAATATTAGATACTTTCAGACTTTTTTTGTTAAATAAAAATTTTTTTAGGTATTTTCTCTTTAACCTTCATTTGTATAAATTTATATTTGTGGCATTAACTCTAAACACCTGCACTACGAAAAAAGATATGCATAGTAAACTAGCAGATATGGGCACAAATTGCGGTGAATTTCTGTATTTTATACAATTTTTATACTAATTTTTATTGCAAAAGACGCAAAGAGCCCTAACTAAGTATCTTCTAAGTCTAAATATTTTAAGTTTTGTTATTATATTATTGATCGAACTTCTCATTTGTATGTGTGGGTTACTTCGACGCTACTCAAAATCTTAGAGGAAAATGTCAATATGAGTGGCTCGAGATATCGGAGCTTATATCCAAATCATCTGTCGGTGATCATGAGCAACTAAAGTTAGGCCTTGGTATCTATTTTGAGGCTTCGAAATTAATTGTAAATAAAATTCTTTTAAATAACTTATCATAAAATTCCTTCTTTATTATAAAGTTTTAAATTTGGCATTGATAATCCTCAAGAGTTAAGCGTAGAATGTGGCATGTGGCACCATTAGCACCAACTTGTTGAAACCACGTATCGTCCAAGTTATGTTCTTCAATTGTAGGCTAAAAACATTTGCTTATCGTACGACCTCGGAGCTCCAAATGCGACAAGTTTGCTTATTTACATATCCTCCGAGTGAGATATGTGTCTGAAGAAAATTTTTTTTGACTAATCGCCGTCCACTGCTTGTTGTTCAACCATCCAATCGACGTATGTACGGCATTAATGGTCATCTGGCTTCAGTTGTTGTGTAAGCTAGACTTTATAGGGATGTAGGTGTAAGGCCAAGTGCACAATACACAACAGTGTGTCGTAAGATATTCTCAGCTCTTGGGAACTACTAGAAGTAGACACATTCGTCTACAGCTACACTTTCACTTACAGTAGCAATATTTGAGGTGGAACGAGCAACACCTTGCAACATCTGCAACCGATCAAGTCTCTTCAAAATTCTTTAAAATTTTACCAATTGCTTGAGTCGGTGAACGATTATGTGGATCATAATCTCTTTTTAAAGTACGAAACATGACCTCCGTTTCGTAATAGGTTTTAACCACTTATGAACCGAATTTCAAGCAAATGTAGCCATAAATAAGATTCTTTCGAATAGGTCAGTCTCTGGTCCATTCCCCAGATCTAAGCAAAAAGCTACATATTTTTCCAATCCCTGGACTCCGAAATTTGTCAAGATTTTAAATCAGTCGGCCGGTAACTTTTGGAGATCTTTGTAAATGAACATAAAATTTTTATGTACATATACATAAACTGTAAGATACATAGATTATATATAAACAGCAAACAGCAATTATTTTTCACATATATGTATTTGAGACCGTTATTTAAATATAAAATTTAAACAAATTAATTTCCATTTAAAATACCAATATATAAAAGTATTAGATTACAACAAAATTTATTAATTTTTTTTTTTTTTAATTTTTAAAAACTCTCTTTCAGGTGGCAAATATACATCGAACGTTACAGAAATTGGCGAATATCGCAGCTCAATGAAATTGCATATAAATCTTTTGACGCAAGCAGAGTTCGGAGCTTATCGTTGTGTGGCAAAAAATTCATTGGGTGACACCGATGGCACCATTAAGTTGTATAGTAAGTTTTAATAATTTAATACTATTATTTTTTAATATTATTATTATTCCTTTTTACCTCCATTTAAACATTTTTCCAAGTTCCCCACTGTGAATGACAATGAATAGGTGTGAATGACAATGAATAGGTGTGCAATGCATAAATGAATTGGGTTAGGTTAAAGTTTTTGCTCTTCGTCATTTTTGCTGCTCTTGAAGCTCTTTCCGAAAGGACCACTCAATTTTTCTGCCTTTCATCTTATAAGGTGATGTTCCTTAAAAACCCCAATTTCTTTTTCGTTTTTTTCATAGAGCATTGACCTGTTTCCGTTCTATTTCGGCCAAGTTTTCCTAGACTTACGATAGAATAACTTTTGTTCAGGCTTTGACTAAGCCTGTCTATAAATTATTTCCATAAACAGTTTCAAACGCTATGCATTTTATATGACGGAAGACCCATAGATACTTCATGATTTGGTTTTACTTTACCTCGAACGTTCATCTGTTCTGCAGAATCTCTCTATTTTTCTGTGAGGAGGAGTATGAAACGAAAGGATAGTATTTTCTGTTCAGCCTTCTGAGTTAACAAAGTTTGTCATAACTGAGCACATATCTTTATTGATACCACTGATACTGAAGTGAAGATGTCTCTTCCTGAGTATCCGTTTTCAATGTATTTGTGTGGTGTAGTTTCTGTTGATCTGCTTTCTGCATGCTGAACGTCGAACAGGGAAAGCGAAAGTTGCCTTCAAAAATCTGTGAGAGGGAGCGACTTAGAGAGAATAGAACATAGCCTAGCCAACGACAGCAAAATTCTCTAAAAAAATATCTTTTTGCCTCTGCTCTGAGCATTTTTGGGATCTCTAAGTCTGTGTTTGTATCCGATCCAAAGAAGTTCATCAGTATTTCTTTTTCATTCTCCTGCATCAGTGGTGCTTCTGTTTCTTACATCCCTTGAGCATTATATCAGTTATTAGTCTCTCCAGTTCTATTAGAGAAAAGGGATCAGGCTGTGACTACAAAGTATTCTAGGAAAGCATTTATATAAACTATTTAGTTTTTTCGGAGGCTTCCTTCATGAAATCGTTCTAGAAGGAAAAGAGTCTACAATAGCTTCAAAATGTCTATGACTGAAAAACCTCCCGACTTCAAATAAAATCATTAAGACCCTCACTATAGAGGTTGTTTCAGGGAAAATGACTTCCTATCTTTATTGCATATTAATAAACTAGCTGTTGGTAAGTAGTTAATAAGTGACTCAGACCTATCGTTAATATACGGGGTAGCCACATAATACACAATATCGTGAGTATTTACATCGACTCTAATGATCAGAAGTTTTCTGATATATTTCGCTGGGAAGTTGCTTATTGATTTGGGTAGAGGCGCTCAACCGCATCGTCAGCAAAAACCGTGACAGCCGCTTTAACGTTGACATCACTGAAACCTAGAACAAGAAGAGGATATAATACTGTAAATAATATCCAGTATCAAGTTTTATAATTTCATTTTGCTACGAGTAGCTTATTATCGATAGCTCTGAGTCCGCATAATCTTGTGCTTGCCAATCCAGGTTCTCACATGAGAAAAACCCAATATCGCCTTAAGAGAAACGGCTAGTCGCTCAACGGCAAAGAATGTCGAGCACTCTAAATGCATTTAAGACGTGAAATAAAAGTTCCTCATTAAAATCATTAAGAATAAACTGTAGATCCATCCATTTGGTGTAAACACCATGAATTTGAGGAAGACCTGAAAATCGCTTCAGTGGTGACAAAACAGAGTCTCCCAATAAGAGGTGTTATTTTTATATATAAAGAAATGTGGTATATTTGGGAAAAATTAGCGAATATTTATTTCAATATAAAGAGGAATATATCGCATTAAAACTAACTAAACCATAAAACACATGAGTTTTGTTAATGCACATACCATGGTGCGCCAGTTTTAGGTTGAAGCCTCTGAAATGAATTTATTCTGAATAGCATTAATATCGTCCTTTTTATGAAGAAGGTCTATGAATGCCATTCTCCCAACTTATTAAACTGCTTAAACTAAACGCACTTGTAGTATATTTCCGAGCATAAAAAAGCCCATGAATGGAAAATACTAAGCGCAAGTCCTCCCACAACTCAGCCCAATAACTTTAGAACTATAACAGTGCCAGCGCTAGCTATTCAAGTGTTTAAAGATAATTTTTCCACCAAAAACAGGTATATGAATTTAAAAAAGCAAAAACCTCAACCGCATTTGTATTCAAGATCAAATCAGCTTAAATTTAATCCGCTGAATGATGGCTCTGAATGCGACCCCTCAACTGAACAACTTGGCGCGGCGCTTGAGTCATTCACACACTCATATTTTCTTACGTGAATTTATCGCAAAAAAAAAATATATTTAACTGCTTCGCTGGCATCAAATACGTACGCAGACAGCGGCACTTGGACGTAATTGAATTTAAATATTTTCCAAAACTGAATTGTGCAGCGCGTGCGGGGTGAAATTGCATTTTAATGAACTTAATTCACGTCCATTGTATAATATACTGAAAAGGAATGCTGGCGCAATTTTTTGCATATAATTTTAATTTTTTTTTAATTCTTTAATTTTTTCTCACTTTTTTCTCACTTTTTATTTGCATAATTTGTATGATTTGTGATATGAGTAAGCGTGCACCTGCCGTGATTCTTTCGCCTAATCCATAGAAGTTTTCATTCTTTATAATTTTCTTTTTGCATTTTTTTGTATTTTTTGCACAGGAATACCACCGAATGCTGTGAATTATGTGGAGAACGCCGAAGGACGCTACAAAGGTGAGTATCAGCGCTGACCAACGACTGTCAATGGTACATATATGTATATATATCTCTGTATATTCGCGCATGTATGTAAGTGAGTGTGGCAAGAGAGAGAGGCGGGCGCGCTAAGACTATGCAAAATGCAAATCGACATACTTCAATGTCTCTACCGACCGCGCAGTAGTAGACGCCATTCAATGTTGCTGCTTTTGTTGTTGGTGGCAGTAATAGCCACTAGGCATAATTTTAAAAAAAGTCTTTTTTTTTTGTTTTCTGCATTTTCTTTATGAATATGAATATGGCATAAGCAAATAATCCAAAGGTTGGTGTACTTTCGCATTTGAATTTGTGGCAATGCCATTACGTAGAGACCTATGAGACGAGACGTAACGTAACGTGCGCTACGCCCTTTTGTGACACTGCGAACGTGTTTCTCTTTGGTGGTAACTTTATATGTGTATACTCGTATGTATTTATCTGCATGAGAGTAGAGTAGACTTTGCCATTGCCTTAAAAAGTGCTAGGCAAATAAATTATTTATTTTCGGTTTCAAACAAATCCTCAGGCGAACAAATTTAATCGCCACCAGGCAGGCATCCAGTCGAACACTCACACAGCTGTCAATGTTGAGTATGACGAAAGAGGCAAAGGAGTGGGTTGAGTGCAGTTTTGGTTGAAGAATTAGTCGTATCATAATACAGTGTGTAAGAACTGAAATATTTGTAAAAAGTCGTCCATTATTTTTGCATTAAATTGAATGCTTAATTAACCACAGTTGGAATTATCCGATTTATGCCAAATTTGCACCGTTTTACTCGATAACTCTTTCCCGTATGGCATTACACTTCTCTAATAGAAACCCTTGTCCCATTGGCAAAATTGTGAAACAATCAATTTTCACTGGCTTCTCTTATTCCCTCCCCAAAGAGAGGAACAGATCATAATCACTTCGTGTGAGGTGGACGCATAAGAACGTCGAAACCAAGTTTCTGACGAGTAAATATCAGGTCACTAGTTGTCCAGATTAAAGACAACTTCCGTCATGTTGGCTAAAGTTGTCCGATTCTTGGCGACTTGGTGACGGTCCGAGTTAAGAGTTTGGCCGTAGGGTAGCAGCTCATAGTGGATGATTCGTTGTCAATCCCACCAAACCCACACCAAAACCTTCCTGATTGTCGTTGTTGTTGTTGTTGTAACCGCAAAAATATTCCTCAAAGTAATTTTTGGGGAATGTTGCGGGAGTGACAGTCCTTGGTCGGATAAAAAATCCGGGTCGTTCCGGTATAAAGCCTTGACCGTCGCGGGAACAATTGGATTTTAGTCGCCTCTTACGACAGGCATGCCTTACCGCGGGTAAATTCTTGAACTCCTAACCCGCAGGGGGAAAAAAACCTTCCTGGTCATCAACCTTGGTTTGGAGACCATTTGTGCCGACGCACTGCCTTTGGGGCACGAGAGTTTTCGCTTCACGTTGCTGCAAGTGATTCAATTTTCGCAAGTCCTAATAGCCTTTAGAAAAAGATCGATTTCTTACGCAGCGATTCGCAGATGAAACTTCTCTTTAACTCATGTGGCATCTGTAAATCGAGCTTATTTTTATATCCAGCCTTTTTCAAATGGTTCCCAACTACTTTCTGTGCAATGTTTAGCTTGTGTTGTGAAGTCATGAGGTAAGCTAGTGAAAATCTTCGGTGAGTTATTGCTGAAGTACTGCTCCAATAGCAGCGAAAAGTGGTTAAAAATTAAAACTCTCGGCTGAAATTTATTCGCGCGCCTCATTTTTAAAACATAATGGCCTTATCTTTATATTAGAACTAAATTCTTGACTACAACAATAAATTATATGCGTTTTATTTCTTCTTAAAAATCACATATCTAAAAAAATTTAAATTTAATATTTATATATTTATATATTTGTAAAAGAAAATTTCCATGAATCTACTCATCTAGCAAATTGTGTCACAGTGCATACAAGCAGCAAAAAACACACAATAAAATTTATTATTTACACTTTGAAAGCATTTCTTACTCAACCAAAAGTAGTACAATTTATTTCGCCATTTTTCACTCAACTCAACATCTACTACTATTTATTTTCATATCGCTCGCTACACCACACACAACCACCACAAATGTTATGCGGCGTTTAGGCAACAACAAAAAACGCGTCAAGAGCTCAGAACTCTATCATCAGTCGAAGATGACCGATGGCGGTAGCGAGGAAATGGAAAATCCAGGCAAACGAAAAGGTGAGCAGATTAAGATTATTTACTTACTTTACTTCAGTTTTCTTTACTTACTCAGCTACCGGTGCATAGCAAATACTGTTATTACTTAGTTGAACTTTATGCACAGTTTACTTAAATATGTATGTAGGTGTGTAAACAGCAAAGCCTTCGTAGGCGGGAAAGTGCTGATTTTAGCAGTTTTTTGTATTTTTGTATTTTTTTTTATTTTTGTCCTTAGTTATTCCGAAAATGATCGGTCACTTGAGATTGCAGCCATCATCAAATAGACGCACACCTTTACGTATATACCGTAACTCAAGTCAACACAGTAAAAAAAAGTCTGTTACTTATTCAAACATAAGCTCTCACTCACCGTAGTGGTGTTTACCAAAAAAAAAAAGCGGAAAAAGGAACACAAGTTATACCAATCAGGGTAACGAAAAAAGTCTTAAGCAAACAAGACAACCAAGGTTGTGGGCATCAGTACTTGGCTTTTCTACCACAAATGCCTTAATTGTATATCAATAAATGTTCTTTTTTGGTATTTCTTTGCCCAGCGTTTGGCTCTTCCGCCTACCAATTCAAACATTTTTATGACAATTTAATGATTTGTAAACAAAGCACTTTTAGGTTTTTTAAATTTACTTAGTTTTTGTTTTATTGGGGCGAGCGTTAATTTGTATTCACATTTGGTTACTTAAAGTTATACAATATATCATTTCCAAGTATATTAAAGGTAAATAAAAAAAAAGTTTGGCGCCAATTGAAAATACTAAATACAACCATGTCCTTCTTCACCGGACCTTTCTAACGAAGTGGAGGTCTTCCTCTCCCTTGCTTCCAGCCGCGGGTACTGCATCGAAAGCTTTCAAAGAAGTACTGTTATTATCTATCCGAACCTCATGACCTAGCCATTATAACCGCTATCTCCTGATTCGCTGAACTATGTGAATTTCGCGTATATCTCATAGAGCTCATCATTTCATTGGCTGCGGTATTCACCTTTCCCAACGCGCAGAGGACCACAAATCCTACGCAAAACCTTTATCTCAAAAATTCCCAACACCGAGTTATCAGATGTTGTAATGGTACTTGCACCCGCTCCATATAGCAGGTCGAGACTTTATATGCCGATGATTGCTCGATATTGGCGTCTAGCCAGATAAGCGGCTATCTCGTCGACCTATCCCACTTTTTCACTGCAAGACAGCTTAAAAATATAACCGACTAAGTCCTTGGCTACCCTTGTCACTAGCTGGGTAAAGGAATACAGGCTCGAACTTGATGTGAAGATCGATGACGTCAAAACTCCAACCACAAGAAACCCATAGTTACTGCGAGTCACATTTGACAGCCTACACTCCTTCACTCCGCAAACGACCACAATTGCAGCAAAACTCCAGATCCGAATAAAGAATAAAGAAACCTTGCTGGCAACTTAGAAAGCAATCGCATGGCCCGTCGTTAACTATGCTGCGCCAATCCGAGATTACAGGCTTGCCAAAACACTGCCCTTAGGACCGCGATAGAAAACCTTCTGATGTGGCCTGAGCATCACTTGCAGAGTGAATCATCTGTGCTATGTGTTAAGGATCATAATGCTTTGTTGTGGCAGCAACTCATCAGAAAGGGAGTACTAGACTTAAAGGACGCTATCGAGTAACACGTACAACAACCGCTGGACAGGACGGGGTAAAGACAGTCACTGAACGCCTTCCACCAAGAGTCAGTTAACACCTTCAAAGGCTCCTTCCATGTAAAAGGCGTACTCGAAGTTAAGTCGATACCCATAGCAGACGAAGACCTCGAGCTGACCCAAGAGATCCGCGTAATACTGGCGCAACTTATATTTTGTATGTAATGAGTCCCCGCACGACACTAACCACCACTAACCACCTCTTTACGTGCCCAAAAACCCGACCCAAATAACAGGTCGTTTCCTGGACCTTCCATTGGATAACCTCGGTGACTTAGGCAAAACTAGCCTGTCACTAAAGGGGGTAGAGCAACCGTTACAACAACAACAACAACAACGGGGAATGATGAGCGCCTTGTAGAGTTTGGTCTTTATTCGTCGAGAGTGAAATCTGCTTTTCAATTCGAAATTGGGTTCACCATCTCCTGATGTTTCATTTTTACTGACAATCTGCTGATTGCGAAAGTGTTCCATGAATAGGTTCAACATATTCTTAGCATCAAGCGCTAAATAACCACTCTTAGTCCTACAAGAGTATATTTCAGTCCATTTTTATACACAGTTCTCGAGCATAACTCTAGCGGCAAGTTTTTGAGCACATCATACTCAATTAATTCGGCCTCCTTCTTGTATTACTACATATGCGTCTCGCTTTACTCTTCAACTCTCGGTATCTGTAACACACCGCACATGTTGAAGACGATCGCAACGCTGTGAGTCAGCAGTTTCTTTTCTTTTCAACACAGCAGTTCTCATCGTACAAGCCGTTATTTTGCCATTCACGAAGCCAATAGTTTAATTTGCAGCTGTGCGCAGAAAGCTGAAAATGTCATACTACAGCTCTCTGATACCAAGTTTCTGATGAGTGCTCTTAGAGAGTGGGAGTGTAAGTCGAGTAGACAACCGCTCGGCTTTCAACTAGTACAGCAGACAACCATATTTCGGGCCCCTACAAAGTCGATCAGCTTCATGGTGGAAGCTGAATTTTCGGCCAATTGTGCCGAAGATGCTTTCTTTACTTATCCTTGTGATATAGTCGCCATCGATATGTTGAAAGTTCATCCATCGTGGTGCGCTCCTCTATATTGATGCTATAATATATGCCAGCAGCCCCTATAGGCGAATGGTTAGCAAAGCTACTAATCGCTTTTGGCTTGTCAATCATAACTACTGAAAGACGGTGATGACAGTCTTTAGTCTAACGAGGACATCAGCCAGATGGGCTGCGCCGCATTTCCAATTAAGGAACCAGATATTCCAGGTACGTTTGCAGTAATCGTCATCAGAGGTCGGGTCTCTCACCGGCGGCGTTGCTAATTTTTGAATTGGTGCTAGCTTCAACGTGGCAGGTCTCATACCCAGCTCACAACCTCTCTTTGTGAGATTTTGCAGAAATTTATATGGCGAACTGCTTGCTTTAACACAAACGCCCGATTGCAGCCGCATCTGTAGTTAACAGAAGCTGCAGTTACACTTTAGCGAACCCTAAAACCTCAAACGTCGGAGTGACTACGCTGAATCTTCTCCTCTTTTACGTGATAACCATGACTTCACATGGGCTGACTACCGCATCTTGTGCAAGGTTTGCTCGCGTCTACCGGATGAGTGTTATTATTCAAGTAAAAGTAGAAAATGGGTATAGTCATACCACTGTAACTGCATACCCAGATCCAGATGGTTAGAGTGCAGGGTATTTGTTGGGCTTATTATTATTATTAAAGTTGTACATACTAATACGACAATAACTATGGTTCAAATTCCAACCACATTCTTTGAAAAAGTTATTCCAATGCTGGCTGACTTTTTAAAAAGTGGAAAGAATCTTGGATGTAAATCTACCTAGCGAAACCTAACAGTCAAATATCCCTTTATTTGTTTTCAAAAATTTAGGGAAACTCTTCTAAACTTAAAAAAAATAATAATAACTTGCTAACCTTTTGAATTGCAGCCTTATTTTCTTTTTGAAAATTTTCCATATATATATATATATAATTGGCACTTTGTAACCGCTGAAGCGATTTTCGGCCGAGCTCCTCCTCCAATTTGTGGTTTTGCGTCTTGATGTTTTTCCAACAAATGGAGAGACCCACAGTTTATACTAAGCCGCCTCCGAACGGCTGATGGTTTTTTTTTTAAGAGGAGCCTTTTATTTCATGTCCGAAATACACTCGGAGCGGTGGACATTCCCTGCCGAGGGGCGACCGCAATTAGAAAATTTAACTTAATATTTTATTTAAATTAATTTTCCATAAATTTTTGGATGTTGCTGGCACTGGGATATGAACCCGAGCCTTCCGAATGTCAGTACGCAATGCTAACCACTCGGCTATCGCGGTCGCCCAAAATTTTCCATAAGCTTTATATATTTATGTGGACATATTTTTCATTCATTATTAATTATTTTCATTCTTTTTAAAAATATTTTAGAAACATTCTTAAGTAAAGTTTATTTCATAATTAAATTCCAGTAAAAATCTAGATGCTATCTACAGATTACAAGATATTCACCGTAAAACTTGTTAACTTGTGTTCTAAATTGACTCCAATCTCTGCGCCTTGTCACTTGCAACAACTTTTTAAATTTCCTTCTCTCCCTCTCTCTCTCCCTCTCCGTCACATTTAGATATGATACTTGGCAACGAATTAGAAGATGGTTACTATGACTCAGCTGCCGTTGCAGAGCATTGTCAACAACATAAACTGACAGTGACGGCAGCGTTGTTGTTTACAATTTCGCTACTGTTCAGAAAAGTTGCACCGCTGATAGACGTCTGACAGTTGCTGGGCGCTGTGTTGTTGATATACTGATGACATTGTGGTTGCGGTTAACGACGACGACGAATAACTGTTAAGGCTAAAAGGATTTACTGTTAGCTGGTATGATATGAGTATCCAATTGTAAATATGTATATTTAGTATGTAAGTGCAGCTGTGCATGTGTGCAAATATAAAATATATGTATATATATATATTAAGTAGTGTAACGCATGCTGACACAGTGAGTTAATCACATATGGTGATGATGATGATGCCGATGATTATGATGTTATCAATGCAATTATAAATGTAGGAAAGATTGGGGAAATAAGCTTAAGCATAATAAAATGTTGCAATTAAAAAGTATGCGAGTTAAGAACAAAACAAAAATTTGGGAAATTTATTTGGAAATTTCTTAAAAAGAAATTTTATTTAATTATTTTATACTTATGTATATTTAATAGGAATATGTTAAATATTATAGGAATAGAAATAGAAAATGTAAAATGATTGCTTCCCTAAATAAGTAAGCAACACAAATTGTATGTGGTAAAGCTACAGAATTTTGATTAGTTTTTTATTTGTATGAATTATTTATGTTTTCTTTCTGATTCTTAAAGAAAAATAATTGCCTTCGTTTGTTGTATGCAGAGCTTAATTTTTGTCAATAATTTTGAAGCTTATAAAATTTAAAATAAATTAATTATTTACGAAGATAGGTCTGAACTTCTTAAATTATATCAATACATCCTTTGCAACAGTAAAAATATTTGTTGAACTTACTAATAATTGTCAGACCAACAGCTTTTGTTTCTAAAATTAAACTAAAAATAAAATTACACTTAAAGTCAGCAGCTGGTTTCAGCTAGGATAAAATTTTTTATTTGATTTTTGTTCTGCAATTATTGAAATCCATATATTTGAAATCTTTTCGCTGGCAATTTTCTTTTTTCAAATCAGTTTTTACATGCATAAAGGTACATTTAAAAAATACCAAATCGAAGTAGGCAATTAATTTATAAACAGATTCACTGAATTTGGTGTTCACACACACATTCAATTAAGCTAACGTTGCTGTTAAGTTGGACCATTTGGTCTAAATTTTTGCTTATTTCTTTTATAAATTTTCAACAGCTCATTTGGTATTTTTATGAGACCAGAGTTTGTGCAAAAAAATAATTTTCTAACTGAAAACCGCACTGGGCAAAAAAATACGAGTTTGAGGTTAAGGGACCATTTCACGCTTTCGAGTCCCTGAACTCGAAGTAGAACTGCTTGAAGGTGCCCCGGAGACAATGCATGATGTTCATATTTCTGTTATTGTTGTTGTTGTTGTTGAAACGGTTAGCTAACCCCGCTTAGGAGCAGGCAACATCAGTCTAAGTTAAATCATCGAGATCATCTAAAAAGAAGTCTAAGAAACGAGTTATATGGACGGATCAGAAGGAAAACGGGGTTAGATGAGTTAGTTTTAGGGATCGTGAAAGAGGTGGTTAGTGTCGGGAGTATGTCGTTGCCAAGTCTCGATTGGTAAGAGTTTATTTTACTACAATATCCAGCTCTTAGTTACGCCTGTATTACGTGGGTCTCTGTCGGTAAGCCGTCTTGAACAGCGGTTGTCGTAAGTGTTGCTGAATGTAGTCTTTAACGTCGAGCACGCCCTGATGTAGCTTGGTGGTGGTCCGGCTACTAGTGCGTATCTGCTGGCGAGCTCATCACGATAGCATTCCACGTATTTCTGTAAATAGCTGTGCTGAATTGAAATCTAGTCCGTTTCATCACGTGCACCTTAGCCAAAGAAAGTGCGACTTGCCGCAAAAATTCTGATCAGTTACGATTCAAATAAGCTAGAGCCAATGAGCCATCAAATTAAGAAAATAAATATAAGGAATAATAAGTGAAAAAATATCATAATTGTGTCGCAAGGTTATTGTAGGGAAATGTAAAATTATACAAAGAGAGTTTTTTAACTGTCAGCGATTTCAGAGGCATAAAAGTTTTGTTTCTTCGAACTGTTCCCATAATTGTAAGCTTTCTTTCATGAAGTGTTTTTTACCAACTCAAATGTGGATCAAGTCCAATATAACTCGTTCTGCTTTGAATTTCGGGGTTTACAAAGGTATGGTTGTATTCGTAGCCGACATTAAGATGTCGCTCACTCACCTGCTCTAAATTCATTCTGAACTGACCCTTATAATCATGTTCCAACCCCGACCAAAGAGAGTCAGTCATAAGATTCCATACAAAACAACCACAAATGGATCCCAGAGAGCAGCCCCGAACCACGCTAACACTAATATTCATTCATTTTCTCCTATAGTTGCTTGTATGTCTTAGAAGTGACCCCGACACCACAGAGTTATTTCTCGACTTTTTATATCTCCTAACTCCTCGTAAACCAATTCACACCATCGACGGTGACGTAGAACACAAACTGACCCAGCAGTGCAAATATTTGTGCTTCTTCAAAGATAAAACCCAAGAAGGTAATCCCACAATTTTTTCTTGAAGAAAAATACAAAAAAGCGGAAATCCCTCAACCAATTTTGACAAAAGTTGTGTTGCTTTTATTTTATTTGTAAAAATTATCTCTAACTAGATTCTTTTATATTAAACATTATATTCCCAAATATAAATTATTTCATTTAAAATTTATCAGAAATTTACTTTCCCTCGTTACATTTTATTTCTATTTATTTCGGCATGATCGGTTCAAGGTTCACTCCTCTTCTTAGCGGGTGCATACGTTATATGATTTATAGCAAATTTTATCAAGTAGGACTCAATAATTTCAAAGATATACATTAATAATTTTAATTTTAATTTTTTGTTAAAAAAAATTATAATAATAAAGCAATGAGAAAGCGCTGCTTGTATGATATGAAAGACTGTATGCACAAGATTAATTTAGAATAGAAACAAGGTTTATTGTAGGTAAATAAATTATAAAGGGACAAAGAAAGGTTTAAGGTTATAGAAATAGAAAAAATAAATAAAAGATAAAATTTGTATATACCAAAATTCAACATAAAATTAATTGTGTAAAAGAAAACTAACAACAAATAGCAAAGGAAGTGTTTCCATGTATGAGATATCCATACATATATACACACATAAAGGATTCATTTAAGAGTTGAAAGTAATATTACTTTAATTTAAAATATACATTAAAATAAAAATTAAAAAAAAAACCCTTACTCATGTACTATAAATTATTAAAATTGTTAAGTTAGATGTTACAAAAATTCAATTTAGAAAACATTAAACATACATATCATGCAAAGCGATTCAAGTTAGAACTGTTATCTAAATATAAACAAAATTCCAGAACAAAATTATATTATATATGTACATAAATATACTAAGTATTTACGAATATTATGATGCAAAAGTAGCAAAAGTTGAACATAGGTATATACATACATATTAAATGAATAGTAGTTATTAAACAGAGAATTGCTACAAAATCGTTAAAGCGCATAATACATATAGAAATGTGCGGGTAAAAATGTATATACATACATATGTATGTATTATTATCAATGTAAGCTTCGTGGCTTAAGCATAAAATAATGCTCTCCCCCTAATGCCCCGCCTAAAATTGCTACGGAGTTAATTACTTGTAAGAAATGCAAAAAAAAAATAATAATATTAATAATTATGCTAAAATAGTTACATATAAATATAGTAAATGTATGCTGATTTATATATTGTACATACAATACATATGTATGTATGTATGTGTATTAGTTGAAAAATTTAAACATAATAGTATACAACTATTTATATGAATATATATACATATATATAATACAATAATATCCTTTTTATACATTTTTTTGTTGTTTTTTTTTGTGTTCAAAGCCGATTGTTTACAAAATTTTACTCGGAGTTAAACCATTTCATTGTATTTAATTGAATTTTAATTTTATTTACATATATTTTAGAGAGCTACATAAATTCGCGTGTATGTATGTACATATGTATGTGCAGTACGCATATTAGAATTAAGTCTGTATTAATGTGAGACGATTAATAATTTTATAATTTATATTTAGTATCAAATTTATTTGTATGAATGCTACATGAAATGAGAATAAAGGAAAACATAGAGCTAACGGGTGGTGTTTTAAATTTGTATATAATAAACTTATTAAAGTGTAATTATCTGGCGGTAAGTAGTTAAGTCAAGGTTCGGTTTTCAACATTTTTTCCATGAAATTTGTTAATTTTGTAATAAACAATCGAACCCAGATATTCTCTTACTATTTCAAAATTATGGTATTTTGATATCGCTCAAACTTAATTGTCAAAACAAACATGTTTGGTTTCAGTTAAAAGTCAGGCATTTATAAAAATGGATCGTTTAATAACCCCATAGTGTGTTCAAATTGTTTAAACCTACTACAAAAATGGTTGTTCAACGTGGCCACATTCCATGTCTTAAGAGGGGATTATGATGCAGATAATCGTCCAACTACTCAAGCAATTGAATTGATATTTAAGGAATTCGGAAGCGACTGGATTATTTATATATATTGTACGGCCTGCGCATCATCATTTCCACCTCCATATATTCCAACACAACCATCGCTGCTGTAAGTAAAAGTGTGCCGAAGACCCGAATGTGTCTATTTCTCGGCGTTCTCAAGAGCTGGGACTTTCTTACGATACATTATGGCATATTTTGCACTTAGACTTACACCTGCATTCATATTCAGTCTAACTCACACAACAACTGAAGCCAACTGACCATTCGCCAGCTGGAAACACATCGTTTGGATGCTTGAACAACAAGCAGGTGGCACATATATCACTAGGGCGTTGGGTAAATAAGCAAAATTGTCAAATTTTGGGCTCAGAAAATCCTCAAAAAAATCGTAGAGAAGTCATAACGTTCTTGGTCTGGAAGTGTGATTGGACCTTACTTCTTTGAAAACGGCAACGGCGAGACTGTCACTGTCGGTGCACTTTGGTCACATTACAACCGACTTTTTTTTTTTTGCCTGCAATCGAAGAACATACCTTGAACTGTATAGGCTTTCAACAAGATGAGAGTACGTGCCACATGATACAAGTGAGTATAGCTTTATTGCGAGAAGAATGTCCCGGCCTCACAATCTTCCGTCTTGGCAAACTAGATTGGCCATCGAGATCGCGCCATTAAACACCGTGAGACTATTTTGCATGGAGCTACGCGAAAGACCGTGTTTATGCGGATAAACAGTTAACTCTTGAGCACTTAAAAATTCACATTCATCAAATTATCGCTGAGATATCACTCAATATGTGTATAAATCACTTCAATGATGTTGATTTTCACTTAGGAGTATAATACCAAAGTTAAAACTTTATAGAAAGCATGAATGTAATGGAAAACTTTACTTTAAATGCGTTTTATTTACGTTTGTTTTCGAAACTGTAAGATGAATGACCCTATATATACTAGAGCTCCAGATACCCGGGAAACGATCACTGTAAGCAGTTCGATACTCGCTCGATACGCGTTCGTTGCTCAGCTGCTCAAATGATAATTTAAAATTTTTCAAAATTTCTTCAGTATTCCAATGAGTTTTACACTTTGTAAAAATAAAATTAAAACTATAGAAAGCACTTGTGGGAAAAAAGTCAAATTTTTGATTTAACATGCTCGAAAAAGTTCGAATTGCTGGAGCTCAAGCTCATTGTATGGGTGCTTACCATAAAGATGAGCCGAATCCAACAAAACTTGTTCGCGCACGAATCATTTTTGAGGACTCAAATTATAATTTTGATGAGTCATCCACCGTATAGCTCTGATTTCGACAATTGGTTCAAACGCATGCAAAGCATAGATTTATATAGATATTATATTGTCTCTCGTGTGACTTCTTTAACTTTCTGCTGCAGAATATAAAATGATATACAAAACTAAATACAGAAGGTACAATTTTCTATAAGAGCACACATCCTTAGTAACGCAATCGAATGCGGAGTTTCTTATATAGTGGACGAGCAGAAGACGAATTATCTGCTGTCATCAAAGAAACGGTTAGCGCACTCGCGTCTTGGCTTCAACGTCCCTGCTCACAGTCATAACCTTGAATTAGTAAACGATTTTGTCTGCCTGTGGACCACCATTAGCACCAACAACAATGTCAACCTGTAGAGCCAACATTTTATACTAAGCTGCCTCCGAACGGCTGATGGTTTTTTACGAGGAGCCTTTATTTCACATAGTTCAACGAATTAAGAGGCAACTGCTACGCTAGCTAGATTTTGTGGCCCGGATAGATGCAAACATACAAGCTCTGAAAGTTTTCGAGTCATTACACTCTGATGAAAACTGATTAACAGGAAGGTCTCTAATCCGTTGAAAAGATTAGTTGGAGGAAGCTTAACAAGACAATAATCAATTCACGCCAAATGGCGAAGAGAAAAACGACTGGCTTTCTATTAATAGCTCCATAGTAGCATAAGTAATCGGTGCCTACACTAATGAAAAAGAAGAATTATGGTGTCTGTTTACCAGAGTTGCGGAGGTGCGGCTATCAGCAGGTGTCCTTCGCGAGGCAAGCGACTCGTTATATATTAATGCGATGAATATTTTTCAGCACTTTTTTTAGTTGATAAGTTGATAGCACTGCCTTTAATTACAATGCCAAAAATGAGCGCGACCGGTAAACCAGTTTGTTTGTAGCAGCTGTTGAAATCAGTCGACCTCAGTTCCTTCTGCGAATTTTCTTGTACGGACTCAATCGAGTCGAAAAAGAGTTCCACGGAGATGTAACTTTAGTTTTGGAAGCAAAAAAGTCGCATGGGTCAAATTCGGTGAATACGGTTGTTGATCGATGGTATAGAACTACAGCTTGGTGGGATGGTGCATTATCGTCATGAAAGTTTCCGGCAATTGTTGGCCCACAAATCCGGCCGTTTACGATGGATATTTTCTCGCAAAAGCTTCGAAACACTGAAATAATACTCTCTATTGACCGTCTGTCCCGTTGGAACAAATTCATGATGAACCAAACCGCGAATATCGAAAAAAAATAATTACCGGAAACTTTCTGGTCTCAATGTATAAACTTGTCCCAAATAATGCCCTCTGATTTAGCCTCGGATGAGAACTTCCAATTTTGTTTTCGACCGCAGCATAAATGCGGAGGTGCGACCGCAATTAGAAAATTTAACTTAATTTTTTATTTAAATTAATTTTCTATAACTTTTTGGATGTTAGTTCGGCACCAGGATGGCAGTACGCAATGCTAACCATTCGGATACTGTGGCCGCCTTAGCACTATACATATGTGTTGTTTTTATGCACCATCGTTAGATTTATATATTTATGCTATCCGAAATTCGCGGCAGCTTTCCATGTATGGATTGGCACTTTGCGTGTGGTCTTATCAATTAATCTTAGAATGTGTTTCTCCGTGGATAGAGTTACACCTGCATTGCCTATTGAGTTTGTTGTGGTTTAAGTATGTATGTACATAGTTCCTCTTTTATTAGCTCATCCGCAGCGCAAACGCCTAAGACGTACCTGTGTCCAGACACCAAGATCTCGTCTCTCTGTATTCGAGACCTTATTTAGAGTGCGTCTATATTTGATCACCTCTTTTGACGTCGTGATATTGCATTTGAACAGACCTTTTGGGATCTTTGCAACTGGCAACTGACGGTTTGAGCAACTATTTGGTTGTATTAACTTCTTCTTTGTCAATTGATAATATAGGTGAATAATGCAGCCTTTTCTGTCATCGAATTTTGAGTTTTGAGTTTGTTAAGAAGGTTGTGGCTCTGTGCTCCGGAGCGTTTGAATTTTCCCACTCATTCTTTTTCGAGAATCTTGTGGAAAGTGATTGGATGTATTGTACTTCCGGATATCATACAAGAGTGGCCTCTACCGTGTTTCTTAACAGTCTAAGTTGAGTTCGATCTAATTGAGTTGCAGTTCCATTAAAATTTTCCACGCAGAACTAGATGATGAAGATTGTGAAGAGTTTATATGTCTATTGAAGAAGTCATTTGGATCTTCTTTTGAGGATAGCTGTCGACTGAACCCGGAAGGTAGATTTTTATTTGAATGAAGGCCACTAGATGGTGATGTCATAGAATGTGATTGGTCTAACTACTGCGGTAAATATCTACTCAAAAAATATTCGGTTTCAGAACCCGCAGGAGCCAATGGTGTGAAGTGTAATTATAGCTTTCCTTGAACTAGAAAAGAGAGAAAGGCCTACATCTTGTTCTAAAAGGGACCATTTCAGTTTTTGTTGAGTTGTCATATAGTCCACTGTTCTTGTATCGATTTTGTCTAATATTTCAATTCATATTTCCAATGTTTAGAGATTTTCTTACCTCTAATTAACCCATTTTAATTACAATTAAGCTCTTTTATTATTAGCTTTACATAAACTTATTTATTATATACTTAAATGACCGAAATAATTTTCATCAAACAATTTTATCACCTTCGTCAAACACAAGTAATACAATGTATGTACAAATATTCTTTGTAGCCAAAGTAAGTATTGCGAGTGAATCTCTACTCACTCTATACCAACATTTGTTAGCTTCTTTGAATCGGAGCAAACTGTGTGGAAACCAATAAGTCAATTAAGAAAATTGGTTTCTACACAATTCATTGCTTTCAATACTTCTCCTCCTCCTCCTCCTTCTGCTCATCCGCACACCAAACTCAGACCTTTCCTCAAGCACTACCAATACAATCCTGACTGTCTCAAAGGATATGCATTGCCAAACATATTCCTGTACATACATACATATCTACATTGGCTGAGTGATTGAGTCTTAAGTATATGTAAAGGGAAGGAAAAGTAAGGACGAAAAACAAATCCTCTGAAAGAAAGACAACTTTTCATTGCTTTGGAGGTGAGCGGGCTTTATGGAATGGATTTGATGAGCAGCAAACCAGAAGAAGGTCATCCTTAAGTCAGCTAGAAACTCAAGTAAACAAGTAATTTTAGTGATAATAATCATTAAAATCTCACAGCCATTAAAGCGAAAATGCAATCAACCACAGAGAAAAAGAAACTTTAATATAAAAGTCTAAATTTAAGGCGAATGAAGAAAAAAGTCTAACTAAAATTTACTACAATATTATAGGTATATAAGACTTTGACATGTTTGTTTGTAAAGTGTTTGTAGAAAATTCTGTTGCTCGTAGCACCCTATGTTTTTGTTCTTTTCTACACTGGTGTCACCGGTTTTTCAATTTTTTTTCCTTTCGGTTTTCTGGTTTTCGATTGTCGGTTTGCCTCGTTTTACTTGAATTTGATAAAAAAAAAAAACACCGTTGCACACCGTTAAACTGTGGCGACACAATCTGCTGTTTGTATTATTATTGCTTGTTGTTATTGCTGGTTTTGTTGGTAGTACTGGTGGTGGTGATGCTACACACTGTACTCCTCTCTCTCTCTCTCTCTCTCTCTCTGTCTTTCTCTCTCATACATATTACTGCTGGATGAAATCATTGCACACGCACTCCGCCACCGCTGTTGGTTGTTTGCGTTTAATTAACTGTGGAAAATTTAATGGATTTTCACTTTTATCACTTTGCGTGTGTCAACGATAGCAAAAACGAGGCGATAAGCGTTGGCTGTTGTCGGTTGCGGTGGCGTTGGTGTTGCTCGGTTGGTTAGTTGGTTGGCTGTTGATGATGGTTGAATGACGAATGTGCAGTTGAATTTTCGTTTCGTAAAATCTATTTTTAAGTTTTGAATGAAGATTTAGAATTATGTAATGGATTGATGAAAGGCGAAGAATTCTATTAACTGAAATCATATGGAGATAATGGAGAGATGCATAAAATATATCTATAAATAATTTTTTTTATTAAATGACACAAATTTAGTTTCTTGTGGAACATATCAAAATCTTCTTCATCTTATTGGAGTGGAGATCTTTTCTTCTTGAATACTTTCTAATATGGCTTGTTCACATTCAGTTCAAGGACATGACTTATTCAGCGCTGTCAATACGCAACGGACCATTATTCTTCCACAAGGTCACTTTCAGGTCTCCGCACCATACATTAAGACGTGAACTATGAGAAAATTGTAAATTGCGGTCTTTGTTCGTCGAGAGAGGACTTCACTCTTCAATTGCCAACTCAGTCTAAAGTAGCACCTATTAGCAAGAGTGATTCAGCGCTAGATTTCAAGGCTGACATTGTTGTTGGTGTCAACGCTGATTCTAAGGTTAACGAAGCTATCTTAGACTTCATGTTATAACTATCAACATTGACGTTGAAGCCAAGCCGTACATGCGCTGACTGACTGTTTTTTTTAAGGCAGTAGATATGTCTTATTGTTCTTCCTGTTCTCTCGTCCTAGTTCAAGTCTATAGAAAGAGAAAATAACAGTGCGGTTGCTATGTATGCTTCAAATAGAAGAATTCACATGTTAAAAAGTCACTCTGTCTGAAATCTCGTTTGGTGTCGAACGACTCCATACTGTGCTGTTGAAAGCTGCTTTAAAATCGTTGAATCGAAGATATATATCAATTCTCTACTCACGGTTATTTGCCAAGATTAGGCGAAAGCTGTTAATAGTTGATTTTCCAGATCTAAAGCCACACTGATAAGGTCCAATCAGTAGGTTAATAGTGGGCTTCAGTTTTCACACAACAGGCTCAGACCTTATATGCGTTACTAAGGAGTTTTACGCCACGATAATTGACAGAGATTGAAGCGTAGACCTTTTCTATGGATTGGATAGAGCACACTCAAATGCCCATCGTCGGACATGCTTTCGTCTGAGCATATTCTGCAAAGAAGTCAGGTATCTTGTCAGCCCATTCGAATAGCTCTGCCTATAAGACAACAACTTCAACCGCTTTTTTGTTCTTTAAACGAGCATTCATTATTCGAACCAAATCACAGTCGGGTGATGTGACGTTCTTTCTATCATCATCGATTGCAGTTTCGGGTTCACCACCAGGAGGCTTTTTTTGTGGGGTGCTCCCCTACGACAAAACTCCAAATTCAGATCTAAAAAGATCGCCTAGAAATACCCAGCTTAGCCCAACAGGAGGGGAATTGTGTTTTCTCAGGACAACGGCAGACCGCACACATCGATAATGACTCGCCAGTAGCTCTAAGAACTCCGTTAGTAGGTTCTTATGCATTTACCTTATTATCTGGAACTCACACTATGTGATTATCTCTGTACCTTCTAAGGGGGATGATTTGGCTGATGAAGAATTGGTCTCATGAGATGGTCGTTGCCTGTACGCAAAAGTTCATATATCGTTCGCAAACTTTCTCTCGCGAACTACGAAATTGCCTACAGCTTCAAAGTATAGAGTATCGGCAGATAAGGAATATTACGGGTTGTAATCATAGCGACCGAAATAAGCGACTTATTAGCATTGCATAATGCCATTCTGAAGGCCAGGGTTCGAGTCCTGGTACGACATCGAAATTATAAAAAATTAATTTTGCTATTTGCGGTCGTCTCTCAGCAAGGAATAAGGAAAAAGCTCTTCTTAAAAATCCATCAGCCGTTTAGAGGTGCCTTTGCATAAACTATTGGTCCCTTCATTTGTTGGAAAAGCATTGAGACGCACACCACAAAGCGGCCGAAAATCTCCTCAGATGTTACAAAGCCCCATTTAAGTATATATAATCGTGCTCTTAAATATGTATTTACAGTAAAAAGACTATACGTGGTCACTCCGATATATTCGGTCTAAGGTCTTACTGATGTCTCAAAAAGCTATCGGCTCACTACATAAATTTGCTTCTACTCCCGCAGTGAAATGATGCGCTGGACCTGGGGCTTGCCCCGCAAACAGTTCTAATGAAAAGTATGGCATACATACATACATACCCAATACATACCCAATACAGTGGTACCTCGACATACGAGTTTTTCGAGATACGAGCCGACGAGAAAGTGATTTTTGCCGGTTCGGTTCGGAGGAGATTGTATCTCTGGGGAAATCCACGGGCGTAGAGGTGGAAGAGAGAGACGTGAACGAGCTCATCGAGGAGCACACCCAGGAACTGACGACCAAGGAGATAGAAGAGTTACAGTCACAGCAGAACACTGAGGTTATGCAAGAAATTGGTTTTGAGGAGTCAGAGGAGGAGGTTATTTCTACAAGTGAGATAAAGGAGATCTTAGGAATGTGGGAGAGAGTTTCACAGTTCATGGAAAAAAAAAAACACCCAGAAAAATTTGCAACAGGTCGTGCATCTGACCTTTTAAATGACACTTGCCTAACGCATTTCCGGAACATTCTGAGAGGGAGGAAGAAACAAACCTCCTTGGACATGTTTTTTTCTAAACGGCCTACAGGTAAAAGCGAGAAAAATGTAGGGAAAAAGGCAAAGACCAGTGAGGATATCTAATTTATTTCTTTACATTCTCTTTTTGTTTTTGTGCAATAAATATTTGATATTTATAAATACGTTTTTATTATTCAAAACCACGTAACAAAAATAATTAGTGTGACATTTTGGAGGTTGGAACGGATTAATGGTAGTTCAATTGTTTTGTATGGGTAAATTTGCTTCGAGATACGAGTAATTCAAGATACGAGCAAGGTTGCGGAACGAATTAAACTCGTATGTCGAGGTACCACTGTATATTCATACTTATATAAATTATTTAAAAGCATTCGTAAAATATGCGTATTTATTACATGAATTCACTTTCAAAACGGAGCAGAGGAGGAGCACCAAAGGATCAGCCAACTCATTGCCATATAAAAATTCAATTGAAAAGTCCTTAGTGAAAAAGCTGTGAAATAAACACGATAGGATAATTAGCATCCATACAAATGGTCATGCTGAAGTGAATGTAAATGGACAATCGCGTAAATGTGTAGATGAGTAAGAGATAAACATATAAAGGACTCGAAAAGCACAGCAACTTCAGGTGATGATGTTAGAGTAGGCAAAGGTGTTGAAAGAACCACTGGAGCTGCTGAGCCTTTGCAGAGCTAATTGAGTCGCTAAGCGGCAAGTGAACATGAGTGATGATAATATTTTTTTTTTCACTTTTGCGAATATTTTGCATGTTTTCTCCTTCACAATTGTTATGCATCGTTTGCGCAATGAGTAGACAGGAAAATGCCATTTAACAACTGTGCTGATTCGAATACATGCGCATTTTTTCTAATCTAGTATATTTTTTTTCTTTTTTTTTTTTTTTGTATGAATGATAAGTAAATTTTTTCTCTTTTCAACCGCATGCTTTGTAAAGGTAGTGGTATGCCACACAGTACTCTCCAAGGACATCATGTTAAAAGCGCGTAAGCACATTGCAAAAGGAAGAAAATAAATTCATTGACACTGCCTCGTACATATTCATACCTGCTTTAATATTATTTTTTATTTTTACTTTTTTCTTTTTTTTTTTCTTTCTATGTCACTCTCCATACAGATTTGTGTGTGCACTTGTGTATACTCCCACTTTTGTTCAATCTGTGAAATTTTCATGTTGCAAATAAGTTAATTTATCAAAATCCCTAAATGATCATCAATGTTGCCTTGCGTCATGTTGTTTGTCTGTATTAGTGTCGTGTTGTTCCTCGCGTAATAAACATGTTTATTTCATTAACATTTTTCGACGCGAATTTTTTATTTCATTTTTTCTCTGACACATTTCGACCTACCGACAGCGATTTTTTCTATTTTCTCACATTATTACATCTTTGTATGTTTTATATTTTCTATTTACACACACACACACTACTTCACAGCTATTTATCGCATTCAGCGAGGCAAAGTAATTACTCCCTGAAGATGCTCTTTGCGAAATAAAATAGAATAGATACACGAGGAAAACGACTCTGATGGTAAGTAGATATGTATGTACAGGCATATTTCTTCAATGCTACCTCTACAGTGAATTGCGTAATGTTATTCAGCCTTGTTTTCATAGAAATTATTGCACCCAAGGAGAGGCTCATGTTTCATGTATAATCTAAGCTTATCGGTACATAGAATAGGGCGCCACCATTCTAAACGTCATGGTTCGAGTCCTGGCTCAACCATCGAAATTATAGAAAATAATTTTTCTAATTGCTGTCGCCCCTCGACAGGATATGTCGAGCCCTACAAGTGTATTTCTGGCATGAAGTAAAAACTCCTCGTAAAAATCCATTGGCCGGCTTGGTATAAATTGTAGATTAAAGAAGGAACTCGGCTGTATGTATATACCATATCTGAGGTGTAAACAAACAGCTTTCGGTCAGACAACATATCAAAATTAGGTGTCTTAAAGATCTTTCGCCGAAAACATCAACAACAAAATTCTACTGGCAATTGATAACAAATAATTTTGGCATAAAATATTTCTCAATTTTTATTAAAATCAGCATCAGATAATAGCCACGGCAGACCATAGCCACTGTAGCTTAGATATCCATGTAGGAACTATCCGTGGAAATCATACCGTCTTCCAAAAAATTGTCCCCAGCCCACCAAGTCTGGTCGCATGAGAAGTTTTGCTTACAGTTTTCTGCGTATGTAGGACATGGTGAATCAAGAACTTTACTACAATCCAGCACGATGGACTTGTTGTAGAATTTTTGACTTCAAATAAAACAATAATGACGCGTAAGAGGAAGCTTCGTACCCAGCAATTTAAGGACGGGCATGCAGCTGGCATTTCCGTCCTTAATTGAGAGGTTGGCGTTGCTCAGTTAGTTCATGTCCACGCAAAACTTAAGGTTCACTTCACCGCCGTCCAAGATATGGAGACGAGTAAATCCGTTGGACAGCAGCCATAGAAAATAGCACAAATTGTATGTCGGATTTATTGTGGGAGAGAGACTGTGTGGCCGAGGCATTGATCACGGTGGATAAACGCCTCATCGCAATCCACATCAAAGCAAAATTTCTTTACATATTGCTGATTGGTGTCCACAATCCGGTGGAGGGGAAGTACAGTGTGACCAAGGACGCCTTTTATAAGCGCCTGGAGCTTACCATACATATGAACGCTGCCCCTGCTACGATGTAAAATTGTGCTTTGCAAATTTAAGGCTAGAGTGAACAATAAAGGTATCCTCGGTACAAATGTAGAAAAATTCAGCCTCACCAAATGGGTTAAGGCTGATCGACTTCAGTACTCGGCCCGAAATAAATTACTAGATTACAGCACAAGAAAATTCATCAAGCTAATTGTCTGCCTTGAGATCAAAAAACTCATAATCAGATGAATAATGTTTTGATAGGTGAAATTGAAAAGGGTACACTCGAAGAACCCAAAAACGACTCAGATCAGCGAAGTTAAGCACCCACTTCTGTGCAGAAAAGAATGCTCGTCAACAAGTACAAGGAAGCATCGACGTCGAAAAGCTGCATTCACAACAGAATGGCGAGCGGAGAGCCATCGTCAGCAACTCGGTATACAACAACTGTGGGACGGCATTTCAAGCAGCAGCTACAAACGAAACTTTTGAAACGTGGCAACGGCTGAATATTTTTGTAGGTTTTAACAGCTTTAAGGCGTTTATTAAGCGATCCATTTCCATAAATGCCTTACTTATAACTAAAACAAAACATGTTTGGTTTGTCAGTTACAGAGTTTGACAGATGTCGCAAAATGACGTCGTGACATTGTCACGATAGCCGACTAGTTTGAGGTTATTGCTACCGCGCGTTAGGCTCCTAGTTCGAATCTCATAATAAGCAAATTAATAATTTTTTTTTTTTGGTGATGTAGAAATTTTTTCCACCTCGCCATTCGTATGCTGTTGTCTTTTTGTACACCACGGCAGAGTTTCATTTCCTAAAAAGATCTGCTAAGCTGCGCAGTTGCTCTCTACATCATAATGATAGTCTAGTGGGTAGAAAGTGATGACCACTGGAGGCAAATGAACTGGTATACAACTAGTATGAAGCTGATGTATAGTAGTCAAACAACTGTCAGCCGTGTTAAAAATACCTAATGCTTGCATAGAAAATAGTTGGAAGATGAACTAGTTGGTGCAAAAACTAATTGGATTCTAGTTAACAACTAGTACTTTTCACTGCAGGGAAAAAAGTAAATTACTCATTCATATAGGTATACAACTTCTAAAAAGGCTTCTCAATAACTCTTCTCTTCTCAAAAATTATTGATTCTTATCAATTAGTTTTTACACATTTTCTTTTTCTTTTTTTGCAAACTAAAAAATGAATTGACCTGAACGTTTGACTTCAATTTAATATTAATGCAAAGCTAATGAGGTTAATATTTACATAAACCCCCCCGCACGTATATATCAAATGGCCAATACACTATTGACATGTAAATTTGTTGTGTAAATATAATATGAGTGGGCAGCATCAAATGCATGCCCATGCATGCATGTATATGTATACGAGGGGTTTAACAAAAGTTCGGTCCATTGGTGAGTTTCAATTAATTTTTGTAAATATCTGAAAACACCAAATCCTTTGCAATTACTTTATTGGTCTTCTTTTCGAACTTTAAAACGATCGGCTTAAGTGGAAACCAGAAAGCACAATATAGCTGAGAATAGGTCAGACGAAAATCCACCACCAACGCAAACAGAAATTCTCCATGTGATTCTCTTCGGGTTTCGGCGTAATCTACAGCCAATACAAATATTCAGTGAATGCCAAATTGCATATGGAACCGTCTTTTTCCAGAAGTGGATCTATAGGCTTTCTGCTCAACTTATCGAACTTTTGTTAATCCCCTTGTATTTAGCAACGCGGGTCAATTTCAAAGCAAAACATTTTTTATGCTTTTACACACTCGCGCACTTCTGAGGCATGCCCCCCCCCTTTACTAACCATCCACTAAACCAACATTTACACAACATCCGGTCTGTATGTTGCCATTTCGAATGACTCGACCGACTGGGGTAAGTAGCGGAGTGAGAGGGCATAAAGTGAACGGAGTGAATGTAAACTTGAAGCGGCGGCCAACTAATCAAGGTAATGAAATCAGTTTTATTTCATCCCGTAGAGTTTACGTAGTTCTTTTGCTTGCTTTACAACTTCGCTGCTTTCCCTATTTTAATTTTGTTTTTTAAAGGTTGATCTACTCGCATTTCCTGTACTTTTCGCTGCGCTGTTGGCATTTGCAGTTAGACAAACAACCGCAGCAGACGGTTGTGAAAAAAAAACCATATTCAAAAACAAAAAAAAGAAAAAAGTTTAAAAATTACCGGATAAGCATTTTGCTGTAAACCTGTGATGATTATTTGCAATATTTTCGTGTAGAAAAATAAATAAATACAAAAAACTCTAACCAGCAAAAGTAGCAATGAAAGCATACCAAATGCGTTTTCACCGGTGAGCAACTTGAGGTTTCTGTATGTTTATGGTAATATGCGCTTCAGCAGCAGACTATCGTTGTAATGATTCTAACGTGAAAGCGCTTTTTTTCAACTAAAGAAAGAAACAAACAGCATAGCAGAGACATCGTTTTGAACAAAATTTCAAGTTCAATTATACTTTTTTCCTATGAGAACTGTCTTCTATTTATTTAAGCGTTTATTGAACTCACAAATAATCTAGTATTTAAATTGATTTGAACTAAGCATTCTCAAAGGGATGCTGGTTGGATCGCCTTCTCGTGATGTAGCTGTGTAACACCAAGGAACACTCTAGCTTCCACATTCAAAATCCCTTCGGAACGTAGGTGACTTCGGCTGCTCTCAACGTTTTACTGATTCTGATTAACTTATGTGGATAATTTTGATCCTTGTGGTTGTGGTTGCAGTATTCTGCCACCTGTGTATGCTGAGGTGACACTTAATAGAAATGGTTGGTGGGCTCAGATTGCGTTCCGCTTCCTTCACCATAGCAGAATCGGTGTGTGAGGTATGGAAGTTGGCTCAACCCTCCGAAATGTTGCTAGCACTAGTGCTAGTGCATCATGTGGTATAGTGGACGATAAGATTCCGAACAACCGTTCATGTAGGAGCGTCTGCAGAATGTAGATCATTCAGATTAATCTCCACCATTCTTAGGTCGGCTTACGCTTTCATCTTAGACCTCCTGACGTAATTCTCATCCAGCAACGGAATATTTTGATCCGCAACCAGGAGCTGCATACATTGTAGCGCAAGATATCAGAGTAACGGAGAAGTTGTGACCAGCATTGCAGAGAGAGAGAGAGAGAGAACTTTGGTTGATCTCTGCATAGATGTCGCACGACGTTGATGTTGAATCACCTTTTTCGTTCCTAGGAGAAGCATTGCCTGAAGTGAAACGAAAGAAAGCCGGGATATTTATCGGATGATATGCAAGCGCACACCATAATCTCTCTGACAGTTCTAAAACAAATTTAAAGCTAGAGTCACTGTTTAGCTGAGTGAGAACCTTCTCATTTCAAATAAGAGTACTTGAGCTACCTTCAATAGGTATATTTTTAATTTACCGTGAATGGAAGCCGAATTTGACGAAAAGTGTTCATAAATCTGAAGACCTTTCACTGGAAACTTCACCAAGCTCTTCCTGACGTTCCGTAAATGAGATCAGATGAACTTGCCGTTATTTGAATCCCTTTTTTTAGTAAAGCACTTGAGAGATCGTGCACTTTGAGAAATTCGAAGGAGTGAAAACACACTTTCTTGTGAAGGACAGAGTCGTCCAAAATGAGAACATCGACCAGACGTATTTTTAACAAAGCAAAGTAGAAGAGAAGTGCACTCCGACTATGCTCATACAAAGTAGGTATGAAAAGTTATAAGGTGGAGGAAATGAATACATGTAGATCGTCACGGATGCGTATACGGATGTCACGAGCTCTAAAAACTTAGACGACTTCTTACAAGATACCCAACTTTTTTACAAAACTAAGGCATGGGGTAGGAAAATGTACTTTGAGTAGTAAAGGGTTAGTGAAATAATCCTTGATGCTAATTTTCCTTGGAATATCTCTTCAAAAGAAAGAAATGTGAATGTCGCGACTTTCAATAAACTTCTCGGTGACCACCGCTTGACTTGGACGATTAATTCCATCGAATACTTTACATTCTTGGGAACTCAGCCATCCCACGACCATAGCTTTCCTGAGCTGTAGGAGTAACGTGAGAATGGCCTAATCCTCTGTTCGCAAACTCTGTGAAACCGGGGTACATTCCTTGAGTGTAGGGGAGAGTTATTTTTCATTGCGAAGGCCGGAAGAAAGTCCCATATGTCGCCTGAAGACTTCAAACTAAAAGGAAAACTCAAGAAAAGCTGATTGACTTCATATAAGGAGTACAATCCCTTGAGGTTTCAGTAACTCCAGTGCTTAAAACCATGTATAGTAGTCACTGTAAACCCATCTGAAATCTAAATTTTGGTCGTCTCCGCTGTTTTCAAGAGGCTCAATTTCATCCCGCGCTGTATGGACTATTTAGTTGCATCTCCGATCTGGTAACAATCCAATCATATGAGCAATAACTAATGCCAAATTTTATTACGTTAAAAAATTACCATTATTTCATTATGAGCAAGATTCTTCATGCAAGCAAGATACCAACAAATACGTTTAAAGAAATCATATTTTAATTCCGAAAAAACATGAAAGTTAAACAAATAGTTATTGTTTTCAATATAAATTCAAATTTTAATCTTACGCATTCAATGCAATGTTCGAAAACCAATTTCTCGTAGAATAACACACATACAAACCATACTACAATGTACATATTCCTTTATATGTATCTACAAAACAAATGATGTCAAGTGACGACAAGCATAATCGACAAATGCATAAACACGTAGATGTAAGAATATTAATAAATATATTAGTATGTATCTATGCATACAAAATTATATATTATATACACCATTCATATTATCTGAGCATGTAACGGTAACGAACATTCTCACATTTTCTTATACAAATCTTACTACAAATTGTATTGCAATAACATACGTGACTTTAATTCCAATATACGAGTTTACGATTGTTAAAACCAGGCTAAATCTTACACCCAACAGAAGGGAGTAGAAATATTGTGTACTTAAATATAAGTGGCAAAAGCACGAGATTATATTGGGATCTAAATATGCATATAAATGCAATCTTATAGATAATACGCATAACCCATGTCAATGAATTAATAGGCATGCTACCCCGCAAGCCAAAATCATTTTATAAATATTTTCTTTCACTTGAAAAAAATATAATTTTTACATTCAATTTTATTTTATTTTATATTGTTTTATTTTATTTTATTTTATTTTGAAAAAAATATAATTTTTACATTCAATTTTATTTTATTTTATTTTATTTTGTTTTATTTTATTTTATTTTATTTTGTTTTATTTTATTTTATTTTATTTTATTTTATTTTATTTTATTTTATTTTATTTTATTTTATTTTATTTTATTTTATTTTATTTTATTTTATTTTATTTTATTTTATTTTATTTTATTTTATTTTATTTTATTTTATTTTATTTTATTTTATTTTATTTTATTTTATTTTATTTTATTTTATATTATTTTATTTTATTTTATTTAATTTTATTTTATTTTTTTTTTATTTTATTTTATTTTATTTTATTTTATTTTATTTTATTTTATTTTATTTTATTTTATTTTATTTTATTTTATTTTATTTTATTTTATTTTATTTTATTTTATTTTATTTTATTTTATTTTATTTTATTTTATTTTATTTTATTTTATTTTATTTTATTTTATTTTATTTTATTTTATTTTATTTTATTTTATTTTATTTTATTTTATTTTATTTTATTTTATTTTATTTTATTTTATTTTATTTTATTTTATTTTATTTTATTTTATTTTATTTTATTTTATTTTATTTTATTTTATTTTATTTTATTTTATTTTATTTTATTTTATTTTATTTTATTTTATTTTATTTTATTTTATTTAATTTAATTTAATTTAATTTAATTTAATTTAATTTAATTTAATTTAATTTTATTTTATATTATTTTGTTTTATTTTATTTTATTTAATTTTATTTTATTTTATTTTGTTTTTTATTTTATTTTATTTAATTTTATTTTATTTTATTTTATTTTGTTTTTTATTTTATTTTGTTTTTTATTTTATTTTATTTTGTTTTATTGATTTTAAATATTTTTTTATCCATTTTGAAGTTATTTTTTGTTTATTTTATTTCAATTTATTTTATTTTATTTTAAGTTTTTTAATGTCGGTAAATGTATTTTTATTTAAATTTCTATTGAATTTTTTTAATTTAAATTATATTAAGTTTTTTGAATCAAAATTTCTTCTACGTTTGGTACATTGGGTATTCTTGCACGAAGATAGCTATTAGCTGGTTATTACATAATTCTCGTTGAGGGTTATGAGATTTGAATTTGGGTTTCTTATTAAATTTGTCAATTTTAAGTGCGAATTGTTGATTTGTCCCATTGGCTTTTGCCGTATAGATCTTCATATAAACAATTTTTGGTAATGAAAATTTTATAAAATATTTAAAAAATCTTAAAATTTTATTAGCTTTTACCCGTAATCATAATATAAAGATTCTGGTGCACCTACTACTGGCACAATTTTTAGCAGTGCGAAATCTCGATTAAAGCCGTCTGCGATTTCAAAAAAGTATTTTTTATGGTTTGCCAAATAAATAGTGAAGTCCTAATTAGAAAAAATTCGTTTGTGTGCATATGTATTATATTAATAATTCGTATATAGGTACGTAGAAAAATAGCATATCAGTGGATCTGCAAAATAAAATGAGTTATTACCGCCTTGTGCTACCAATAAATTATATGCGATCCTTGTTCCCATCTTCAATATAAGTAAGAGTTATTTGCACACAAGTAAAATAAATACGTACGTACGTAGGTAAATAGATATGTGACCAAACAATAAAAATTGGTTTAGAGAAAAAATTGGAATGCCAGCGAGAGCAATGAACTGCTCACCTTACCAAGTTAGTTATTGGCAAAAGCTTAGGGAGCTCATAAGTAGAAACTCATTCCTTTTCCATTTGTTTGGAACTCGCATTGTCCAAACTTTTAGAAAGAAGCCGCTTAGTTACTCCATATACGGGTACATACATGTAAACATTACCACTTTGTTAGCTTAGAATAGTTGCTTTTAATGATAATGACTTTCTTCCACATTTAATGTAAACAATTCAGTAATTAAAACACGCTCTCAGGTGAATGTACTGAACATACGTATATGTATGTACTTACGTACTTATGTGCTTTTATTTATACATACATATATTATATAAGTATATGGTAGTAAATATCCAAATTAATCATGTTGATGAGTTTGTTTCTTACTCTATCGAAATGCTAGTATTTTAACGTCCATTAACGAATTCGACTGTTTTTATACTAAATCGCCTTATACTTCATGCAAATAAATCAGTATTTTATGGTGAATTTTGTGTTTAATTCATTTACCACTTAAAATCAACTATTGCTATATTTGAGTGCCAGTAAACGACGTGTGCTCAAAGTATAAGGTAAATATTCATAACAAAACATACATACATTCAACTACCCAAAACCTCATTTCTGAACAAATCGATTGTATGGCAAAGTATGCTTTCATAGTCCAATCTGGCTGGTTCTACAAAATTATCGCTACAGTAAAATATATTTGCTTACTAAATTTGTTTAAAATATCTCAAAAACAGAGATACGGACATGACTAAATGAACTTAGCTCGTCATCCCTATTCGATCGATATCCTTCTGGTACTTCACACTTCGGACCAAATATTATTTACCATTTCACGTTCACGAAAGGGGTAAAACTTCAATATTAAACATTTAACATTTAGTTAAAAGAAAAAATCTTTCCATATTTTATAATTCCTTTTCATTTCCTATACATACATATATTGCCATTCCTCTGTAATTAAATATATTTTATGCTATGGGAACTGAATTGAATCTATTCTGACTAAATTCTGTCTAAGCTATTTCTGGTGGACCAATATTATATTATATAAACTACTCAATTTTCAGAGGGTTCAAAATTATTAATGACTATTTTATGACCTTTTAATGAGCACACAGGCTCCACAAAAGGACACTTATGGTTTGCTGGGTATATATACAAGCCTTTTATTTGGCTTCCATTTTCTACTTAAGCCCAATAATTAACAATTACTTAACTATTGAAATTTCTATTGGTAATTAATGGGCAGTTGACTATAACTATAACAATTTCTGCTTGAAATCAATCACCTTTTTGACTTTTGTTGCTTAAATTTATTTATTATTAGGGCGCGTAGTTGCCTAAAATGTAATAAATATTAAAGAAAAGAGAAACTATTTCTATCAAATTTAGTTTAAAGTTACTAATGAAAAGTTAAAAATATTCAAAAAATTTTCAAAAAAAAAAAATAATAAGGATTTGAAACTTGTGGTTGTTATAATGAACTCTAATCAATTATGTAATTTCCATTTTGTTGGATGATCTTTCACCATCTTTCCGGCAACATCGCTTCTCCACGCTCATAGAACTTCTGGCCATTATCTGCAAAAAAACTGAACCAAGTGGTATTTTATAGCCAAGTCATTTTCGAAAGTTTTACCTTTTAATGAGTTCTACAAAGATGGAAACAAATGGTAGTCTGGAGGTACAAGGTCAGAGCTATATGATGGATACATCAACAGTTCCCAGCCAAGCTCTCCCAGTTTTTGGCGAGTGACCACAGATGTGTGCGGTCTAGCATTGCCCTGGGGGAATATGACAACTTTAGGATTGTCCAATTCTGGTCGCTTTTCGTTGATGGATGTTTTCAATTTGTCCAGTTGTTCACAGTAGACATCCGAATTAGTTGTTTGGTTCCTTGGAAGCAGCTCAAAACATATCACACCCTTCCAATCCAACCAATTTGACAGCATATTCTTTGAAGTGGTTTGTGGCGCTTTATCATTATTGTAAACAATCCATTTTTAATCTCCAGTTATGATTTGCTTTTAAGATGCATATCACTAGCATTGAAGCGGCTTGTTAAATGAATTTCTTTCAATTCATGTGGTACCCAAATATCAAGTTCTTTTAACAGTCCAAGATGGCGTATATGATTATGAACGGTTGATTTTGGTAAAATTTAAGCTACTCTTTGCTTTTGTATCAATTTTGATGAAAATCGAACAATTTAAAAATAATTTAAATTTTTTCGAATAGATGGGTCTCAAGTCCATATCCCATAAAATCCTTTCTTAGCCAATGCTTGCGGCCTACGCAGAACACACTCTCTAAGTTTCAGATATCTTCGGACGATGGTTCAGGCTATAGGTTGATGCGTCAGTCATTCAGGACAAACAAAATAAAATTCTATCGAAGACCTGGGCGTAGATTTAATAGAATTTTAGAAAATGTATAACTTTTTCTACTTAAATACTCACCTATACAAATACTTACTCCTTTCCTGAAAATACTCACCTTAAGCATGAATTACTTACCGTTCATCTCCTGAAATACTCATTTCACATGCAGTTGAACCTGTAAAGAAAAGAAAATGAAAGTGAAAAAGAAGCTGAAATTTCCGCTCTTTTTCCGTTAAGATGTGTACTATAGCTATTAATTATAAGAAGTAAGCGGTTAAGTTTTCAATTGCTTGCTCACTCTCACTATCTATCCCTACGCTTAAATGTAATTCAATCATTTTCTAAATATTAATTAACATTTGAACAAATTTTCCTATTAAAAGTATACATCTATAGCCAAAATATTTAAAGAAAATTCCGAATTCTTCAAATTCTCTTACTGTAAAATTAGTTTGTTCTTTATTAATATCTTTTGCATTCCTACAAGACCTCCTTGACCAATAAAGACATTAATTAGTTGCCATTTAAATACTTTGTAAAGCCAAATAATGCTGGTACTCAATATTGAATTGTTTAGATGTTGTTGGTAATTATAACATCATTATCTGTAAATATGGAAATGTTTTAACAAATGGCTATATTTGATGTAAATTACTACAATAGCAACAACATACAATATTTGGTATTACAATATATGTAAATGTGCTTATATATGTACATACATAAATACATACATTTATTATTATTTATTTAGACACATTAAAGTCAACGGACTTCCACAATAAATATCAATATTCCTAAGACATCTACATTAATTTAATTTTATGGTATACATTTGTACATATGTATTTCTAAAGTAGAATCGTATGAAAAGAGCAAGTAAGTTAATGGCAAAGAAATTGATTATGATTAAATATAATTTGAAAGGAAATTTCATATGAATGTTGAAGGCAAAGCATACCGTAGCTTTTGAGCCCTGAAAACTGCTCCCTTAACCGAAACCTGACCTTGCCAAGTTCACAAAAGAGCATTGGTCTTAATGGAGAGATAGAGACCCTTGCACCTCCCGAACTATTATTATAGACAAAGTTATTATAGAAGAATGCCTTGATTCTGCTACTTAAGGTAGCTTAGAATCTTTTTCATTGTATTCACTATTGAGAGAGAATATTTTCATATAATTAAACTGTACGGAACAAGTGATAGAATATACGATATTTATGTTAGATTAGATCTTCTAAGGGAGTTATGATACAGAAGCTCCTGGCATAGATAGCTCTCCAATCAATTAAACTAGTCTGGAAAGCGCTGGATATTTCTGAGTGAGTATTCAATAGCAGTTCATTGTTTTCATCTCATGAGATTATTTACAAAACCTCCTATATTCGAAGAAACTTTACAGAATTGGAGGAGTTAGACTGGATATATCTTAGACTAAATTATTTTCTTATGCTCTCGCCGCTATTGAATTCTTTCGGAGAATAGAAAACCTCTTCGTTTCAATAAGAGTTTCAGACTTCACTTAAGAGTCTTCTGCATGGCTTTCTGTGAGAGGTACAATACTTTATACGGAAATGTCTTGATTGAGTGATCCTGAGCATGCAAAGTAGTAAAACAAAAACATTACACAGGCTACGCTACATTTTACGCGGGTATGCGGCCGCAACATCCGAGTGTTGAGCAGTAGGTACAAACATTCTTAAGGCCAGGATTCGAGTCCTGACACTACCAGCAACTAAAATTTGTCTACATGCGGTCGCTTCTCGGAAGAGAATACCAAGCTCCGAATGTATTTCTGAAATAAAGTGAATAGGCCCTCATGAAAGTCCATCAGCCGTTCGGAGACGGTTTAGAATGAACTGTAGGCCTCGTGGGCGAAGGGCTGAGCCGGCACAAACGGTCTCCAAGCAAGGATCGAAGGCCAGGAAAGTTTTGTTGTGTGTTTGGTGTAATTGGCAAGGAATAAACTGCCCCTCTCCGCCAAACTTTTAATTCGGAACTTTATTGCTACTAATTATATCGTCTGAAAGACGAAATCGCTCAGAAGCGCCCAGCTTTAACAAATAGGTGGGTAATTGTATTTTTTCAGGACAACACCAAACCGCTCACAACGATAGTGACTCGCCAGAAGCTCTGAGAGCTTGGTTGGGAGTTTGTAATACATCCCCCATATAATCCGGACCTCGCACTAAGTGATAACCATATGTTCCTGTCTATGGCGAATGTTTGAACTGGTGAAGAATATATCTCAAGAGAAGCCAGTGAAAATTTATTGTCTCAATTTTTTGCTAATAGGGCAAAGGGTTTCTTAGAGAGAGACATAATGACGTTGCCTACAAAAAAAGTTGATGAGCAAAACAAAGCATATTTGACATGAATCGGATAATTCTAACTATGGTAAATAAAGCCTTCAATTCAATAATAATGGATTACTTTTTACTATACCTTTATATATTGGTAAAATCTTCTGTATATGTAGTAAAGTAATTTAGGACCGAATATTATTGTATTTACCCGCCATTTATGTTTCTTTTAAATATTAATTATTCTTTCGACTTAAAAAGAGAGAACACTTTGTATTTTTCATAAATTAGACATTAATTTTAAATTGATACCGCCTACAGCCCGAATGCAGGCAAATAAAAATCTATTCGTAGAAAATAGTTCAAACATTTCAAGTTCACATAAATCTGAAAATGCTCATTAACTTAATTACAGTGTTTATTTTCATTGCGTTTCCGTTTGCTTTGACATTTAGCAAAAGGAAAAGAAAAAAAAAATACCAAAATTGACGAAAAGTTCAAAAAACCGACGAAAGCTGCGTGTTAAACTTTTCAACGCTTGCAATGGCAGGAAGGCTAAAACTTCAGAAAAGAAAAAAAAATACTTTTTACAGGAAAAATGAGCGACACGCAATTTTCGTAAGCCCTCCGGCACTATATCCGGCGTGTGTATATTCTCAAATATGTTTGTATTTTTTTTTTTTTTTTTTTTTGGTGCGTACACTCGCCACTGCGGTCAAGCGCTAATAAAGTAGGGAACTTATTTTACTTTTTTCCCTGAGAATGTAGCAAATAAATGAAACTGAAAACAAAAAATTGACGTTATTTTGCTAAATGCGTATTTAAGTACCGTTAATTGTGTATGTGTGTGTTGTGCTTTTATTTTTTTTTTTTTTGCGTTTGCGCATTTTTGTGATAATTATTTTATGGTAGCCCCAGGAGCTTGTATGAGAATATTTATATGTTTGTGTGTATTTGCATTAAGTTCCCTGCGCTAAGGTGAAACCATTGAAAAATCTGCGCCATTTAGGTAAGCAAATATCAATCAAAAATAAATTAAGTGAAATGGCATGATATACATATATATTTACATACATACATGCATACATTCGAGGATATGCTCCTCATTGAATTTATACAAAAATTCCAGCATATTTAAATTAAAGCTTGGGTAAATTACCGTTCTGCCGCTAGAAAGCAATTAAGATCATATTTTTGGTGCGCTAAATAACCAACAGACTTGAGTGAGCAAAAACAATTTGCAAAACTTTTTTTTGTATGGAAATTCGATGTTTAATTGAATTTTGGTTCTTTGGTACAAAAGAAAGGTTGATGACCTGTTCTTATGTCTTTGAACATTTTCCGCACTGTTTTAATTTCATCCAACTATTCATAATCATCCCTGCAAAGCTAAAGCATTATAAAGAGTAAGACGTCTCAATCCACTAAAGCCTGAACACTATTAAAGTTAGTCATCCACAGTCCTCTTCCGTGAATTTTGGCACTCATACGACTCTACCTTGGTTTGTTTAACAGTTGAAAATGGAATGTTAGGGACCTGACTGCAGGCGGCCACAACTAAGCCATGAAGCAGGTTCATTGTGCTTCTCCGTGCATCCCAACTAGGCTTTTGCAAAAAGTCCGCTCTGTTCTATAAGTTGTGTAAGTTTCTTCCAACTAGGTGTGCTTAACTCCGTGAGACTGGAACTGTGAATATCGTGAAAGATATGGCATCTCAATCGGCTGAAGGCCGGTCATTCGCACAGATAGTGGTGCTCCAGCGTTTCGTTATATTTTGTGCATGCTCTACACACAGCCGATTCCACTTTATCTAGCTTGTGCAGATGATATCTCAGGCCGAGATGGCCTACCAATACACCCACAAGAATACTAAGTTCTCATTAACTTAAAGTTACTAAAAGTTTGGTCTGTCTACTAACCACGCTGCCCCACAAGAAATTAGTATTACGTCCTACATTAGAAGAGTTCCAAGACTGTTGGTGCTTCTCCAAAGTCTATTGTTTTAAACATCAAATGCTGTAGAGCCTGAGAGAGTCGATGATGATAGCTCGTCCATGTGACCTGGGACCCCAGTAATATTCACTGTGTTTTCCCGCGATACTCTTTTAATTGCCCCTTTATTGTTGTTGTTGTTATATCAGTTCATTAGCCCCGCTTAGGGGCAGGTTAATTAATCCAAGTCGCCGAGGTCATCTAATGGGAGATCCAGGAAACGTCCTGTTCCGACGGGATTGGACTAGAGGGAAAGGGGGGTTAGATGTGTGGGCTTAAGAGGCATGTGAAGAGGTGGTTAGTGTCGTGCGGAGACTCTCCACATGCAGGGCATACGTTAGGTATGCTGAGGTCGAGTCTGGATAGGTAGGAGATTAACCTGCTACAGCATCCAGAACTAAGTTGTGCCAGAATTGCCCCTTTGAGTTGGTGCACTTAATTGCCTTAACTGCAGCTTGATTCTCTGCCAGGAACTTCATGGATGTCCCGTTAAAGTTATTATCCAATTGGCGCCTTCATTAATACCCACAATCTCTGCTTGGAACACAGAATTGTAGACATTAAGTGTGAAGCTACCTTGACTATTGGCGTGGTCGCAGAAGAATCCTACTTCAGTGCTTGTTTCACATGTAGACACATCAATAATGATATGGATGAATTCATTGTTACCTATGAGACCACTTTCCGTAGATTCTTCCCTACGAGGAAAGAAGTAGGGGGCCTCTGCCTGCAGGAAGTTTTGGTTTCTTGGACGCAGTTTACGTTAAACCCGTTTTCTGATATCAATTTCGAAATGCAATCTTGTCCTTTACTTAGAAAGTGGACGCAACTGTGTTAGCAGTGCTTCATAAATTTTTTATATGTGAATTGGGGTAATGCCAAGGTTGACATCGAGAGCCTTTGTTGAGAAACTCCTCATCGTGCCTGCTTTACAAAATATACAAGAACGTTGCATCGATTCCAAGGGTTTAATGTTTGGTCTTAGCCTCCGTTTGGTGCAATAGCTTTTCTGGAGGTATTCCAAATTCAGAGGGCTTTACTGGTCCTGCTTTCAATATGTTCCCTAGAGCTAAGTTTTTTTTATCAAGGATTACACCGAGATCCTTAACAGAGTTAGATTCATAATTTTACCCCTTAAAGCTAGTGGATTGAATTAATGAACTTTCGTCTTTCTAGTAAAAATGTAGATCTAAGAATTTTCCGGGTTTCCTTATACTTCAGCCAAATCAGCTGAGATTTCAAGTGTCCTCTCTATTACCCGTGATAGTCGGTTGGATTTGCCAGAGCAAAGCATGAAAAGAGCATCTGCTTAACAAACTACCTTAAAGTTTCCTTCTACAAGCAGTTGGAGTAACTGATTTATCAAGGTGGCTCCACAATAACGATGACATGACAACTCTATCATACCTATCTTGGTACAGAGCTTTAGTCATTGAGTTTAAAGTGACCTTGTTTATTAGAGATGTCACAGAAGAACTCTGACTTTTTGACTGTTTAACATTTAGAAATAACTTTTCTTTTCCCGATCGCATTGTATGTTAGTCTAGCATGTTAGTCAAAGTTTTGTTATAACTTTTTCTTTGTGAAAGCCAAGATGTGCATGTTACCGTGGAGCTACAGACGTCATCGCTTTAGTCTTCAATTTCTTCTAAGCCAGTATGTCCGTGTTCGTTTCGTGAATAAGCTTAACCTTATATATCCTTTCTTATATATTAATTAGCCTGTAGACATGGATGACTTTAATGAGCCATTGTTAAGGTATCTCTCAAAGTGAGTGCCAATTCTGCTTGAAATTTTATTTTTGACGCTAGAACTTTCTTCTTCAACCCTTCACCGTGCTGATCACTGCATCTTTGAAGTTTCTTTCTATAGGCACTTTGCTGTCTTTATTCCACCCGAATGTTTTTGGACTGAAGAAACAGTTAAATCCTTTGCGAATGGATGGAAGGTAAGCCGATGAATCAACTAGAAAATTTCTTGCAAAGTTCCCCGGACTCGCATTTGCATACTAGTGTTGATGAGCTCAGAAAAATGAACTCAATTCGATATCAAGCGGGCAGGTAGAAGAAGGTGTTGATCGTAACAAGTCAAGACAATCTCTTCTTACTGACCAATATTCGCTTGAAATATATGTAGCCAAGATAAAGTATCAGCTGGCACCAGATGGACTTCATAGTTTTGACTATCAACAGTGAAGTGGTAACAAAGAGTCCAATGCGCTGAGTATTTATTTGATGATTGGAGATATTTTGTCTCGTCCTTGTTTACTAGCAGCACCACTCGCTTCATTTTTTATCCAGCTACGTGGTAAAGACTCATTTTGCCTGAAGCTCATTTGATTCCGAACGGCCTCGTGAAGGCCCTTCGAAATTCTGATGACACCAAGAGCAGGTAGCCCTTTTCCGTGTTGTCGAAGGCAGCTGGCGATGTGTTTCTGTTTATGGCGAATTATTTGGCTGATGAAGAGTCAGCCTCAAGGGATGTCTATGAAAATCGGTTATGCCAATTCTTTGGCAATAGTTACAAAAGGTTTCTCTTTTCATAACGACATTACTTTCAAGATGGCAAAAAAAAATTATGGAGCAAATCAGTCATATTTGAAATAAATCGGATAATCCTCCTTTGGTAAATAAAGGCAACACCTCAATGCAAAAAATATGGATTACTTTTTACTAGACCTAATGTATGTACTTATTCTCTTAGATCTTTAATAGATCTTATTTAAATTTATTAATTATAATTTGCATACAAAAAACTTATGAAATCTTATGAATTAAAATTAAATTAAAATAGTTTTCCATAATGAAATATTCATGTTCTACTATATAAAATAAGCTTAAATATTTCTAGAAAATATTGAACAAATTTAAAAATTAATTATATTTAATGAAATTATTAAAACTGCATACTAGTGTTAGCAATATATTGTGGTTTCATATTATTGAAACAAATCAAACCTTTTGTTTTTAATCAGAAAACTAACGAGACAATACATACATATATACATACAGTTGTATATTTATAATTTTATGTATAACAAATGTATATGAAATAATCAAAACATTGATTTTTATAACACAAATTTGTATTTAATAAAAAAAAAAACAAAATTCGTTTCAACAAAAATATTTTTTTTCTCTTTTTATTTACGTGCATTGAAGCAATTAACTATGCAACTTTCCTTAAAAATATTCCAGAGAATAGCAATAAAATTTCCACATTTGTAATTCTCAAAAACCAGAGTATATTAAAATGCATACTTTGATTGTGTTTTCAATTGCTTACGATAAAAATATTATGACCAAGTTCATATACATATGTAGGTATGTAGACATACCTACTATATATGAAAGTATGTAATAGACATAACGATGCAATTTATTTCATACGCATGACTACATAATTTCATTTGTCATATTGCTTGCTTTAAATGCAAATTAACTTGATTTATTTTCTTCAATTTAATTCACTTACAACAATTGAAGTCATAAATTTTTAAAAGAGTTTTACGGCTGATTCTATCCATACATCAAAGAATCAAAATAAATTCGATTTGTTGATAATAATGAATGGATGTGATAAGTAGTGATATGATTTCAAATTTCATTATAAGTATGTATGAATGGGGGTAGAATTTTCAAAAAAAAAATCTGTACTTGTTATTGGTAGAAATTAACTAATTTTATGCCCAAACATAGCATTGGGTTAATTTCAATTTTTAAACACACTGAAAGTACTTTCCCATTCATCACATGCAATAAATTCAGCTGTTTCGAGGAAGACGAAGAGGAAAAGTGAGAAAACAAATTCAAAGGTGATTTCGTACATGGCTATGACGGTTCTTTAGACTTGTCGTGGACTCGAGTTCTTATTAAACTGACATAAGTGAAATTACTACTTTCTGTTCATACCGCGCAAGCAATTTAATTTTTTATGCCTTAAAATTTAAAATATTTACATAATTCAAAGTGCCAATTATAAAGAGTTATCCATTCCGTGGTTTCAAAAGTGCAGTGCTGTAATTTGACATCTGTCATTTAAGAAAATGGATCATTTAACACGCACCTACCACACGCTTCTTCTTCTTATTTTTCTCCTTCCCCTTCCTCTTCTTCTTGTTCTTCTTCCTCTTCTTCTTCTTCTTCTTCTTCTTCCTCTTCTTCTTCTTCTCCGCCTTTTTCTTTTTCTTCTTCTTCGTCTTCCTCTTCTTCTTCTTCATTTTTTTCTTTTTCTTCTTCTTCTTCTTCACGTTAGACCGCACTTGTCGAGCCTTTTGCTTAGAAAATCATAATCCCTACACTCAAGAAAAGGAAGGTTTTATGTCGGAAATAAACTCGTAGAGCTTGCCGTGGTTCGACCGATCACGAATACTAAAATTTATTTCCAAAATTTTTAATGTTTGTCGAACAAGACTTGAAACACTTCGGTGAGCTGATAAGTTCACGTTTTGGACCAATCGATTGGCTACCAAGATCGTGTGATATTACACCGTTAGACTTTTTCCTGTGGGAATATGTAAAGTCTAAAGTCTATGCGGACAATCCCGCTTCAATTCAGGTTTGGGTCTCGAAGTAATCATCGAGTATTTGACCCAACGGATGGACAATCTGAGACCAACATTTGAATCTTCAAAAAATAAATGCCAAAGAATGTTCTTTCGACTGACAATAAACATTCCCCATTAAATTTGATTTTCTGTGTTTTTTTTTTTCTTTAAAAAAGTGGTGAACCTCGAAATGGAACACCCTTTATAATATTTTATAAAGCGAGTATCAGACTTAATTGTGGTTTTAAGCAAATCTGTTTGAGTTAAAGTGAAACTTTGCACTCTTATTTCTATTCTTCAGGACTGGTCGGTGGTTTTGGTACGCTATCCTGGCTCAGTGGCATGTATCCTATCCAAAAAGGAGAGACAGTTTTTTGGTAAAAGCAATTTGAAAGGAATACGAGAGTTTTTATATACCATGTGAGTGCCTGAATATTAGTGTTATTAATAAAAAATACAACAACAATATAAATAAATACTAATGTTACCATACAATAGGCATGATTTATGAAATTGAGACATGCCACAACCAAAATATAACTTTTAAATTCAACAAGTACATAAGCACATGCATATAAAGACACAAAATGCACTACTATATGAAAAATACATATCCTAAGCTTCCAGCATCGCTTCTTTATTCCTTTCACATTCACAATTCTACTTTCTCTAAAATGCCGCAAGTTCCCTTGGTGACGCGTAATGACACAACCGGGAGTATTCAATGCAAACCCTTACATATTTACGTACAACTATAGCTATACAGTTCTAGTTTTATGAACATATATATGTTTGGATGTAGTTTTAGGTAGACACAGCAAGAAAATGCCGTTTATATTGAACACTGAATTGACGCACGACAACTGAACGGCTTACCACTCATTGGTATTGAGTCAGACAGTCAGTCAACCTGTCAGTGAGTGTGTGTGAGTTATTTTTTGTTCACAAGCAAATTTGATTGCCAATCGTACAATCAACCAAATCATACTGGCATTACCTTACATTACCTCGCATTGAATTACACATACTAAAATCAATCACACATTATTTCGATTGGCATAGTGAAATCAATAGAATCGCATTTAAAACCCTTTGTATGACTTTTGCACTTTTACATAACATTTATGGGCCAACACAACTGCCCTATGCATGGATTTATGTAAAATTACTGCATGAAAAATAAATATAAAATTGACCATTTGGCATTATGCCAGTGAAAATTTAATATTGCGGAAAAGAGATCAAAAGTAATTTGTTGGTACAAGTTTTAAAAACATAAATGAAGATAAAATTTAATAAAAGATGTCCAAAAAAAATTTTCTATGCAAGCAAATTGCCATCTCTTACCTTAGAGGTCTTGAATCTATCTATTGTAAATATAATATAGTTTCTTTTATTAAAATTTAATTTAAATCTTAAAGTTATAACAAAAACAATACTCGCATCATTAAATTACCAGAGAACATTAAATCGATTTAATGAATTTTGCTATAAGTTGTTTAAGTCGATTAACACTTTTAAATTTTAGACAGCAATTTTTTTGAAAGAGAAAGAAATTATTGTGGTAAACGAATTTTTCAGACACTAATGTGCTATATTTAAACATCAAAAAACAATTTTTAGTATCAAAATATATTTGAAGGTTTCAATGTTGTAATGAGTTTTCCGTATCGGCTGCAGTCTGAACTCGTGAAACGGTGCCGGTGAGGGGGGTTGTGCCATGCATCTTATACAGTCGAACCAAATATTTTAATACATCCATAAGTGTATTCAATTTTATTGCCACCCCAAGAATAATTAAAAAAATTTCAAAGTCGATCATCTTATAAGTGGCAGGATTAAACAACTCTGAGCAAACACGTTTGGTGCCAAAAAATTTCCAAGTAAAACTACCTCATAGAATTTGTGTATCATAGTAGATACTAGAGCTCTAGATACCTGGGTGTGGAGCAGTGAGAGTAGCTGGATATTCATTGAATACTCGTTCGTTGATCAACTCCTGAAATGTTTGTTGGAATATTTTAAATTTTATATTTGGCTTGTCGGGAATTCTTTAGCATTTCAACAGTTACATGAATTAATTTAACATTACAGAAAGAAATTCGGAGCAAAAAGTCGAAAATTTTGGCCAAAGCGCTCGAAAAAGCTAGAATTGGTCGAACAAAATCTTGAACTCTAGAAGATAACTCTGTTCTATCTGGGTAATAAAGCTTTGCTTAAGCCAATTGAAACAACTTAACACCAGATTATTTAGTATATTAAATTTTAAAACAATTTTAGCATATTGGGTCTGAATTGTCATGTAATCATGATTCCGCCGAAATAATTTCGTAATTAGCGTCATCTTTGAGCCACAGGGTTGTCAATGATTTGTCCTAAAGAGAAATTTTTGAAATGAAACGGATTCAATGATCGTGCAGCCCAATCGAAATTTACAGTCTAAGAACTGGCTACGGAGGTGAAGGCGTCTCTCGTTAATGTCAAAGTTTCGTCATTTACACGTTCGTGAACTACCGAAGTATAGAAAGAAAAACCGTCAGAAATCTCCGTGGACGCATAAAGGAAGGGTGGTAAATTAAGCTTTACATTTTTTAGCAAAATTATTGTTGAGGAATATTAATGCATAATGCACATAACGCCGTGTTGTTATTTAATCATGCCTCTATAGCGTTCCCCATTGACTGTACCATTATGACCGGCTTCAATTTTTGAAGAGATATCAACCAAAGGTCCCTTCTGCTCATAGACCACACCGAATAGTGGCTCGTTGAGGATAATAACTTGTGAATTATCATCAAAATAAATGTGGTTAGCATTGTGTACTGCCATTCTGAAGGCCAAGGTTCGAGTTCTGATTCGGCCATCATAAGAAATTATAGAAAATTATTTTCTTTAATTGCGGTCACCCCTCGGCAGGGAATTTCAAGGCGAGTGTGTTTCTAACAAGAAATAAAAACTCCTAATAAAAATTCGTCGGCCATTCGGACGCAGCTTGGTATAAACTATAGGTCCCTCGATTTATTGGTGAAACATTAAGACGCATAAAATAAATTGGAGGAGGAGCTCGACCTAAGATATCTTCAGCGGTTACAATGCGCCAATTATATATGAAATAATAAAATTTTATATATATTTAACCAAAAATAAACTTCATCGCAGAATACCAACCGTCCTTGTGATAATCGGGATCGGTGGCGGTGCTGCAACGCGCTTGGTGGTCGTTCGGCTTCAGTTCGGCACGAGTTGGATTTTGTAAGCCCAACAAATCAACATTCTTCCACAAAATCATACATAAATTATATGGCGAATGGAATCATTCGGGTCTTCTTCGATAATCTACGGCATCTCTGAGAATGCGCAGTTTTTGTGTGTTGGTCAATAGTAAGTTCTCCCATTATGAAATGGCAAACCAATTTGAAATCAATTAACAGCTGTCAAAAAGACCGACCCCAAAAAGAGATTTCTCATTGAAAACCACACGTCTCAAGAAATCACCACACATATTCTTTAAGCCAAACTAGTACTACTTACCAACCGTCATAGTCGCCATAAAATCTTAATCTTACCAAACTGTGCGCTGAGTTAAAGACCAACCTCCTAAAAACCCAGTCCAATGAAATTAAAATAATGGTCATCGAAAAATGAAATGCACTTATGGGCAACGCCTTTGCTACGATATCAAAGTCCTGTTTAAATTAAACAATTTAAAATCTTTTAAGAACTCTTCCCATTAACATCACTTAATAAAAAGGAAAAATAGTTGCATTTTTGTCTGAAAGATGTTAAAAAATATATGTTATTGTTTAAAAATAAAACAATTATTATTAAAGTGAACGCTATTGACTCCACCGATGGATGTAAAAATAAAACAAGCACAAACAAAGGCGGGTGTGTAAAACAAAATCACTTTAACGGCTGCAATAAATCAATAACAAAAGCAATAAATCGCTGTGGCAACGAACAGCAAACAGCAAAAATACACTTACACACATACATACAAATACTCGTGTGTTTACATGCAATACACTTGTATGTATGTACACGTATGTATGCTCCACCACATGTGTTCAGTTAAAGTCATGGACATATCAAATTGCAACATTTCAAATGGCAGACAATGAAAATTACCTCGAAACACACAAACTACATACATACACGTACATATAAGACAAAAGCAAAAACCTAAAGTGAAACAAAATGCAAAAGGATTCGTCATAAAATTGTTAAAGGCACCGAGTCATGAGGCATAGCAGCAAAGCAGAGGAAAAAAAACTAATTTTATTAGAAGGATAAGTCGTTCAAGTATTTTAACAACAACAGACAGACAAAATGAATTTTCGTAAGTTTTATTGTTTGACTACGTGTGTCTCCCTTTGCTGCTTAATTGTAGAAGTGCATGTGCATATCAGAAGCAACAAAAAAATAAATAAGTAAATAAAATTTACAACAATTATGTGTAGATAGGTATATCGTAGAGGCAATAAAATGTACGTAAACAAGCATATCAAAAATAAAATTGAATTACTAAATAAAACAGAAACAGCAAAAAATAGCTAGACAATACCGTTAAACAGCTGTACAAGTTCACAACGTGGGTAAATAGCCTCCGAGAGGTAGTTGAAATTGATATGTTCCGGGAGGTGGACGGAATGGAGATGACTCCAACGGGCAGAACTATGTTTATTCGAATTCAAAAGTTTCCATGTAAAACACATAAACATTTTTTTTCTTTTCAAGATTTATTTTGTAGTGTAGACATATTTTAAGTTTAATTGGCAAATATTTGTCCGTATATATTGAGTCATCCCTTCGCGGTCTCAAAAGTGCAGGGCTGTATTTTGATATTTGTCATACTTAACTGTCAAACCAAACGTGTTTTGTTTTAGTTAAAAGTCAGGCATTCACTAAAATTGGTTGCTTAATAAAATTTCCATCCCTTAAAATTGTTAATTGTTTAAACATACTGGAAAAATGGTGATTCAATCGTGGCTTCATGGAAGATTATGATGAACCTAAATGTCTAACAACTTAACAACTTAAAATTAAAAAAAATTTTAAGAGGCTGGATCGGTTACTGATAATATCGGCCAGAATACTTTCTACTAACAACCAAGGCTTCTGAGTTCTCACTCCAACTATACGACACTGATTTGCGGAAAGGAAGCATGCGTTCAAAAAATATTATACCTTGGCCGATTAAATATTTGATGTTACCGTATCCTCAGGATCAAACACTCTTACTTATATCCAGTAACAGTCAAACAAAAAAAAAAAAAAAGCTAAAATCGGACGGCAAAGTTGTTAATGTCTTTAAGAGATGACTGAACAGAACGGAGTATCCCTCGTTTAAAACACAGGGGAAGAGACGGGACGGTAAGGTACGTGGTAAGGCAAATTCTCCAACATAAAAATTATACAACTGAGTAAAATATATCTTCTCTAGAAGTATAGGTAATTATGTTATTATAATATATAATTTATATATTAGGTTAAGTAAAAATTTCGTTCGGTTTTTATCTAATGGATTGGATGGCGTTATTGTCCATAATACTACTAGTGTTACGTGTCGCATCAAGTATATTATTATACGGCGCTGAAAACGTGTTTATTCGCGCTAAAAGTTTGTCTTTGACAGTTTTTCGATTGATTAACTCAGTACGTTGTGAGCTCTTATCAAAGATGGACACCAGCAAAGAGAAAATTCGCTAATTTTACAATTTTTCTTCGATCAATTCGAAAAAGCAGCCAAAGCGGCTGAAAATATTAATTTAGTTTATGGGTCCGATAGTGCAAACGAATGTGTAGCACAAAAGTGGTTTGCTAGGTTCCGTTCCGGTAATTTCGATGTCAAAGATGCACCTCGCGCCGAAAGGATTGTCGTCGAAAATCGAAAATTTCGATAAAATCATGGAAATAGTGGAAACAGACCGTCACGTGAGCACTTATTTAATTGCGGAGGAACAAAAGATAAGCTAGAAAACCATTTGGAACCACTTGCATAACCTTGGATTCAAAAAGAAGCTCGATGTTTGGGTGCCACACGAACTAACGCAAAAAACATGATGGACCGAATTTCCATCTGCGAATCGCTACTAAATGGCAACAAAATCGACCCATTTATGAAGCTATTGGAGACTTGCGATGAAAAGTGTGTCACTTACGAACACGTCAAACGAAATCGGTCGTGGTCGAAACGCGGTGAGCCGGCGGAAACGGTAGCCAACCAGGATTGACGGCCAGGAAGATTTTGCTGTGTGTTTGGTGGGATTGGCAAGGAATCATTTACTACGAGCTGCTCCCCTATGGCCAAACGCTCAATTCTGCCCTCTACTGCCAACAACTGGACCGTTTGAAGGCAGCACTCATCCAGAAGAGGCCATCTTTGAACAACAGAGGCCGAATTGTGTTCCATCAGGATAACGCCAGGTCACATACGTCTTTGGTGACGCGCCAGAAGCTCCAGGAGCTCGGATGGGAGGTCCTAATGCACCCACCTTACATTCCGGTCCTGGCATCAAGTGATTTCCACATTTTCCTGTCCAAGGCAAATGCGCTTAATGGTGAGAAGTTGGTCTCAAGAGAGACCTGTGAAAATTGGCTCTCCGTTTTTTGCCAATAGGGACGCAGCCTTCCACGAAAGGGGCATATCGTTGACAACAAGTTTACGAACAAAATGGCGCATATTTGACTTAAATCGGACATATGTACACAAAGTTATCATATTTTGAAAAATCAATAAAAAATACCGAATGAACTTTGTACTTGACCAAATATTTAATAAAGGGTGGTTAAATTGTAAGGGCCGATGTTGAATGTGAACCACACCTAAACGCCAAGTTTTTTTCCGAATTTAATTTGACATTTCTCTATTTCAGACTTACTCAATTTGAACCATGGAGAGATACACAATCCAACAACGTGTTAAAGTTATCCAGACTTATTATGAAAATTTTCGAAGAAAATCATCTTCAGTGATGAGGCACATTTTCACCTCAGTGGATTCGTCAATAAACAGAATTGCCGCATTTGGGCGAATGAGAATCCAAGAGTGATTGTCGAAAAACCAATGCACCCACAAAGACTGACTGTTTGGTGCGGTTTATGGGCTGGCGGCATCATCGGGCCGTATTTTTTCCAAAATGAGGCCGGTCAGGCAGTTACTGTGAATGGTGTTCGCTATCGTGAGATGATAACGAATTTTTTATGGCCACAATTGGAAGATATGGATGTGGACGATATGTGGTTTCAGCAGGACGGTGCCACTTGCCACACAGCTAACGAAACAATGGCTCTTTTGCGCAACAAATTCAATGGCCGTGTTATCTCACGTAATGGCGATGTCAATTGGCCCCCAAGATCATGTGATTTGACACCGTTGGACTTTTTTCTTTGGGGTTATTTGAAAGAAAAGGTGTACGTCGATAAGCCAGCAACAATTCAAGAGCTAAAGGATGAGATAATTCGGCACATTAACGGCATAGAAACTCCATTATGCCTCAGCGTCATCGAAAATTTGGACCATCGTATGGAGGTGTGCCGACGAGGCCGCGGCGCTCATTTGGCCGATATTTTGTTACATACATAATTGAGTAATACCAATATATCATAATAAAATAAAATTTCAATATATTCCTAAATAGTTTGTGTTTTATTCAAAATCAACATCGGCCCTTGAAAATTTAACCACCCTTTTTAAACTGAACTGAGCTGTTCTACGAATTAGCACAACACACCAAGCACGTGGTGGTGGCAATTGTTGTTTTTCTCGTTGCTATTGATTTTTATAAAATTTGTGAGCCGGTTTGATTTCATCTTTAAAATACTAGTATTTAACTAGTTAAGCTTTACACTGCAGAGCTTTTGTTTGCGCTTTCATCATACAAACTGTTTCTCCGCACTACTATTCTGCTCTGACCACATATCGACATGCATTTTTAATTGTGTCTGCGCACTGCCAGCGTAATAACGTTTTAAAATTTTATGCTCACCACATCACTAAACAATGATGAGTCAGCCAGTTCGTGCGGTATGACGAAATGTGTGAGTGTGTGAATGTGTGGGTATCCAATGAGAACATGCAACACTTTAATATTTAAGAACAAAGGTGTAGTGCTTTATAGAAACTCATGTTAGGTAAGTGAAAGCATGGGTAGCGATTTGCTCGATTTTTTTTCTTTTTCATTTTTTATTTTTATTTTTATTTTATTTTTAACTAAAAATTCAAAGAGAAGTTGCACATACACATAAATACACAAATAAAATATTAACAATGACACAGAGTAATAATACTCCTCTGCCGATTTGTTGCTACCTTTGTGTTAGTGTTGGTTACTTGGTGAGAATTTCAACAGCTGAACGGCAAATTACAACCTTCACTTTCTTGAGAACACTTTTAGTTGGTTGTTGTTGGAAATAAACATTTCTATAGTTTAAAATTAAATTGTATTGTAGTTAACAAGCGGGTACCATGTAGCAGGTAAATAAATAAATCACATATTAAAAGGTACAATGCGGAAAATTGAAGAAATTAAAGGAGAATTTAATTAAATCATAAATTTGTGGACTTAAATTTAACAATCATCAATTTAGCAACCAAATTTATACTTTTTGTGAAATAGAACAGCGCTATATATGCCAGGAATGATCCTTATAGAATTCTACTTCACTTTATTTATCTTCTTTTTAAGGTCTTCCTCTTTCTCTGTTTCTACCAACTGGTGCTATTTGGAAAACTTTTAAAGCTTGAATATTCTCTGGTTTGATTGAATGGCACTTCTATATATTCAGCTGCTTGAAAAAAGACCGATGTCTCATTGCAGCAGCACCTACTCCCCTAGCAAGGTTATGCACTGAGTTTAGATGCCGATACGTCGAAACCAGCTCCAGAGATGGGATGGTCCACTTCTCATAAATAACACCGCCAACGTAAATCAAAGTCGGAAGGTGATTGTTGTTGTTGTTGTACCGGTTGCTCTACCCCGCTTAGGGACAGTCTAGTTAGCCTAGGTTTCCGAGGTCATCCAACGGGAGGACCAGGAAGCGAGTAATTTCGACGGGTTTGGACCAGAGAGAGAGAGATGTTAGATGTGTCGGTTCTAGGGGACATATAAAGTGGGGGTTAGATCGCCGAAAGGGTGACACCCCTTAGTCGGATAAAATCCTCGTCAACTCCGGAGCTTAGAACCAGCTGTCGTGAGAGTTGTCGGAAGGTGCCTCTGCTCAGCTGATTAATCTCCTCGTAAGACTAAAAACTAACATCACCACCGCCCATGAAGTCCGATGGCCGGTGCAAGGACAAAAAATGGTGAGTATTTGTGACATTTACTACAGTGGCCACATAAAGCAGTTCAAATTTGGTGCCGGATGTGTGGTGAGAGAGAGACTATGTCGCCGAGTACTGGAATTCAAGCAGGAGGATGAAAATCTATCTATATTCCACATTAAGGTTTAAGAGAAGCACGACGTAACCTGGGTTACCATTCCATGAACCCTGCCACGATGCCAAATTTATACTTGGGGACTTTAACGCCAGGGTGGTCAAAGGAGGTAATTTCGGCACAAATGTCAGAAAATTCAGCGTCTATGAAGTATCTCCAAATGATTTGAGGCTGATCGACTTCGCCGGCGACTGCAGTATAGATGTCTGAGGTATCAAATTTCCTCGCAGGAAAGTTCACCAAGCTGCTTGGCTATCATCGGATCAAAAATCACGCAACCAGATCTATCATTATTGATTGATGGAAGACATTTTACTAGTGTTCTAAATGTGCGTACATATCGAGGAGCTCACATCGACTCTGATTATTACTTTGCGGAGGCCGATGGATTACCGGTGTCAAAGACTGGCAAGTTGCGCGCGTCACCTTTTTTCAGAATACGGTCGCTTGAAAACTATACCCGACTATTAGAAACACAAAAACAGGGACCCCACAGTCTGCGCTTATTACCTTATAATTAGCCTCATCCACATGAGTTCTATCGAGCGTTTTGAGTGAAAAATTAAAGCGCAGCGTTAACAAACTGATTGGACCTTCTCAGTGAGGCTTTGGACCTGGTAAATCCATCCGTTAAGTAAGGATCCGTTAGTTCGAAAGTCTTATGAGAAGGTGTGGTGATCATCGAAACAATTCGGCCTATGGCTCACTAATTTATAACAAATTAATTTTAATTTCTCAAGAAAACTTGCCAAATGTGCCAGCTTAGAAACTGATTCTTTAAAACATATGTATAAAAAAACTCTCAAGAATAACCAAAAACATCACCAGTTATTTTTGGTCAATTCATACCCTTGAGCTCAGACTGCACTAGACATTCTACGCACATGTAAATATGCACGCAACAACTCACAACTCTATATGGGTAATTATGTTGACATGAGAGGCCCAATAAATATTACAATCTCCCAGGAGTATCGTTGATTACGCATTGTTTATCAATTGTAAGTGAACACGAAAATATACCTACGCGGTAGAAACCCAGCAGTGAAGTTTCAGATGCGTTGCAAACAGTAATAGTTTAAATAGAAAAGGCAGACAGTAGTTACAAAACAGTTACCTGAAATAAATGATTAAGCAAAATAACATTTTCACAATTATTGTTTAAAAATTAAAATTAAATTAAATTTTAAATTAAATATTTTTAATTCAAGATAATTAAGAACTGATTGCTTAACAAAAATAAATATATTAAAAATCATGAATTAATTAAGAACTGATTGTTTAAAAAAAATTAATTAATTAAGAATTATGAATTAATTAAGAACTGATTGTTTAAAAAAAATTAATTAATTAAAAATCATGAATTAATTAAGAACTGATTGTTTAAAAAAAATTAATTAATTAAAAATCATGAATTAATTAATTAATTAATTAACAAAAATAAATAAATAAATAAAAAATTTTAAATTTTTTTTGAAAATGTTTCGGAAATCCATCTTATATTTATAAAAAAAAATTTTAGATATTTTTGTAACAAATCGCTTAAAAGAAAAAGTCATGGAATCTTTATAAGTTATTAATTCTTAAAATAAGTAATATAATTCTTTTCTAATACAAACAAAGAGCAAAACTTGGTTTTAAGCTGAAGTAGTAATTTTTTTGTCCATTTCCAACTAGTATGCGACTAGTAATTTTTTATCCACACTAAGCCAAATGCCATCTCTTAGGCTACTATGCAGTTAAAAATCCCTCCTGTTTGTAAAAACCGGCTTCAGTTAGAAAGTTCAGGCGATACTATTGACAAAGTAGTTTGTAACTAGTTCATTTGACTGCAGTGATATGCTACGCTTACTTCTGGCACACTGGCATCCATACTTATTACTTTTTTGCAATTTTGTATCTGTTTGTTTACTTACAATGCATATGATTTTTAATTAAATTCTGCGGTAACCCCCAACAAATAATCGAAAGTGGCGGTCAACTTAACACGCAGTCGAATCGGCTGGAGTGTCCTGATTTCACGGTGGGAATAATAAACTGATGTACATATGTTTGTATGTATGGGCCTGTGTATGAGCACAACAAATAATTGGGTGAGCGTTTGAATGTGAAAATAGCAATGAAATATGTATGTGTGTTTGTATATATGCAATACACACACACACACACACACACACACTCAGCCAACACATTGCTTGAGTGTTGCACTTGAATGCTATTTCACATATTTTCAGTTTTATACATTTTCAGCATTCCGGTGTTTCAAAAATGCGCAAAAAATATAAGAAATGAATGAAACTGTAAAAAAAACAACAACAACAAAAAAATTCACATGTGTTTTCCCCATAGCAAAATATGTCACGTTTTTAATTAAATGCCACAATAAAAATAACCATCGAAATTTCTCAACTGTTTTTCAGCGTGAGCTTATGAGTATGAGTATGTGCGTGTGTGTGTATGTATGTTTATGTGTGTAACATAGCGGAAGTGTCAACGTACGTACGTACGTGAAACTGCCTGCTATTGATTGTTGCTGTTTATTTACATTATGGTCAAAACAATTAATAATATAAACAGATTTTTTTGATATTTTTTTCGAATAGCACAATTAAGAATTGCGAACAAAGTCATAAAAAATGTGTTAAATAGAAATTTCCCAATAAAATGTGGGAGTGAGTGCGAGTTTAGGGATTTGTGTGAAACACCTGTTGCTAACCAAATGATAAAAGCAACAGCTGCAACCTTTTGGATAAAAGTTATAGTTTTAGAAATTTTTCAGCGATATATTAGCTCTAGTAAAAAGTAATTCATTATTTTATGACAAAACCCGGTTTTTTCAGATAACTTTTTGCCATTTTGGTAGTGATGTCATTATGCTTCCCTCATAGAAACCCTTGTGCCTATTGGCGAAAACTTCGGACAATCTATTTTCACAGACTTCCCTTAAGATCAATTCTTTAGCAGGAAAATGATTCGCTATAAAAAAGATCAGATGGTAATCACTTGTTAATATTATCGGCATATGCAAGGAATTGGACAATTTGGTAAAGAATAGTGCCATTACAATGTACACCGGCCTTCTGTAGTACTCCTTCCATCAGCCTGTCTAATACCTCGAAAGGGATGTAAATTCTACAAAGCCGAATCAGCTTCGTAGGAATAGCGAACAAGCGATCCCTTATCAGACTACCATATACGGTTTTGTAATCGACAAATAGATAAAAAAAAATGGTGGGTGTCGATCTGCTTTCCGTAGGTCTTTTATTGTGAAAATCTTAACGATGGTGGACTTACCAAATCTAAAGAAGCACTCATAAGGTCCAATCTGTGTGTTGGCAAAGGATTTTAACCTTTCTCATACTACACTCATCAGGACGATGTTTAAAATGGCAATAAGACTGATTCCCCGATAGTTGGTGGATGCCATCGGATCACCCTTCTTCAATACAAGGCAAAGGACACTGAGATTCTAAACATCGGACATGTATTCCGCGCGAGGAGAAACTGATCCATGTACTTTATCAGTTCGTCGCCGTCACTTATGGGTTACACCACCGATAGTCCGTCAGTACCGCTCACTTTATTGTTCTTTAGTAGCTTACTCCAGGAGCGAAGTCATCGCCTGCAAACAGCTTGAAAAAATGCTTCCTCCAGAATTTGAGAGTGCACTGCACTGTAACCATATTTCCATTTTCACCTCGGCAGTATTTATGTTTGCAATGTTCTTCTTCATCTACTTTTCTTCATTTCTTTTTTTTGTGCAACGCATGCACAGAAGATGATTAAATACTAGAGCACTTTTGTGAGTGTCCGGTCGTCGGCTAACTTAGACGCCCTATATTTAATGATTTCCACAGCTTCATTTTTACGGAGGTATGGTTTGAAAGAATTAGTCTATTAAATCAAAAGAAACGTTCGCAAAAGCGGAGAAGGATGATGAGTCTACTCAATGGTTTAGATGCAGCCGCGATCAGCTTCTCAACCAAAAGACCACCAACAAATGTTTATCACATCATTGCCAATTTTATTCCCAGTGTTTGGATCCAATGACAGCTGTTTAGTTTAATCAGCCATAATGGGGATGCTTTATCATGAAGACGGAAATTTCCGACTATGGTGCCAATGGTTTCTTCATTGGCTGCACTCATAAGTGCATTCTAGATGTTCACAGAAATCAGAAAGTATTTCTTTTTCTCCTGTGCGTGGTCAAAAAATCAGCGAAATAACTGTAAAACATCTTTCCGATGCGGATTTTGGCTAGACACTGAATATCAAACCTCGACCACGGCAATTCTTTCCCATTACAACTCCAATATTAAATTTGCATCCCTTGGTATGGCCAAGGACCTAACTTCTTCCGTCCCATGTCTCATCCATGGCAATTCCTAGAAGGTGTTGATACCAGAGATATGGAGGTGGTAGAGTCACCTACCTAAAACATCTGCAGGTGTGGTCACCAAAAGAGGGATCTCTCACTCGCTGATTATTTTTGAGATTTTTTATTAGAGCAGATTTTTTATGTGGTGGGGCACAAACCATACGCTTTCCAAAGGAGGATTTTGGGCTACCCAAAGGATAATTGATCTAAGGACAGAAGTATGGAGCTGCTTGACCACCAAATGGCAGTCAAAAACTCTCCGCTTTAGAGTAAAATTTTACACATAGTCTCATCGTCCTAATCTAATCACTACATATATATATTTTTTTCCAAGTGAAAATTTTTAATCACAAGAAAATTAGTCTTATCGACCAGGAATAACACAATTTTTGTTTATTAGACTCATTAACATTTCATTCCTGAAACAAGCAATAACATTTTCATATACAAAGGTAAAAAAATGCGCTCGATTATTTCAACAAGGAAGAAAGACCTGTGAAGATGACCCCCGCCCGGGGCACCCAGCGATGGTCGTGACCGAAGAAAATGTTCAGTAAGTTGAAAATTTAGTGGCAGGAAGCAGAGAGATTATAGATAAGACAAAGAACGAGCTGAAGAGATTTTCCATGAGCATTTGTATTTGAAAATATTAGTGCTCCTTCACTAAAAACAAATAAATGCAATAAAATTCTAAAACTACATTTTGCATGTCCACCTTAATATTCATGCAGTTTAATTGAATATTTCTGTAATTAATTTTAATTTCGTAAAACAATTTCCAAAACAGATCCACTTGTGACAAATTAAGTAATTTCCATTTACTTATTTAAAGCCTACAGCCAGACCAGGCAGGTAGTGAGTGCCAACTGAGTTAGCAAAGTTAGATGTGCAACCATAATTGGTTGCGTCAGTGCATAAGTCACAGTGTTGCATAAACTTCGCACCACACATGCATACACACACTAACACTAATGCTCAAGGTAAAGTTTATGCGAAGGAAACTCTCCTTAGAAGCGCATAACTTCATATGCATGTATGTATGTAAGTACTCATATGTGTGTGTGTTTAACTTGAATGTCATATGCATAATGTGTCTTTCTATGCAACTAACTCACTCAGAGGATGTATATCTGTATAGGTATATATATGTACATAACAATGTTCATTACTGCGCTACTCTGCTCTGCGAAATATCATTTACACCTTAAGTGCGCCTTAGCGTATGCTACCTACTGCGGTTATTGAAGAGTATTTATGTGTAGCTGGTTTGGTATCTGTCTGTGCGAATGCGTGTAAGTTTGCGTGTAGATGTGTTGATTTGTTTGCATATGCTCCTCTGGTGTAAGTAAGATAAATGCCAGCGCCGCTAATTGAATTGCTGCCAAGATTTTCGCTTCAAATAAATTTTCACACATTCGCATTAGGAGCTTTTCTATTTAGCTAAAGCAAGGTGATCTTTTGGGCATTTTATATTACTACAAAGCAGTATACAGATATGAGCTATTAAAGACAGATTTGTTTTATTTTTTATTAAATTCATAAATTACCATTACCATTACAATTATTATTATTATTACCAATGGCATTACCATTACTATTGCCACTACTTTTGTCGTTACTATTACCTTTGTCATTACCACTACTAATGTCATTAACATTACCGTTACCATTACCATTACCAATTAATATTACCAGTACCTTTGTCGTTATCATTACCTTTACCATTACTATTACCATTACTTTTGTCGTTACTATTACCTTTGTCATTACCACTAATAATGTCATTAACATTTCCTTTACCGTTACCATTACCATTACCGTTACCACTACCATTACTAATGTCATTAACATTACCATTACCGTTACCATTACCATTACCGTTACCATTACCATTACCATTACCGTTACCATTACCATTACCAATTACTATTACCATTACTTTTGTCGTTATCATTACCTTTATTATTACCATTACTATTACCATTGGCATTAGTTTTGTCGTTACCAATATCTTTGTCCTTACTATTACTAATACCTATACCATTACAACTACTATTACCATTACTTTTGTCATTACCATTACTATTACCATTACCATCACAACTACTATTATCATTAGTTTTGTCATTGCCATTACCTTATACTATTATCGTTATTTTGTCGTAATCATTACCATCATAATTACTATTATCATTATATTTGTCGTTAACATTACCTTTGACGTTAGCATTACTACTACTATTAACATTACAGTTACTGTTATCATTACTTTTATTGTTACCATTACCTATTTCGTGACCATTACTAATCTCATTACGATTACTATTACCATTACTATTACCGCTGCCATTATCATTGCCTTTAGCATTGAAATTACCTTTGTCGATATCATTATCAATACCATTACAAACAACATTACCAAGATCATTGCCAAAACTATTACTACAACTATTATCATTACCTTTATCATTAAAACCGCCTTTGTCGTTACATTAATCAATAACATTTCCATTACTATTACCATTACTATTACTACTATTATTATCATTGCTATTAACATTGATATTCCCTTTGTCGTTATTATTACCTTTACCATTACCAATATCATTACCATTACTATTATCATTACTAATACCATTACGCCCTGGTACCAAAGTTTCGAATACCTACTTACATAAACGAGATTATCGGAGCTACCTGAGTGATCAGGAACTCAGTTATGATATAAAGCACGGAGATCGGTCGGAAAAAGCTTACGACCGGAGCAGCACATGGATCTATCTTTGGCCGTGACTTCTGAAACTTTAGCTACGACGTAATACTGTATATGGACAGGTCGGATGACACTCGTCGGCCATGCAGATGATGTTACTGCGGTCATAACAGCGAGGAACATGAAAGAAGCACAAGGGAAGCTAAATCAGGTAATTATTAGATAAAAAGTGTGGCTCTATTCTTAGCACCGCAAATTAACAATGGAGCGAAAGGAGCTACTCCTGCTAAGAGAAAAACATACCCCCCTCTAGGTTGATATGAGGATTATCTTCGGCGAGTCCGTAAAAAACAGTCAAGTATATGGGCATGAGACTTGACTCAAGACTGAAGTTACCGAGTCAACATAAGTAAGCGGTTCATTTAGAATATTAATAGTGAATACTGGTGACCTTACGGAAACAAGGAGATGAACAAAGAGATGACTATTAAGACAACCATGATATCAATACTTCTATACGGAGTAGAAATATGGACTGGCGCGCTAAACTAGAAGCAGCACTAAAAGAAATTACTGTCGGTGCAAAAGACAGCCACTCTACGCAGCATCAGGAAAAAAAAATGATCTGCTATTGTTTATTTCGTTTTAAAGCAATGATTATTTGCTTAATGATAGGATAATATGGTGTAGTCAAGCTTCTAGGGATTCTTTTATAGTCGCGGGGCTGTACTAAACTCCTACTCTTGCGTCCACGTCGCGCATCCTGGAAACATGATCAACCCGCAAGATGCGGTAACCAACTGGTTGAAGCCTTGGATCACGGCTTAAAGATAGGGAGCTTCAGTGGTGATACACCGACATATTCGATTTAAGGATGTGATGAAGTCTGTTCACCAGAGGTTTGGCTGCGGACGGCCGTCGTAGCAAACACGCAACGTAGAAACTAACTCCAATGAAAAGTATTACCTTATACACTGTCCAGACATTATTTAAAGCTTGAGTAAAATCTGAAAGGAAACAGAGTGGAGTAGAGAGTTTCTTTTTATTTTTAAACATTTTTCCCAAAAACTGCAGACCATTTTTTTAAATTTAAAATGAGATTACTCCGAAAGTTTATCCTTCCAACTCTGGCAGTAATTTGCTAATAAATATTCTTTGGAGCATTTTCGAGTATATTTTCAGTAGACTTAATGACTTTTACAATAATTATATCAGCATGTTTCCACTGCCCAGATGACAATGACAAAGCCGAAATTAGAAAACATTGAACTTTTTATTCTAGAAATTCCAAACTTTTCGGGCGACTTTAAAACATGCGGAAGACCGTGGGTTCATATCCTGACCACCAAACAAAATGTTTGAAAAATTTCTAAATCCAATCGCCTCTCGCCAGGAAATGTCATGCTCTCCAAATGTATCCTGGGTTAAAAAAAATATCATCAAATATACCATAAGCGATTGCAGGGACTTAAAAAACTTGTTAGTCCCTCCTTTTGTCGGAAAATCGCTCAGACACAAGCCACAAATTGGAGGAGGAGCTCGGCTGCAAATCTAAACCATGCTCTCCTACAAATAAAAATTCTTTCATCCAATCCAACAAAGTGTACGTATTTGAGTAACGTGACCTCATAAACAGCCAAATCAGTGCCACAGCGCATCCACTTACATATTTGCATACACACACACACACATGTAAGAAGGTAAATAAGGTCATATTCTTGCCTTTAATGTGTAGAAGCTTTGCATGCGGCATACACACATACACACACTCACACACCATAGCATGAGATGCACCATTATTGATAACTACTTACTAGTGCAAGCCAACAACAAATAGCCAAAGCAACTAAGCAGCAAATAGGCATGCAGGTAGATAGCGGCACACTTGAGCCTCGGTGTCCGCATCACCCGAAGGACTAATTAATCTTGGTTACAAATTCGTGGAAATTTAATAATGAAACACATATTTCTAGGCAGATTTATGAGTAAAATGCAACGAAGACACATACATATATTTGTGCAGTAGATATGCAAATGCATACATACATACGTGTGCATACATATTTGCATACACTCGCATACATGTATACAAGTGTATATCGGATTGAGTGCGAGGTAAGATTTAATTACTTGCAGACCACAACTGTGAGTCTTGCTAACGTGTGGTTGCGCTCGTTGCTATCATTTATACATACTCGTACTTACATACATCATACATACACACATATGGGCATAAATAAGTTTATGATAGATGATTTCGTGATATGTAATTTAGTGTAACCTATTTATATAAAATATGTGCGCCAGTTTGTAGTTAGCTGATTATGAAATGATATAGATAATTAATTATTTGCCAAGTGTGGCAGCGGATAAATATGTTTGATGAGAAAAATAATTTAAATTGAGTCAACTTGGTATAACACGGCTTAGGCGTAATAAGCGCACATGAAGATCTCTTAGCAATGGGAGAACCATGAAGGGTGAAACAACAACTGCAGCTATCGCATGATTATCAGCATGTATATATTATCCTTGCAAACCGCAAACAAAATCCTGCAATCAATGCCAACATCGCCCAAAACAGTGACACTTGCGTTGATTACGTATACGACATGGTGTACGCTCATCTGATAATCATGTCAAATATTTATGTACGTAAGTATGCGTAGAACAAACGAATGACCACGTATATTTGGACATACATAAATAATAAATACAAAACCAGAATTTTCATTTATAATTATGCACAAAAATTTTGGTTTTAAGCAGCATACGGGGTACATTTTTTCGATATTGAACGGATTTAAAATAAAACTTAGTGTTCTGAATGGACGTAGGCACCACTGACGCGATAACAGCTGAATTAACAATCGTTTCTTCTCCTCACAGATCATTGACACCTGAAGCGTCCAAGGAATTCAGGTCTACTTCCTCCTCCGCTTCCTATAGGAGGTGCTACACCGATTACTCTGAAATTAGTTTTCGTACATGCGGACGATTTTTTCAATGGTATTCACCATTGCCCATACACAGAGTACTAAAAATTTTCAGCAAAAATTTTCTCTAGAGTTGGTTCATCAGATTTTGTTTGCAAGAGTTGGATTTTAATATGCAAAAAGAGGACTTTACTTTTCAATTGCCTGCAAAGCTTCTGCTCCACCAGACCTGAAATCAAAGAACACGATGCTCGTAGTCCTACAACTTTGTGGTCAGTCTGTGTTCTTACACTTTACAAACTATTGCTTGTTTGACTGTCAATTTTTACATGAAGAAGCAGTGTAAAGGTCCTAAATCACCATCCCCTCCTCCTCTGAATTTTCCCTTGTTCTAAGGTGTAGCCCAATATACTTTTACATGTAACAAGGGCTGTTAATGCCTTCCTAACTCGCTCCTTTACATTGAGCCTGCGCGAAAATCGTAAAGCCTTTAAATATAATTTCAACAAACACTGAATTCTCGGCTCTAAGAAGGATAACAGTTAATCAGATGCTAGAGTTGTTATTAGGTCTAAGAAGTTTAAGTACTTGTTTAAGTTGGGATCACTTTACAGCTTCTAGGGTTTAAGATAAAGCATTTACGATCAAGAAAGTGGCTAACTTCCTTCCAGGTAGACTAGTATGCAAAAATTCTAGTTAAATACCCGTATTTTGAAATCGAAATCATACTAGTGTTTTGCAAAACAGATTATTATATTAGTATTTAAAATCCAAAAATATACTATTTTATCATAGACTGGAATTATACTAGTGTTTAAAGTACAAAAATATACTAATTCTCCAGACACTAGAATTATACTAGTATTTTTCGTTAAAATCTGGACTAGTTTGCCAATAACCTAGTATATGAACTAGTATTTTGCGAACAAATTCATACCACTTTGCGGTTTTGAAGAAATAAAACAACACTCATAAGTACCTTGAAACTCCGCCCACACTTTATTTGACTTGCGCAACAACAACAACAACAACCACATACTATTGTGGTACTTATATTTTGTTGAATTGTAAAAAATGATAAACAGTCCTAATTAAGCTTCAAATTTGTATCGATGTCTGATCCACTTCCTGGAAAGAAAATATGTACTTAATTTCAAATAATATGGTTCACTTTATTTGAGTGAGTTTTTTCAAATAAATTGGTCCCAAGTCAACCAAAAAGTGAAAAAAGTGTTTCAAAATCAATCCAAAACTACCTTAGCACATACAAAAAAATTCATTAAAGTCGGTTCAACCGTTCAGAATGGCGGAATCAATCCAACTGGTTTTTGACTTGCACAATTCAGACTCGTCTGGGGCGAACTAGGTACGAATGAACCAGTATTTTAGTATGTATGAACTGGTATTTAACTAGCATAATGCTGATGTATAGACTGACAATTGACAGTTCGTAGGACATCGACATATTAAAAATATCAGTTCGAAAATAGATGGAAAATGAATAAGTTGGTGTAAAAATGTTGGATTCTAGTTAATAACTACTATTTTTCCCTGCAGAGTTACTACTTCAGTTGAACGTTTCTGAAAGAAAGTCCAATGCATACTCATATTTAGCTCATTGGAAATTTTGACTGATCGGTTTATATTCACGCAGTGAGACTTAATATCTAAAAGGGGTAATCTTTTGGTGGCCGCGGTAGCCGAGTAGTTAGCATTTTGCAGTGCCATTTTGAAGGCCAAAGTTATAGAAAATTAATTTAATAAATAAATTAAATTTTCTAAATGTGGTCACCTCTCGGCAGAGAATGTCAAATCCTCCGAGTGTATTTCGGATGTGAAATAAAGGCTCCTCGTAAAAAAAAAACAATCAACCATTCGGAGGTGGCTAAGTATAATAATATAGGTCCCTCCATTTGTTGAAAAACATCAAGGCGCACATTGGAGGAGGAGGAACTCGACCGAAAATCGCTTCAGCGGTTACAAAGCGCCAATTATATATTGCAAATATATATAATATATTCATTTCAAATTCAATATTGTTTCTAAAAAATACTAAAACAACGAAGTATTAGAGAGAACTCCCTTCTTCTTGATAAATACACACTCTAAAAGAGACCTATCAAGTAGAATATGTCTTACTAAGCCATTTCTTGATTGATTCCCAGATAAAAATGTTCCGAGCATTGGTAAATGGTCTGCAAGAGCTGTAAAATCCTTGTCGCCTAGATAATATTTTTTTAATCCGAATTGAAAGAATTCTCTCATATAAAGTTTTCATTCAAAAACCTATGTAATCTATATACCGAACTCGCAGTAAACAGTAAACAGAAATTCAAATTCAAAGTCCAGTTCTACGAAGAATGCCCCACACATATACATGTATAGGTATGCGTATGAGTATGCCACTTGAGCGCATGACATATGTCAACTGTTCATTTCGACCCGCTGAAAATGTCAATTTTCAAATGACATTCAAACATTCATAATGCTGAACGCAATGCTCTCCTATGAAATATATACATACTTACATATATCGTATGTATATATTTGTATATACGCACACATGCAAATACGCAACGTACATACTTAACGGCGAGCGAAGTCAATTGCCACGCCAAACAATTGTCCGCTGAATTTCGAAATGGATATGCATATTTCCGGTGTGCAGTAGATGCAAAGCAACAACAACAATAATCATAGAAGCTATAACAGAAATCGTACTCGCTAGCAACTAGTGCATACGCATAATAAGTGGGCAGTGATATTTAACCATAATTCCAGAGATGCATGAATATATGTACGTATCCATAAATATACAATCATACGCCTCCGAAACTAGTTCCAAACTAGTTCATTATATGTGCAGCACTACTTCGTTTCTCTTTGCCAGACCTTTGGCGGTTTTTCAACCATAAATAGAGGAATGTTGGTTTTCAAATGCTCAAGAGATAAAGCTTTATTCGCATAAACATCTTCTTTCGTGTCGCCTCACAAAAAATGTGTGAAAAATGTGCCTCGTCGAGAAAGAAAATTTTGTTCCAAAAGCTCGCGTCCATTGTTTGTTGTTCAAGTACCCAATCGACGTATGAACGGCTGCAATACTATAATGACCGGACTTTACAATATCTATATCGATCCAATCTCTTCATATTTCTTCAAAATTTTACCAGTTGCTTGAGTAGTTCGACGATTATGTGCACCAGGCTACAAGGGCATTCCAGGAAATGAAATATTTGATAAGATTGTCATAAGTGTCATCCGTTAGGCTACCGAACCATTACTCGAAGTACGCAAGTCCCGAAAAATTATGCAGAAAGAAACTTCCCAAAGGGCTTAATGATATGAAGCGAAGTGAAACAATCTGATTTTTTCCACCGCTGTCTCCAACAAATTGCATGATTTTCGCAAGATTGTTGGCTAATGACTGGTGGCAACTTATCGGAATCACATGAGAGCCGTCTAGGCATTAGTAACGATGGTACATGCAGGAAGTGCAGAGAAAAAAGCATGAGTGAGAAACTGGAACCCTTCTTCTGCTTCCGTCCAGCCTTTTTTAGTACACGACTTTGATATAAAGGACCCTCGCAGTATTAAGGACTGCCTGAAGTATCAAAACTAGATATCAAGCCACTCTAAAACTTTGCAAAAAGCGTTAGAGTTAGCGTTCTATATCACTACTATTTCAGCTCGAACTAAACTCAACCTCCATCCAGAATCACACAGGACCAACAGGTCTATGCATGGCGTGACAGCCAGCCAATATAACCGATATAGGTAATTGATCAAAAAATCCACAAAATATATTTAAAATTTAACAAAATGCGTAAGGAAAGTTACTTTCCGTTCGAACCGCGTGGAATATTAAATACTCGGCTGATATTTATATTAGGTCAAGTAAAAAGTTCGTTCGGTTTTTATCAAAGATATGGCGTTATTGTCGATAGTACTAGTGTTACGTGTCGCATCATGTCATACTATACCATGCTGAAAACGTGTTTATTCACGCTAAAAGATTGTCGTTGACAGTTTTTCGATTGATTGACTCAGTGTGTTGTGAGCGCTCGTCAAAGATGGACACCAGCAAAGAGAAAATTCGCTATATTTTACAATTTTTCTTCAATCAAGGCGAAAAAGCAGCCAAAGCGGCTGAAAAAATTAATTTAGTTTATGGGCCCGATATTGTAAACGAACGTGTAGCACAAAAATGGTTTGCTAGGTTCCGTTCCGGTAATTTCGATGTCAAAGATGCACCACCGGTCGGGAGGCCTGTCGTCGAAAATTCCAATATTGCGATAAAATCATGGAAATAATGAAAACGGACCGTCACGTGAGCACTTATTTAATTGCTGAGAAACTAAAGATAAGCCAAAAAACGTTTGAAACCATTTTTACCCTTAATTAAAATCAATTAGTTAAATATTCAACCCTTAATCCACACATTGATCAAATATAGATAATCTGTTATGTGGGAGGTAGTTCTACTTCTGGACCAGCTATTTTTCATTGGACTTAAGTCACCATGAAAAGAAATATACCTACCAAGTTTTTTGGGGTCTGTTGCCTTCAATTTTCTATATTGGGTCCAGATGGGGGCAAAGTAAAAAGTTTGGATCAAAGGCGTAGTTGTTGTCTGATTGCACACATATTCCATTTGTGCTTAAGCTAGACAAGACTATTCAATGTCCAGTCGTATCTAAAACATACTTTTCAGCCTAAAAATCGGTAGTGTGACCGGAAATTTTTGACTTACTTCTCATATTTTTCCATTTAAAGAGATATACTACTGTTATACAAAGGGGCGGGATTCTATTGGTCAACTTTTACCTATTTATACTTTCACACTTGTGACCAAGTAATATTTGCACCAAATTTTATCAAAATTATTGATTTATCATGTGCACGGGAGGACGGACAGATTGATACACATACGTCAATATCTATCTTGAATATTTTATGACCCTAAATACAACACAGGAAATAACCTAATATACTCTGTACAGTCGCTGTTCGCTTTTTTTTAACTATTCAGAATTTAGCACCAAAATTCTAGTAGTTAACTAGTACATTTCATAACCAGTTAGTTTTATTCGCAGTCTCTGTCCGCACACGCACACTAATCCACATATATGACTTTATATAAATGTATCTGCTTATAATGTAACTACCACTTTCGCGGACAGCTTTAATGACAACCTAATTATGCGTGCAAATGTTTCATAAATATTTTATGCGTCAAAGTGTCAACTGAGGGCCGAATGCAGATTGCCGAAATTTATTTGTTGTTGTAAGCTCACAGAAGCGTATTATTAAGTGTACATTTGGAATAGGCATAGCAATTACACTGGCTTTTGCAATTGGTGGTGAGTGTCAAACACTCGAATATTGATTTCAATGCATTTCTTAAGCCCATAGATCCACTTCTGAGAACAGTCTTCAAAATCTTGCTTTTTAAACTTATCAAGTTCATCATTAATCGCATTAATTATCTCCTCGTTAGTATTAAATTCCTTTGCTTTTAATTTTTTTTTTAATTTTTGGAAATAACCAGAAGTCACAAGGTGCTATATCCGGGTAATATAGTGCTGGACGTATTTCTTTGATCCCAGAGATCGCAATAAAATTACTCGTTATTTAAACTGCGTGGGATGGCGCGTTGTCATTATGAAAAAATCGTTAGTCTTCGTCAATTTTGGACTTCACCAAAGCTAACGTGACGTCATCAGTGGAAGATTTTGTCCGATCTTCTCGGGGCTCGCCCTCTACGAAAAAATATCCGATCTAGGATCTTCAGAACCGCTTATAAATATTCTTTAAAGACGGTGCAAACGTTCAATATGCAATTTGGCATTCACTGAAGATATCCAGCTACGTATGTGCTGACGACACTCTGGTATATCTCTAACGTCTCATATTCTATTGACCTCAGCAGTCTATCAGATTTTTATGAGCTGGGTGAAATGTAAATCAAAAAATCGATTAGATGCTTTAAAATGGTATTACAAACTAATTTACATAATACCCATTTCTACTAATGTACTTGTACATAAACATAAAAAAATTCTTATTATTATCATTATTTGTGCGTTTAGAGCCGTTTGTGCGAAAACATCCATCGTAAACGGCTGGAATTGTAGTCCAACAATTCACGAATATTTCATGGCGATAATGTGCCATCGCCCCGAGTTGTAGTTGTGAGCGAGGGAACTATGGTCGCTGATTTCAATAGCTGCTGCAAACAAACTGGTTAACAGATCGTGCTCATTCTTGACACAGTAATTAAGGACAGTTCAACAAACTTAACAAAAAAAAGTGCTGAGAAATATTCAGCGCGGGCAGTTTAAATGACAATTCTCGAAATTTTTTGGTTGTAACTAGTCATAATTGGGCTCACGACTACCGTATATAGTCAATATGTTATTCAAGATGTTAAACCCTATTAGGGCCTCACCGTCATTTTACATGTATAATGCATCACTCTTTAGTCTGTCCTCTAAATTTGGTTTCTGTGAGAACTACCTTCCAGTGTTAATCCAAGGTAGCTCAACTTTTTGCCCTAATGATAATTTACTATTTGGTAGGGAGAAGTCTGGTATTCTGCGTTTCTTTGTAAACATTGCAAGTTTTATTCTTCTCGCATATAGAACAGCAATTCATTCATTATTAGGGTTCATACTACCACTCTCATCTACGAGATGGATATAAGAATACCGTTAAACTCAAATCAACTTACAGCCGGAGTATATATCATACTAGAAAACATTATTAATATATAATATTAATTTGGACAACATTTGGTTTTTTCAAAAACTTTAACCTAAACTAAAAGGTGTTTAATTTCCGAAAATAAAGATCCGCAGAGCAAATATTTTGTTCTAAAAAAAAATATCATGAAAATCGTTTAAGAGCTTTTTAATTTAAGCGAACAGACAGACAAACAAATACGTACCTCCTTTATAGTATATACTGAGCTATAGTTAAAAAACTTTTTATGAGAAAATTCAAACTTGTAAGCCGTTGTACACTATAAATATGCCTTATAGCAGACTAGAGCGGATTTTGTATACTCCCTAGGATCGCGAAAGCGCGAAATCTAATAAATTTTTAAGAACAAAAAATATCCCGAACATTCGGCATGGGTATTGATCATACTTTTTGAAGAAAATCTGCTAAATCTTCATTTAACAATAGATAGGGGACCCAAATGACTACTTCAATTAGCAAAAACAACATTAATATTCTTCAAACTGGAAACACACCAAGGGGACTGTAAAATTTTGGTCGTATTGAGTGTATAAGGTAACGTTTTGAACGTGGTCTAATCTATACGAGGCTGCCTAGAGCCAACCAGTTCAACCTAACCAAAATTATATTCTACAAGCTTTTCTTCGATAAAGGTGCAAACGCAAGTCAGACACCTGAAAACGTGCATGGTGTTTATGGTCATGATACTGTAATAAATAAAGCACGTCGACTTCGTTCCAGTAATTTGGTTGTAAAAAATGCTCCATCGTGTGAAAGGTCAATTGTTGAAAATGCCGATAAAATAATGAAAAGAGTTTACATGCGAGCACTCCTACGATTGCCCAGAAGCATAGGAAACAGTTTGAAACTATTTCAAAAAAGTTTCGATACACAGGGAAGTTTGATGTATGGGTGTCACACTAGTTAACGAGAGAAACGTCATGGACTGAGCTTGCTCCGAAAGCCTGGCTGGGAGGTGCTTATGCATCTACCTTTTAGTCCGGACCTTGTATCAAGTAATTGTCAGCTGTTTCTGTCTACGGTGAAGGATTTGTCTCAGGAAAAGCTTGTAACCGTCAGTAGGGACAATAGTTTCCATGAAAAGAGTCATTGAGCAAAACAGTAAATAAAGCCTATAATTTAATGCAAAAATAATTGATAACTGTTTCCTTGGCCAATATATGCGCAAGCACGAATAGGCGTAGAAGAATTTTCTGTTTTTTTTTTTTATTTTATTAATATTTTATTTTATTTTCCAATATTATAAAAATTTTCGGTATAAATAAAATTTACGACTTTTACATACATATATAAATATAAATTTTACTCTTTTTCTGTTTACATAATTCTAAAAATTAATTATCTCTCTCATATAAGTAAACAAAAATGTGCCTTTGACTTGTCGATTCTTTGTAGATTTTCTATTAGCTTTACTAAAGCAACAACTATTTTGCAGCAATTGTTGCCAATTTACCTAATATGTCACTATACTAAAATTATACATAAAATTTAAAGCGTATATATATTAAATGTATTATATTTATTTGTATATGTATGTATATATATATCTATTTCATGTGCTTTAATAGAAGTTTATATAACTCGGTGCGCTCATTGCTTGTAACAATATATTGTGTTTACTTATGTGGGCGTACAAATGCGGTCTATCATGGCAATGTGTGTGTGTGTTTGTGTGCATACACGTATTTGTTTACATTGGTGTTTGTTTGTTAACAAGTCGCAATTTCCAATATCAAAGCCAAAGTACGTAAACAATGCAAATCTCCCAAAACTAACACACAAAGATGAGAACACTCCCAAAACTGGACTGCAAACTTAATAACAACAACAAAAAGTAGTATATGCATTGAAGAAAGGCAAAGTCTGTATGGGTAAGGATCATTGAAATGCTTAGGCTTATAAGGGCATGCGGGTGTATTTACCTGCCCACTTGTGGCAAATACTCAAGTATAGGGGAGCACACAGACACACACACACACACACATACATGTTAGTATATATTTGTGTCAGGTTTATACATTTACAATATACCAACAATGACAATAACAACTCACATGCCTCAATACCTGTGGAAATTTAATATCACTGAGACATTTGTACAGTGGGGTGTCATTGATCGATTGGGTGTGAATTAAAATTTATAAAATTTCAAAAATAATTAGTGCATAATTTGTTAATATTAATTTTTATTTTCTGATTAAAGTCAATTATAAAAAATTTGAATTTCCCATATACCTCTTTTCTATCTAGTTTTTCTCTTATCCTACTTCGATTACATTATCCTAACCACTTTGTAACAATTGATACTCTTCTATTTCATACCCAAACTCTTCCAGCACGCAAAAGTGGAACTGAACTTTATTTTATGAAGGCTCGTCGGTCATTTCTTTGTAAGATACACGTATGTCACTGCGTTTTGACACCCAAACCAAGTTCAGAGTAAACTGCTCAGCCAGCATCTACATCATCGGTATATCAGAGCTTGGGAGGACTACATCATATAGCTCCTTCCAACCAATTATCAGCTATGAGAATTAATCTTTCAAACAGGTGTTATTTTAGACTGAGGCAATTAAAAAGTATGTCCTCTTTCGACTTACAAAGCCCAAAGTATAAAGTTACTCTACAAGTCGGTTATTATTCCCGAAACATGATGGCATGGATGATGACAACAACTGATTAGTCGACGTTAAAAGTTTTCGAGAGAAAGGTTCTGCGAAAGATTTATGGTCCTCTATGCTTTGGAAATGGCAAATACCACAGCCAGTGTAAGAATGTGAAGTAGGAGATATACGGCGACTCTGATCTGACGAATCAAGATACAACATGAGCGCTGGCTAGGTCATGTGGCCCAGATGGATAAGAAAACTCCAAGTTTAAAATTTTTCGATGCAATACCTGTCGACGGAACCGGCGGAAGAAGAATACTTTCACTCCGTTCGAAAGACTAAGTGGAAAAGAACCTGGCTGCACTTGGTATTTCCAATTGGCTACAAACATTGAAAGGAAGGTAGGAACGGTACACCGTTGTTAACTCTGCTATAATTGTATAAGCGATGTCTGCGCTAGTGAAGAAGAAGATTTCATAGCTTTTACTGCTGCTTGACTATTCGAAAATACATAGATACTGATAATTTATGGCCGCCACTTTGGCTTGAAAATAAAGTTCTTGCTTAAAATAAGCTCTATCTTACAGGTGGTTGGTTGACTTTTTGGCCAGGGGTGAGTTTACTAAACATCACTATGCCATGATGAAGCACATATAAACCTCAAACTTCCAAGATAAGGCCCTCACTTATTTTTTTAAGGTAACCTACCTTTAACCTTATAGAAAGGGGACTAAATTTCGGCAATTATAAAAAGAATTAAAACGCCATCCACTTCCGCAGCGCAAATATTTTGTTCTAAAAGAGAAATCATAAATCAATCAAGTCGTTTATGAGTTAAGCCAGTTAAAAAAAAAGTACAGAAAACTTGACATAATAATTACTTAAACTCTTCTCAACCTAGTTTTCGAATTTATCACGAACAGACAGACAGACGCGGAGGAACGTATTATTTAAGAATATATATATATATCGTTTTATGCTTACTGCTAGTAAAGGTAGTCTTTCAATTTGTGGTATACTACGTGGTATACTCATGATTGTCTTGATACCTTTTTAAATTCCTCCTCTAAACAGCTGATGGATTTCTTATGAAGAGCTTTAATTTCATATTAAAAATACACTCTAAGGCTTTGTTAGTCCCTGCCGAGGGGTGACAGCAGTTTGAAATTTTATTTTTCTAAAATTTTGGAAGTTGTCCGAACCAGAACTCGAACTCTAGCTTTCAGAATGGCAGTATTCACACCTACATTTGATAAATGTTAAGAAAATGTTTCAACGAGCTTGAAAGCTTGATTTAAAAAAGAGCTTTTTTGCAGCAAAAATATTTTAATAGCTTTTGTTTTCTGTTTTAAACACTGTAAAATTCTATTTTTATTCTATATATGGGACAGAAGGTGACAACTATTGAACATTACAACAGCTCAATCATCAAAATGGGAGCAATTGACCAAACGTAGTTTCGCTTGCGGCCAAAGGAGCGAAATAAAACCAGAGGCGAACTGTGTTATGTACACGTATTGTACTTTCAGATAAAATTTATTTGAGGAAAGTGTGTACAACAAATGGGCAACACGTACGTACAAACGCATTCAGATATTTATGTATGTATAAGACAACAGCCGAATCATTACAAAAGCTAATATCAAGGCATACATCGTACATATATATACACACCTAAGATACGTGTATGTACGCATATATGCATATATGGATATGTGAAATAGTTTTGTGTGTATACAATCAAACTGCTTATCACTGCAAAACCTCTTACTCATTTTCTACGAGGAATTGTTGACCTCATCAAAAGGATTTTCTGCTACTCTTCGTACAAATTCATTTCATTACATTTTTCTATCAAAAACAGTTGGACCTTACCTAAAGCCTTTTTGCACTTTTGACTCTAACTCAACCGCAATGACAACAACTACAGGTCTTTGTGTATATTAGGGTGTTTGTGTGTGTGTTTGGCTACTGTGTGCGCCTAAAAGCATGCCAAAGCTATTGGTAAATTGAAAACAGTCGATGATAGCTGCCGCACAAAGTAAGAACTTCAATGCAAACCAAACAAAAATCTTTGCTGTAACCTTTATGTACATACATAGATATGAATATATAATTCTGCACATATGTATGTACATATACATATGTACATATATGAGTAGCTTGCCTTTTTGTAGACAAAAGCACAATTCTCGTATGATAACTTGCCACATATATACATACATATATTCAAACACACAAACGTACTTGTTCAATCAAACCAAAACCGAATTTCCGCAAACAATAAAAGCATATTGACAAACTTCTCAGTTTTACAATGAAAATTTATTTCGACTGCATGACCTCTTGATATGCTCACTTCGCTTTCGTTTCACCACACTTTACATGGCATGGCATATTGACATAAAAATGCTCTTCCTACGACAACAGTTAAAACTATTAAACTAACTGTAAAGTCAACAAACTCAATCAAATGGAAAATCATTAGAATATTGAACAATACAATTGTGAAGTTGTGAATTTCTTCATATTGAAAATTTTATTTATTTTCATGTGTTTTCCTTGCCTTTGTGGCATGGAAGTTCAAACAATCGCCTGACCTGTAACTACTGGCTATAAAATAAATATGTATTTTGTGTTTAAATTTCAAAGCCGAAAATGTATTCAAATATTGTATTTTGTTGAGATTTCCATTTGTTTTCCGTCATCCGACAGATCAGGGGGTAAGATGTTGGTTGGTTGGTAGAAGGCAGCTAATCGAAACAATATGTGAAGTTTGCAAAACTGAGCAGTCGTCGCATCTTAGCTCATGCTACCTCTCTCAACTTTCCAAAGGTTACCACCCCCAGGGAATTCAACCTAGTCCTACAAGTGGAGAGCGGCATGCCCAAACTCTTCCATGATGGCGAAAGTGGAAGAGAAGTGGTTTTCTTTACAAGCTCGTTCGCCATCTCATTACCCGGTATATTAATATGTTCAGGCAACCATAACACCGGTTTTCGATTTTAATGTTAAGGATTCGAGGCATCTTAATGCAGCCTGGATATCCGAAAAAATATTAATCAAATTTTCTAAAAGCACCATTGAATTGAAAGTGAATGATATGCAGAAATCCATACTTTCTGGAAGATGGAATCTTCTTAAGATGCAGTCTTATCGCCTCACAAGCAGCGTTTTCCTAATGCATCCAGATGTAGATCAAAGGGAAGTGGCTCTAAGAGAACATTCATAGCCTTAGTTGGTTTGGTACGAAGTGCTCCGCTGATGCACTCTATCGAATTTCGAGATAATTGATTTTTTCTCGACTTCTGGCCACCAGACTATAACCCTGTAGAGAAGTATAGAGCTAACAACAGCAATATAAAGCCAACGCAATATTTTGGGTGACACGCCCCATTTCCAGCACTTTTACAGGTATAAAGGGCAATGGACACCTTATTGCATCCTTTCATCTGAATTCTATGACCAGCTTAAGTTCCTGTCTAGGATGAGTTCCAGTTATTTTGCAGACTCAGCAATGCGCAGGTCCGTTTCTAAGAAAACAACAAGTTCTGTTTTCTGTGGGTTGATGCCTAATTCAGCACCAATATCCTGCTTTTGTTTTTTATATCACTTTAACCCCCAGATGGCCAGCCACTTCTCCTCCTCCTTGTATCTCAGTAGATGCCAAGACCCGTAGAAGACGCCAGAAGACTTCACCTTGTGGTGCTCCTCTGCTCACATCTGGTTCACTCCCTTTTGACTACGATCTACTTGTGGATGCCTCAGGAAAATGGGTATTTATAAGAAGGTCGAAAGTTTCCGCCACAGCAACCGTCCGTCTGACTCGGACCACTGTCTTATAACAGGAAGAATACGCAACCGCCTCTATGCTCTAAAGGCGACCATCACGAAACGCAAGGAAAATTCGGCGTCAAAACTCTGTAATCACAACAGACAGCTGAACGGTTTTCTAGTCGACATGCAAGATTACTGAGATGCATGCGTAGGAAGTGCTTGCGAAGCTGGCTGACAAGGGTAATACTTGCAAATTCTACGAAAAAGAACGGCAACTTACAGAAGATTTAAGAACCTGAACAAACTCTTATAGATAATGTTAAGCACATGCACAATTCACCATGAAGGAGACCTCTCTGTCTGCGCCAATTACCATGGGTTAAGTCTGACTGCACTTCGTATTTCTATTTGAAGAACGTTCGAGAGTGTCGAAACCAAATTTGATTTTTAATTTGGTTCATTGCAGCGCTTTCAGTGGTTTGCTGTTAATCAGCAAATCAGCAAAAAATCGGCGGTGCTCCTGGATGGTATAAGAATATTTGGAAGGCGACTCTTGATTCCAATGGCGGGTGTAGTCCATTTCCAGATGGACGTGAGATTTATTTAATAAATGTTTTCCATCAGTTATTCCAGTGAATCTTTTTGCAAGACCTGCACACCGGTTTCGCCGCCAGCCGAGTCAGCAGTCTGCGTTCCTGAGCCAACTGCACCAAAACCAGGAGGAGAAGAGAGGGAACCTTTCCTTCCTTATCACTGCTGTCGTAATTTCCCAAGCTTCGCTACTGAACTTGATCTACAACACTCAGTGTATAAGAACCTAGCGTTCGTCCTCAAATTTTTAAGCTTCTTTTCTGCCATCAATTTTTCCAGAGTACCTGCGTCTTTGTGTTTCGCTGCTTTGTTGTTGGTTTTATTTGTTTAAATCGCTTATAATCATACAAGCAGCAGAGGTGTATCCATCTCAGCAAAAATCCATAGCTCTAGTGGGGAGGCCATGAGTATAGCCTGGTGTGGGCGGCAAACGGGGCTTTCCAAATAACCCAGAGTCCAAAAGTAGAAGACACCAACCGTTTCTTCTCACATTCACTTTATACAAACATCTTTCCTCACATAGAATGCTTTCTTTATGTATCAGATAAAAGAACTCCTTGAAGCAGATAAAAATGCATTATATTGCAAACAACTTACCGCCTTATTGGCTAAAATAAAAAAAATAAAAATAACAACAACAACAACAAAAACCTCCGCTTTCAACTTTAATTGGCAAGAGATTTCCCTTTGCTGTTTGCCAGCTGGTTGCACCACAGGTTGCATGTATTGTCGGCGTAAATTATTTGTTAAATGCTTTATTGCAGCACGCACACATTGTGCTTGAAAGGTGAATACATGGAATACATATGTACCTTTATACATATATACATAGAAATAGCGAAAGGAAAGAAAGTAGAATAAGAACTGCAGCAGCATTTTGTTTAAGTTACACGCGTAGATGTGTGTGAGTGTGTGTGTTTACACCATTCTTGCATTCATTCAACTCATTACATTATTTTCTTACAATTTCCTCTCGCACTCACATATACATATGTACGTGTATGTACGAATGTACTGTTTAAAGTTTATTCCTCAAGAGTTCTCGCACAACACAACAACAAATGAGTGTTAAGACACAGGAAGCGTTTAAAAATGTGCAACAAACACTTAAAAATGCAATAAGTATAATTAAAGTGAAGGATGCGCGAAATGAATAATACACGAAATACTCATGAAAGTTTGCTGCATGTTGTTCGCTGAAGTCATTATTTCTTCGTTGTGGGCCGTAACTTCATTTGCAGTACTCGAATGGCCTACTTTTAATAAATATATTATTTTTTGCTAGCGCACCATGGCGTATGAGTAATTAACTAATTGCTGAGGTAGGCATAAATTTAATTTAATTTCTGAAGGGTTATGGTGCAAAAAAAAAAGAATTGTAAAAATAAAATAATTTAAATAATTTATTTGTTATCTAAAAAAATTAAAAAAAAAATCAAATAAATAAAAAACATGAAATTTCAAACAAAAAAAATTGCATTTCAAAAAGAAAGCTTCATTTCTCAAAGTTATTATTACTCAGCCCTTTAAGAGTGCTGCCAATTTAAATATATGCTCTCCTTCCATTACTTCTTATATACTAGTGTAGATTACCAATCGCAGATTATAGAAATCAAAAAAAAATTTTCATTCATTGACCGGTGTACAAACAGCATAACCCACAATCGCTTTTTGAAAGTAAAACAGGCAGGGAATCGATACACACTAACGTGAAACCACTATTTAAATCTTCCAAAGCATCGAACCAACACTAATTCCAAGTGTTAATATTCACCTGGAACTCTCAAAATCACTGAGGTTTTTTTATAGCCGATGAGGAAGGTTGGCCAAATAATAATAGGGCAGGTAAGAAGTTCGTCCGGTTTTTATCTAAGAGATGGCGTTATTGCCCATAGTACTAGTGTTACGTGTCGCATCATGTCATACTATACGGCGCTGAAAACGTGTTTATTCGCGCAAAAAGTTTGTCTTTGACAGTTTTTCGACTGATTGACTCAGTACGTTGTGAGTGCTCGTCAAAGATGGTCACCAGCAAAGAGAAAATTCGCTAAATTTTACAATTATTCTTCGATCAAGGCTAAAAAGCAGCAAAACGGCTGAAAAAATTAATTTTGTTTATGGGCCCGATACTGTAAATGAACGTGTAGCACGAAAGTGGTTTGCTAGGTTTCGTTCTGTAATTTCGATGTCAAAGATGCACCACGCGTCGGGATGCGTCGAAAATTGTGATAAAATCATGGAAATTGTGGAAACAGACCGTCACGTGAGCACTTATTTCATTGCTGAGGAACTAAAGATAAGCCAGAAAACCGTTTGGCTGCCACACGAACAAACGCAAAAAAGCATGATGGACCGAATTTCCATGTGCGAATCACTGCTGAATCGCAACAAAATCGACCCATTTCGGAAGCGTTTGGTGACTTGCGATGAAAAGTGGATCACTTACGAACACGTCAAGCGAAATCGGTCGTGGTCGAAACGCGGTGAGTCGGCGGAAACGGTGACCAAGCCAGGATTGACGGCCAGGAAGGTTTTGCTGTGTGTTTGGTGGGATTGGCAAGGAATCATCTACTACGAGCTGCTCCGCTATGGCCAAACGCTCAATTCGGCGCTCTACTGCCAACAACTGGACCGCTTGAAGGCAGCACTCATCCAGAAGAGGCCATTTTTGATCAACAGAGGGCGAATTGTGTTCCATCACGACAACGCCAGGCCACACGCGTCTTTGGTGACGCGCCAGAAACTCCAGGAGCTCGTATGGGACCTGGCACCAAGTGATTACCTTATTTTTCTGTCCATGGCGAATGTGCTTAATGGTGAGAAGTCGGCCTCAAGAGAGGCCTGTGAAAATTGGCTTCCGAATTTTTTGCCAATAGGAACGCAGCCTTCTACGAGACAAATTGGACAAATGTACACAGAGTTATTTTTTTTTTTTGAAAAATCAGTAAAAAAAACCGAACGAACTTTTTACTCAACCTAATATTATAAATGTTTTAATGGCGTTCTCTTCTCGAGCTTCCAAGGTATTTTGGATTCCAGCAGTAGTCCGAAAATATGAATTGATTACTTGGATATCTAAATGGTTGTGATATCACTCTTATGCCCTAAAGCTTTCTTTCACTCTCAAGAATATTCTAGCAAATACATTTTCCTCCTAAGTTGAGTGAAGTTCTTCCCCTCTTGTGATTTCATTCACGATGGAGTTCTTACTAACCATTTCCCTATCCAGGTTCCGTTAAGAAAATTTAAAGAATTCTAAGATCACTGTCAATGAAATAATACAGGGTTATCCATCATGCGGTTTGGAGTTTAAACATTGAAATTATTTTCTTCATAAAATTCCTTTATTATAAAGTTTGAACCTTGGCATTATATCTGAAAAAGTACATCATTCAAATGACCACTATTTGGCACATAATGGGTGATATCTCAGCCGTACCATGACGAACGTCGGTTTTCAAGCGCTCAAACTTTGAGGATTTATTCGCATAAACATAGTTCTTGCAAAATATGGTAAAATGAAAACATAACCGGCGATAGGAAAATGAATGCTGATCCACGAAGAGGGAGACCCAACAGTTTGTGCCCATTACCGTGGTATAATTCCTCCAAATCGCATATAATTTCCTATCGAGCGTATTGTGTGAAAAACTATAGCAAACCGTAAAGAAACTGATTGGATCTTATCAGTGTGGCCTTGGACTTGGTAAATACACCTCTAAACAGGAATGAATGGTGCTGTAGTTATCTATACTACAATCGCGTTAACGTTGCCTACGTCAGTCAAGAAGAAGAATTTCATCATTCATGAGTTGATATTCCACCAAGTGACGAATATGTGGAAGTTTAAGTGATCTGCATTTATTCATTTGAGCTGCAGCATTTATTCCATCCTAAAAAGAGTTTTCACTTACCGCAAAAATCAATCACGTGCATTTTATGTGGAATTTATTAGCCACTCTGTACTCTAAAGTCCATTGCCACGCACACTTTGGGCTCATCCAACTAACACACGGCAAACATTATGCCCCATCATGATAAGTACAACTACTACTGCCACCAAGCCGACATATTCACTTAAATTACCATAAACCTTTGGGTATTTATTGATTACTAAATTTATAATAACTGTCGGCATTTACAGTTAAATGCGAAAAACTAATGAATATCTTTCGGAATCATATTTCATATAACAATTGGCATAAATTATGATTATTTTGTCAATTATTAAATATACAAATGCATATACGAGTATGTAAGTCTCTACAGTTGTTATAATACACACTTATACTTATACATATGTATATGTGCATGTGACCGATTAAATAACCATGCAATAGTCATTTTAAAAATTTTCAATAATTTAATTGAGTGTCTAAAAGTATGTTTGTGGAAAATTCACGCAAATCCCAATGTAAATCAAGGTATATAAAATGTTAAACAAATGAAGTTGCACAAATGAATATGAATTAAATTGAATGGTCATGGATAGAGGGAGGGAGAGAGAGTATAGTAATAATTTAGATATTTTACTAATTATAGTTGCATGTGCACAACATACATACATATATTTATTCGTAAAAACTCTCCAGCTGAATAGCAAATTGGCTAAAAAATAACAGTTTCCAACCAGATATTCCTGGTCGAAAAATGACTAGACTAAAAAAATCACAAGCTGACACTACTTAATGATTTTATTTTAAAAAAAGACTTAAAGCGAAGTTAAATATATTAAAAGGTATACAATTTTACTTGATATATTTTGTTTACTTCCTTATGGGCGTAGACACCACTTTCACGATTATAGCCGAATCGCTGTTTGGTGTTATTGGAAATACCAAATATAGTCAGGTCTTCCTCTTCCTCTGCTTCCGGTGGCGGGTATCGCGTCCAAAACTTTCAAAACTGGAGCACTCTTAAACATTCGCACCTTATGTCCTAGACCTAAAATAGCACCTTTTGGCAGAAGTGAATTTAAGGCTGATTATTATTTTATTAACAGTGAAGCGGGGCAAAAGTCGCGAAGGCAACGGCTGCTTGTTTGATGACAGAAGCTATTTCGTCTCGACCTCGTTCCCTACCAGACCCATACGTTTTGACTCCACATCCAATTTGGAGTATGTAGAACTCACGTAGGCTACCAGCTCCACCTTATCTGTTCAGCTCTGTGGGTCGTACAATAAACTAAAGACCTTATGCAATTTTGTGGAGGCTTATACCAGGGTAATAGGTGGAAGCCCTCGCTGAGATCTCAATCTACAAAAAGAGCAGGACACATTTAGGTTCTGATCGTTGGGCATGCTTTCGCCGTATTTCAATAGCTCGGTTACTCTGTCTGGCAATTAAACATTTCTTCCATCGTCATCGATTAGGAAATCAGTAGCGCCATTACCTGGTGTTCCATTTTCAGTCACTAGACCACATTTTTTGGGTCTCGTAGAATTTTCGAGCATCACCCTTGTTCGTCAGCTTCTTTATGTTTTCACACTTATGAATCCGAATACCGGCTTCTAGTACAAACAACCATATTTCGGGCCAAGACGAAGACGATCAGTCGCAATGCATTTGTGAATGTTTCGTCGTGGAGCCTGAATTTTCAGCGGTCGTCATCAAAAGGAGGTATCTCATCCGAGACGTAGTACAACTTTTCAGTGGAGTTGGTTTCTACGTGGCGGGTGCCAAACCTAGCGCACAACCTCTCTAAACGAGTAGGTTACATTTTTTTATATATTTATATAATGACTTGCTTTCTTCAAGACCGACGCCTGACCGCAACCACAGCAGAGGTAAAAATATAATGCAATTAGGCTGCAGTTAATACTTATATCGAACAAGCGGTAGGTGCTCCAATGAAGTTTTAACTCTTTAGCCGTGACCTAAAGCTCCATATAGGTTGGCTACCGCATTATGTGCGAAGGTTTTTACCTTTCCCAGGGCACACAAATTGGACGCAGAAATAGGAATTGAGTATAGCCCTGCGGCTGTACTGCAAACGTACAAGCTTAACTACACCCCATTATATCCCCTGATGTCTTTTACTTATTTAGTAGAATTTTTAATATTTGTAAAAACAAAATATTATTAAAAAAATATTTTGCAAATATATGTAATAAACAAATATTACATTTTTGTTTATAATTTTTGACTAAATCTCCATTTTTAACTGGTATAGGACTAGCCTATAAATTATGTAGGAAGCGATGCAAGTACTGGCTGAAAACAAAAGAGTGTACATTTACTGGATACAAGGGCATTGAAGGTAATGAGATAGCTGACGAGGAGGGTGGCCATTTAGAGCATACGCAATACAACATCGAACCTTCCAGTACCATTCAAAGAAGTGAAGATGAAGCAGGAAGTAAAACTACTTCATGAGGCGAATAGACCCTGGGAACGAGCTAAGGGTTGCAGAATCGCGAAGACTACGAAGACCGCAATCCAGTCTGCTGATAGGACTATTAACGGCGCATTGCCTTGTGGCGTCTCATGCGTTTAAGATAGGTCTGATTGCGGACTTATATGAGACCCACTGGATCAGCCAGCTTAACCTAACATAACTTAGCTCATATATTAGGAGAAAGCTCGTAAAATGGGGTGTTTAAATGTCAACCTTTATTGTTATGACAGAAATATTGCTGATCGACTAACTGAATTTGCTTGCTTGGCTTACTAGTTTTGAATTAGTCTCTAACCAGTTAATTTGATTACAGCATATATGTGAATGAAATTTCCCTGGGGGTGTGTGTGCCTTTGTTAGTTTGCGTGCAAATGAATATTTTAACCTATGATAGTTTGTTATTTGAATTTTGCTATTTCAATTTAAATTTATACACCTAATGTACTTACTTATATACCATATAATATTGTATATATACATATGTGTGTAGAGATGTACAATTATCACAAACGCACTCGTATTACATATCGAAATTAGGCAAGCTAGCCTTAAATTATACACAATAATATTAATTTCCATAACATTTGCATATCAAATGGCTGCACACACCAATACAAGTAAACGGGGTGGCTACAGTGGTCCATTGGAAAATTAAAAGAATACAGGTTATACTTGAGCCGATATGACAAAATGGCGAAATGCTTAGAAAATTTTTAAGAATTATCAGATTTTGATGAAGCTAATAAAATAAATCGATTGTTCGAAATATACACAGCAGGGCTACCACTTCATATTACGGTTGACTCAAGGAACACAAAAATTTGATATTTATGATTAAATTTTGTTTATTTATGTTCACACCGGCACACAAAAAAGTTAAAAGTGAGTTGTACATCAGACGCCACATATCTGCGAACAAGTTTTTCGACTGAATCAGAATTTTGGTTATTTTTGGCCGTACCTCTCAATATCAAATCAATTGCACCGTTAAAATAAAAGAAGATTACATTTCCCAGTACTAGAAAATGTTTTGTAGATCTGAAGCGAGAATAATTTTCATGTATTTTAAACCATATAGGATATTGGCTTTTCTTTTTCTCATATATGTATAAAATCAACTCATTTGCACTTTTTCTCCCTATTGACGAAATGTTGCTCATACGACATGGCGAATATTTAATTTGGATGTTAATACATCAAGAAGCGCACCACAAATTGAAGGAGGAATTCTGTCGAAAATGCTAAAGCATCAATCAAATACATATAATTGCGTTAATGATCAATATATTTATACTTATTTAAAAGAAAGTCATGTGAAGAACGTCTAGGCCTGTATTGATAATTTTTGGGTTTTTTGAATTTTCTTCGTCCACAATATGATACAAAGAAACCACCGATCGCAAGTGGATTAGATACCGAACTAAATAATTTTAATCTCAATTCATTAATTTATTATTTGATTCGCCCGAACACTTGTCTAAAGTACTTTTTTTCATAGAAGTAGACCGGTGACCACATTCGATTTCCAAGACTTTTCAACAAAGAAAATAAAACCATCAAGTACCTCGTTAAACTTTTCAAATCCTTGGATGTATATGATCTACCCCCACAAAAGAAATTTAAGTTTTTAAAGTAATGTCATTATGAATCTCTCATAGAAATTCCTGCCCCTATTGGTAAACAAAATTAGGGCAAACGATTTTCGAAGGTTTCCATTCAAATCATTCACCAAAGATAAGAACAGATGGTAACCACACACATAAGATCCTCCCAATCAAGCTCTTTGGTATCATAATACTCTGTTCTACTTCTATTTAACTATGATTTGTTACTTCTAATTTAATAAAATGTATTCATATATGTAATTCGTCAGTTGTAATACAATAAAAATAATTTTTGGTTGCCTAGAGCAAACACCGTGTGACCTTGTGTAACTTTTGATAAACCCGATCGTAGGTAAAGGCGAAACCAACCCTAAGTTCATGGTGCCAAATCACTCTCAGGTAGGATGATTGTAAACTACTTCCCAATTGAGCTCTGGTAAATTTTTGAAGGGGTTTAAAAAAGTTGTCTAAATAGGCGTTGTCATGATCTTTGTCTGCGGTTTGTATAGGACAATTTTTTTCTCAATTTTCTAATTCGATTCGGGCAGTACACAGTTTTGTTCTTGGAAACAGCTCAAAATAATTTGTAATATATGTACGAGTATATAATCTTTTTTAATGAATATTAGCTTTGGATGTCAAATATGGATGCATGGCTGAAGATTATCTAAAACGCAGAATATCAAAAGCAACTGCAATTTTGTAAATATTAAATATTTGGATCACCTCAGGACCTAAAAAAAATGTTCCTTATATAAAGAAATAACTAAGCTTAAATCAAGCATGATATTTCTTCTAGAAAGTTTAAAAAATATTCGCACTTTGATTTTTTCTTTTACAATTTTGATTAAAAATAAGTTTTCTGTGTTAGAGAATATATCCATGGAACACGTAAACTTAGTCATAATTATGTTTGTTTTAAAAAAAGACATTAAAAGAAACTACAACACCATTATATTAAAAAAAATTATAAATATTTTCTAATTGTGCGACAATTTGGCTTCACCTTAAACTTAAATTATTCGCTGCAAATAAATCATATATGAAGCTAATTTTTTTATATTGTATTTTTTTAAATTTTTTTATAAATCTATTTCTCATTTTTGTTGTATTTTCCCTTAATACGTCACTGTACCTTCACTCATATTCTAAATATATACTCGCAAGTATGCATATAATTTACTTATAAATTTATTTGCAACATTAGTTGCCAGTAAGTTGATACTCAGCCGTCGCACATAAATCTTAAACTCCATTTGAAGTACAACAACAACTTGAAGTCACTGACTAGATATTTACAAACACGTGCATAAATAGTATTTACATAAATATTTATATATATACATATATACACAAATTCAAAAGATCAACAGCAAATTGATAACAAATTTCGAAACTACACATACCAACAGCGCAACAACACTAATAATAATAATAATAATAATAATAATAACAAAACAAGATGGCATAAGTAAATTGATATATGTATATGTATATATATTTTATGACAAGAAGTGCATATGGTATGTACTCGTATATATGGTATATGTGCGGGTATACGTAATATCTGTCTTAGCAATGCGGTTAATTTATGTCATTTGTCATATTTGAATTTAACACTTCCTTCCGCCTTGTGGCATGCAATATGCATGCTAATCACATTGCTTAAAGTACACACACGCACACGCACACAATCAAATGATTTCAAACATTTGCAGCTTTGAAATCGTACTTTGATACAAATTATAAGTACCAACAGTCATATTGCATAATTATTATTATTATTTCCAATTGAAACATTTCATTTGCGACGAAAAGTATACACACATCCTTGCATATAAGTAATTACTGGCATACAAAATATAGTGGAGTTTTTTATTTATTTATATGCGTATGAATTCTTACGAAATTTTTCAAGACTCCGAGCTATTCCTTATTTAAATGAATGCTTGTATTAACTATTTAATGGGTTTGCTTAATCTCAACTGTAATATTTAAATTTATTTATAGTAACAAATTATATTAACCTTACTTATTCAATATTAGCAACAACAAATCAATAAGTAACTGCGTAGAATGTTAATATCTTCATCTACTTCTTACTCTTCTTCTTTTTCTTTACTAGCATCGGCACCGCTTACACCATTATACGTGGGTTGCTATATATATTTCTGGCCTAATAATGAAAATACGAATATTTATCAACGACAATGGTTTTTTTTTTTTTTTTTTGGATTTGGCTCGTCTTGGAAGACCCACACGGTCGATTTGTTTCGGGCTCATACGCATAGATCCATGATTCGTCACCTGTGACGATCTTATAAACGTCTTTTGAAGCACCGCGATCGTATTTTTTCAGCATTTCTTTACACCAATCCACACGAGTCTTTTTTTGAGCGACTGTCAAAATGTGCGGGATCCAACGAGAGCAAACCTTGTTTACGGCCAGGTGTTCATGCAATATCGAATGTATGCTGGTGAAAGAAATGCATAGGCATGCCTCTATCTGAAGGTATGTTACATGATGGTCTTGCATTATCAGTTCACGTACGGCATCGATGTTTTCTGGCACAACGGCTGTTTTTGGACGACCTTCAAGGAATTCGTCTTTGAGCGAGCGTCGGCCACGATTGAATTCGTTGTACCAGTTTTCCACAGTGCTATAGGATGGTGCTTCATAGCCATACAAAAATTTTAGTTCATCGATGTACTCTTGTCGTGATAATCCACGTCGAAAGTTGTGAAAAATGATTGCACGAAAATGTTAACGAGTTAATTCCATTTTTTGGCCGAGATGAATTTTTTAATTCCCTGTAAATAAAACAAACGATTAAATGACAAAACGTTCTGCGTGATGCTATGCTAAAAAATGTCAAACTTTCCATTGGAAATGTCAGATTGCACCTGGCAACACTTAGTGTTGCCTAGGCCAGACCTATATATAGCAGCCTACGTAAGTGTTTACTAACTGTTCTTGTGTTTGGCGAATGGTTTGTCTGGGAAAGTATTGGCATCAAAAGAAGTCTGTGAAAATCGATTGTCCCAATTTTCTACCAATAGACACAAGGGTTTCTATGGGAAAAGTAAAATGGCCAGTAGTTATCGAGGAAAATGGTGCTAATTTGGAACGAATCGGATTATTTTAGCAATGGCAAATGAACCATTTTGGTAGACCAAAATTACTGTCAAAAATTCATACAAACAAATACGCTTTTTAAGCTCAATAAAAACTAAACAAATATAATAGTTATTTCAGTAGCATGACTCAATATCTGATTGTACTGGTCATACGCTGCGTTCTACGAATGCTGAATTTTGAAATTGCAAATATTTTACCTCAAAAACGAAGAAAATAAAGAATTCATAAATAAAACAAACAAATATACTTATTACAATGAGTTGCTTTTAAATAAATCATATATTGAAGGTACAGCGCAATAAAAAAAATAAATTTACATACAAAACTGAGCGAGAAAAATTCAAAAAAATATGTGACAAAACAAAGACGAAGCGTCCCTAAGAGCAGCATGCACACTCATGAATTAAGAAAAAAATATTTCCTTGATAAAAACAAAAGGCTTAAGTGTTGGAAACCACAACAAGCAAAAGCAAGAAAGAAAGATATACCGAAAGGAAGAAAGATTTAATGCAAGCGACCGCGATTGAAACAATGGACCAGAAACACAGCGGGACGTCTACGCTCGTAAATTCAAGCTGCTTCTTTGTCGAGGGCAAAATCGTACGCTGGCAGGTAGCCACGAGCACAGTAGGCATGTCATGGCGTATGAGTAACATAAATAATGCAATAGATGACAGAATGGCTGTAAGAGCACGAGTGCGTTAGTGTGAGTCCAACAACACTGGCCAAAACAAATAATTTTCTTTTCCCAAATATACTCATTCACACCATTTCTGAAGGTGATCACATTTTTTTTTATGTTATTTTCGCCTTTGTTTTATACAATTTATTGCTCTATCACGACAGTCCAAATGGCGCGCCATCACTTAACACTATTCACTCTCTGTTTGTTATGTATCATACATATGTATGTTTGTATGTTGTTACTGGTGTAAGATAAATATGCTCTGTATGTTTGTATGCTTTCGTTGATCATGTCAAGTGCTGATTGCATTTGTTATTTAGCAATTGTTTCATTGATTATTGATGGCCTTTTCGTGTTGATAAAGTGTCGGTGGTTTGATGCTGTTGATAAATAAATATAAGCAACTAACGGTGTTATGTGTTATGACGCTGCTGTAGATCCAAGCATACATGTCCTATATGTCTGGAGACGAGTCATTTATAATTTTTTTTGTTGTTATGATTCTGTGAAATATCTACTGAATACCTTAGTAGGATTAAGCTTAAAGTGGAATTTTTGTAGGTAAATAATTTTAAAATATTTTTATTCCCAAATGTGCCTGATGATAAACCTGTGGACTTCCGACTTCCGACCAATAAACCTGACATCTTTCCTGCTTAAAGTAGAGGATGTAATTTTACATTAGGCCCACAGGTCTACTGTGGATCATAATCTCTCGAAGAACCAACATGCCTATAGGAAAGGTAGGTATAGGTAGGATATTGAGGGAATCTTTAATAATATAGAGCCGACTGCAGCTACTTCTGCACTGATTTTCCTGGACGTCGATTTTCGGTTGATTTCTTTTTTAGACCAAATACACGGCTGTAGGGTCATAAGATCGTGGGAGTATCGGTACTCAAGTATGTGAACAGCCGCAGCTGCAGGGACATAGATGAGGAGGAATCGGTGAAACACTACCTCTTTAACTGTCCAGCTCTCAGTGCGATTCATCATCACTTTCTTGGAAATATCTTCTTCGATTGCCTTGCAGAGTAGACGTCATTAATCTCATGACTTTAATAAACCACACCAATTGGTTTGAACATTTGGAGAGGTGAAAGGAAAGTCTTATCAAGACCAAAATAGGTATCACAAAAGACCAATAGGCCTAAATGATCATGATCATGTCAAACTAACTAACTAAGTAACTATGTCAACACAGGAAGTCTCCAAGGTGCAGTACTGTTGCCTCTTCTATGGGCCTTGGCTGTAAACCAACTACTAAGGCACATGGAAATGGAGGGATGGCAATTGATGGCTTCACATGAAGCTGTAAATTGTCTCAGTTTAATGGTGTTCGCAGAATATCGTATTCATATGTTTTCGGATAGTTAGACGGCATTAAGTATGCGATGGCTAAACAGTTTTCTTGGAAACTGGTAGGGTAATGAAATGGCGGACGAGCTTGCAATGAAAGGAAGAGCCCATCCACTTTCACTATCATGCCGCTAACCACTTGTATGCTCATAACAGGATAGTTATTTATTAAAGTTGATAACTCAATATGTAGAACCTCAACGTGTATAATGAGACTAGTGCAATGTTGCCAGAATAGGACAGAAGAAGATCACGAAACCTTTTTGAGCTAAAAACAGAGAAGATATCTACAGTTTTAGGTCTTCTTAGAGGGCATATTCTATTGAGCAGGTACGCAGACAGCTTGGACGGACCATCTAATAACTTCTACAGAAGTTGCAGACAAGAAGAGAAACCTAAAACCTTAAGCCTCTTCTTCTGCGAATGTAAATAATTAAAACTCTAGTGAATGCTGCGTACTATTTGAGGAGGGACTTGATTGTTCCAACATTTCCTAGAGCAATTGAAGGTTTGCACTTTTAGCATATAAAAACAAAAGAACTAGCTACGACTAGTCTCATCTAGATAGATATTTATTGAAATTTTTTTCTTTCTTTGAAGAGTTGATTGGTCTTGCAATTTATATATGAATATCTTTCTTGAAGTGTTTTTTTTTAAAGGTCTTGGAGGCGAAATCACTGTGCCTCAAAATGTAGTCAGGCAAACTAAATGTCATATTTCCGTATTCTAAGGGACCTTATTTGCTGCGTAAGCTGACCCTGGGCAACACCAGAGGAGTAGTTAGAATTGGAAAATATCTATTGGATTTACTCGGGACCCAACGAGATTTCAAACAGGGCGACTTCTACAACGTGATATTTGATGAACAAAAAAGAATTTTTAATAAGAGTGTGCAATTGTTGTTGAATGCCGATGTTGATATCATTGATCTTAATAACGTTCTGATTCTGGTTTCTTCAAAGTAGGCAAAGAAGTGAAACAAATGGGTCTGGCTGTGAGAGTGGACAAAACGAAAAAGCTCCTACCATCAAACTAAAATCATCGCGTTCGCGACTTGTCTCCCACGTCACTGTTAACAGTCATATCTTTGAAGTCGTAGATAAATTTGTCTCTCTGGTAACCAGTATAAACACCAACAACAGTCTGGAAATCCAACGTAGAATCAGTCTTGCTAACAGGTACTACTTTGGTAATTAAGAAGTAAAATAAAAGTAAATAAATATATATTATATTTTAAATTGTCTTGGTTGGTTGGTTGGTTGCAAGAGGGAGGTTGAGGATTAGATCGCAAACCGACGCACCTAAACTTCATTGCATTTCCCCCATGTATCCCAACTAGGCGTTTGCTGAAAGTTTTATAATTTGCTGAAGTTTCTTTCAGCCATCTTTAGGCGGTTAACTCTTGCCGCTGCCTCATACATAGCTTGTGTATTAATTGAACTAACTTCAGGGATGATTCTCGGGCCTTTGTTGAGGGTTTTCATCACCTATTCAATGCCGCCCACCACAGTAGCGGCCGACATGTTGGTATGAGTCTTACGAATTAAATTGTCTTAAATCTTTGAAATATTCAAGTGCTTAAATACTAACAGTAATTATCCAAAGAAAATTCTCGACAAATAAAATCTCAAACACGTTCGAGTGTTTATTTATTGATACACAACAAACGAGCTAAAAATAAAATTTGCTACAAATTCTACTTAGAATCTTTACATACGTGTATACAACTCGGCTTAACCACAGCTGACTGAAGGAATCTATATATACATATTGTTTTTTTTTTTGTTTTTTGCAATCTCACTTCAACACTCAAAAAGTCAACAATTGACTTGTGTGACACTTGTAAACACTAGTAACACTTGATCCACTTTTTATTTGTACATTTGCCGTTAAGTGAGTAAGTACTAAAGTATGCACTTCCGCAAATAACAAATACAAACAGACATATGTGTATGTATGTATAGTATGTGTCTGTTAACTTTCAAAACAAATCAAGCACTCAAGCGTACAATGGTATAACCAAATAATATACACACACACTCACATATTTATATATTTCCTGCTAACTCGAAAAACCTCGAGAAATATATATAAACATACATATGTACATATGTAAGTGAGATGAGTATCAATTTCAGCAGCGGAAAGAGGGGAGGAAGAAGAAGAGTACAAAAAAATGCTGTTTGCTTTTATATTCGCACAATTGCTGGCAACACATCCTGTTACACACAAACATACATACATACTATGATTACAGTGTGAGCTGAAACAATAAATACGTGCAAGTGTAAAAACAAACGCTTAGACAAAGATACATACATACATACTCATACATTCACAAGTCAATGTTTGTTTTTCCACTTTTTTATGCTTCAACGATATTGCAACGTCATTTGTACTTTTGCAACAATAACACATGTTCATTGTATGTGTGCCTGTGTGTGCGTGTGCAAAGGAAAATTGAGGAAATCAAACTTTATGCACACATGAACACTTCCTTCCTGCTGCTACTGCTGCTGCTGGTTTGTCGCTCTAAGCGTGCTCTCTGATTGCCTGCCACACTAACTGACTGACTAACTGACTCACTACTGATGCACTACCAACTCACCACTCACACACCACTCACTGCCTGTTGGCTGTTTGCCTTATAGCCTAGCGGTAACCCCAAAGTGGAGTTGAAATGTGAGACAAAAGACCATTGAAATGTTACAAATCCTTACAAATAAATATATGTATGTTTATACCATTCATATATTTGTGTATGGGAACAAACACACACCCACACATATATGGAATTGTAGGACTATTGTTTCAGTGCTGTAACTTATATGTGAAGAAGTGCTGCTGCAATAGAATCTAAAGTGCAATGATTGCATCTACGTGTATCTGGCAAAAAGAAGTGTGCTGCATACATATATATATATATATTGTACTACTTCTTTTACACTCCTACACAACAACACTTTTGTTTCATTTCTGTAGTGGGCTACACACAAAAATGTGTTTATTTATATTTTTATTTCTATTTTTATTAAATATGTCTCACTCGACAATTTTAAGTGTCTTCCCAGCCACTCAACTGCATAATTGAAAGTGTAGATTTTTTTACTGAACACAAAATAACATTTATATAATTAAATACATACACATGTAAACAAATTTAGTAAAGAAAATTAAATATACACATATTTCAGTTTATATTTCAACAATTGCTTTTATGCGTTTAAGTTATTAATTTTCGATTTTTGTTTTTATTGTTCCATTTCATATTCCGAATTTAAGCGTATTTTTTTTTTTTTTTTCAAATAATAATTTTTACCCGCGATAGTTATCATTAGTAGTTATACATAAAAATCGATTTTTTTACAATATTTAATTTCAATCTTTAATAATTATTTTTTAAGTTATATTTTTGCAATAAAAAAAACCTTAATTTTCGATCTTCTGCAAAGCAAGTACGAAATGCCATGACATAGTTTCATAAGTAAAGAAATTAAGATGCAAAATAGTCTTTCAAATTCGGTGAACTTTCTTATAGGAATGTTGTAGCATGTGTGTTGAAATTTGCTGTCAATTTATACCCTGCAGGGAAAAGTTCTAGTCTACCTTGTATGTAAAAATTCTAGCTAAATACTATTATTTTGAAAACGAAATCTTACTAGTTTGTTGTAAGCCAGAATTTTACCAGTATTTAAAGGGCAAAAGTACACTAATTTGTCATAGACTAGAATTATACTAGTATTTTTTGGTAATATCTAGAATAGTTTGCAAAAATTCTGGTACGACGAAATCATACTAGTTTGTTATTTTGCAAACACATATTAGGTTTTAGGTTTTTTATTTGTAATTTTTTTTAATTGTAAAAAATAATAAATAGTCCTAATTAAACCTCAAAAGCATAGTTTGATATCTGATTCACTTCTTGGAAGAAAATAATGTACTAAATTTTCAGTAAAGTGCGCTTTTTCAAATAAGTTGATTTTGACTAGTACGATACGTCTGGGCTGAGAGGAACTAGTAATAAACTGGTATGAACGAACCAGTATTTCAACTGGTATAGTTTAACTGGTATTTTACTAGTATGAAGCTAATGTATAGGCTGACAATTGACAGTTCGTAGGACATTGCCGTGTTAAAAATACCAGTTGCCTACATGGAAAGTAGTTGGTATAAAAATATAAACTAGTTGGATTCTAGTTAACAACTAGTGTTTCAATATTATATACTTGAAGGAAATAAGTAAAACTAAAAAGGAAAACTTATTAAGTTTGAAAAATGTTGATATGATATGAAATAAAAACCCCCAGATATAAATATTACATTTGAGTGAAAATATCAGGTGTACAACTTTGCTTCCGCCGTTTTTTTTCCCAAAATTAAAAGCTTTATTTATTCAAAGTATTGTCCTTCGCTAGCGACAACTTTCTCCCATCTTTCCGGCAATTTTCGGATCCCGGCTCGAAAAAAGGAGTCCTCTTTTGACGCTATCCATGAAGAATTCCATTTTTCCAATTCTTCGAAGGATTGAAAATGTTGATCTACCAGGCCGTGTGCCATCGAACGGAATAGGTATAAGTCAGAAGGAGCGACATCTGGGGAATATGGCGGGTGGGGCAAAACTTCCCATTTCAGCGTTTCCAGGTACTTTTTGACCACTTTTGCGACGTGAGGCCGAGCATTGTCGTGTTGGAGGATGACTGGAGCGACAAGACACTCTTGATATTGTGGCCGCTTTTCTTTTAGCGCGCGCTTATCTTCGACATCGAAATTACCATTTTTAAAACGTTGAAACCACTCCCGACACATTATTTCACTCAAAGCAGCATCACCGTAAGTTTCTGAGAGCATTCGATGCGCTTTTTTTCGAATTGTAACAGAAAAGTAAAACTTCCCGCAAATGGCGAGAATTGGGCACATAAACGGACATTTACGAGCGTGAATAATACGATGACAATTCGTTAGGCACTGTCCACTCTCACTTTAAAGGCATTATCATCTACACGTATATATTTCAACCAGCCTCAGCCGGTACAGCCACCTATCGGAAAACGGCGGAAGCAAAGTTGTACACCTGATATACAGACCGAAGTGTTAAGAATTAACTTCTAAGTAATAAGCAAAAATTAAAATCATTATTGACTAGAAGATCCGACTTTCTGTATTTTGACTATATTTTATTCTAATTGATATTGCAAAGAACGATAAACGAAACCCTAATTAACCATCATCCAAGTCAAGATTTTAATATTTTTATTATATTATGAATCTAATTACTTATTTGTGTGTGTTACTTATTAGTTGCCATAAAACCAATGTACCATTGGAATTTAGCTTTATTCACACGCAAGGTGAATGTATGTATAAGAATTGCTTATAACCGGAATATACCTACGCACATACGTTTATATCTTATTTTTTGTCAATCTATCGGTGATTCCCTTCCCATAAAAAAGTTTATTTATATTTATAAATTATTTCAAGAATGTTCCTCTTCTGAGGACCACATCAATGCCGCCTTTTGAAAGACGACAAAGCAAAGCAGCAGAGACTTCTTTCTAGTAGGTCTACCTACCTAGACTGGAAAGTGCTCCTACCAGCCTCGGAGAGCTTCGGCTTCTGAAGGGTTCGAGCAGGAGGCGCGCTCTGTCAAGCAGGTCTATTGCCTCTTCGTTTAAATACAGAACCATTTGCCTGATTTTTCCATCCACTACATCCAGCTGAATGACTCTTTATTCCTTATTAAGGAACAAGAAATCATTCAAAATGCTTTGTGATTCTGATGGCGTTACAGCACCCATACCCATGTCCTGGGCCAGATTGGAATACACGTCAATATACAACTTCCAGCTTGGCCCGCGGATACACCGCTCTTATTTTAGATACGCCAGCCTTGTACAGCGTCACCGATTGCGCGTTCTCGCATGCGACAACTTTGATGTTGCCCCGAAACCAACCGGCGTCTTTGAAGTTGGGTGGAGTTCTAGGATTCTCCAGCATAACGTCTAGAATGACGACAAAGCAAGGTTGCCTTGAACCATAAATTGAAAGAAATTTTTGAAAGAGATGTAGATGACCTTTACAAAGGGTGCTTAATTGTGAGAAAGGTAGCGCAGTTCCAAGTTATCTGAAATGGAAAAAATTAAAAATTTATTTTTAGGTTAGATTAATACAAGTAATGACCATCCGTATAGTCAAAAAGTTTAATTCTCATAAAATGACGGCTTCGCAAGGGAAATGATTTTTTCACGATAATTTACACTTAAAACTGGCTAAAAAACGATTTTCTCAGAAACATTATTCCTCTCTCATTACCAGACCTGGCTATCTTAAAAATGATCTGAAAGTTCCTATCCGACCGAAACTTTCTACACCGACGATGAAAATATCGATTTGATAAAAATGCGTTTAAAGTTTTCCGCTTAGCCATCTACTTTCAAACGCTTTTACAGATATGCTCATTCCTTAAAAATAATTTGTCAGATCAATATCAAATTTTTGGACAACACCAGACCGCACACATCGTTAGTGACTCGCCAGAAGCTCCGAGAGCACGTTCTGTAAAGAAAATACAGCGGGCGGAGATGAGAGTGTACACGAAGACCATGGAGAGTCGATTCGGCGCCGTTCGCAGAAACTCGGACTGAAGTATGAAACGACTTGGCGCATTTTACATCAAGATCTTAAATTAAAAGGGTACCAAATACAAATGTTGACTTGTGCTTATTATATTGACATCGTGTAACACATGAAGTTTTAAATAAAAATGAAACCCATCTTTAAAGCTTGATTGTATTCCAACGTACTAATTTCTTTTCTCATCAAATAAATGTCGATTTCCATACTCATGCCTACTTTCCTTTATGACTTTAGTATAAAGACCCACAACGCCAGGGCACAAAGCAATTCATTAGCAATTCGAAAGTAATTCTCAAGAAACAATATCAAAATCAAACTAACCAATTTTGTTCACATCAACACTCAAAAACCGCTCGAGCGGAATGTAGCAGTTTCGCTTTATCTTCGTACCTTTATGGTGGCCTTATGCCATGCCCTCTTTACGCATAAATTATGCAAAATGACATTGCCACGCTGTGCGGCGAATATTGTATGCTACTAATTGGACAACTTTGAAATGAAACGAAGCGCACAAAAGCGGCCTAACTGCCAACAGCAGCAGAAGCAGCAGAAGGCAGCGCAGGGCTCGCGGATGTGAGTATTTCTTGGCTGCACGCCGCACACGTATCGGCTACAACACTTGAGAAATCAAATCAAAATTCAGCGTAAAAGCCATAATGAAGGTGGCTGCTGCTGACGATGACGACGCTCTCCGTCAGATTGACAGTTAACAAAATGCAAATGGGCAAAGTATAACTGCGGCCAAGAAGAGCAGGAACGAACAAATCTGAAGTGTAGTTAGTAGCATAAATGTTGAGAAAGTAGGAAATATTGAATGCAAGAATATTTATTGGGCATTGCGCAGCCAAGGTTGGAGCACACGGCGAAGTGCAACAAAGCGTAACAAGCGATAAAAATGTACCGTGAAACGTGTTGAAAATTCAAAATTAACAATGCTTCGCCTGCGCTTACCGCTGAGCAGAAGAAGATGTAGAACAGGAAGAACAAGCACAATTGTTGTTGGCTACTGGTGTTATTTAAAATGTCAATAATAAAATTGAAGAGTGCATCAAGTTGGCATAGAGTACTGTAAGGTGACGCCATTTCCTCAGCCGGGTCTGTTACGCAGCGTATCTTAGCTTTGTTCCAGTCACGGTGAAGCCAACGCCAGATCTTTTTATATACTTTTTATTTTACTTAGGAAGACTAAACTCTCTCCGATCCTATGCAAATTCCCGATTCTCTATATGGAAAAGCTCAGACAAATTTATTAAATTTGTTAATTACAGATGGAGAACTCTTTCCCTTAAAACCATCCATCTAGGGTATAGAACCTCCACGCTACCCTTATGTTCTCCGTAGAACCCTGACTGAAAGATTCTAAGTGATCACTACTTCTTTGAATTTTAAATTACTTTCAACTGAGTTCACCTGTTTCATCTAAGGCAAATGGATTACAACCTATGGCACAGGACCTTTCAGTTAGCTCTTCCAGGTGCTGCAAAGGAGAAACGAGACCATTTGAACCTACTTTTGAAACTTAATGCCAGCTGACAATTGAGAAAGTGAGATTGGGAGCTGTATAAGACGGAATTTGTAACCTAGTGCGAGCATGCGATGAAGTAGGATTGGATAGTAGCTTGGAAATCCTTCCGTGGAAAGGTGTAACAAGTGATCAACAATTATATGTAAAGGGTGGTTAAATTTTCAAGGGCCGATGTTGTTTTTGAATAAAACACAAACTATTTAGGAAATTATTGAAATTTTATTTTATTATGATATATTGGTATTACTCAATTATGTATGTAACAAAATATCGGCCAAATGAGCGCCGCGACCTCGGCGGCACACCTCCATACGATGGTCCAAATTTTCGATGACGCTGAGGCATAATGGAGTTTCTATGCCGTTAATGTGCCGAATTATCTCATCCTTTAGCTCTTGAATTGTTGCTGGCTTATCGACGTACATCTTTTGTTTCAAATAACCCCAGAGAAAAAAGTCCAACGGTGTCAAATCACATGATCTTGGGGGCCAATTGACATCGCCATTACGTGAGATAACACGGCCATTGAATTTGTTGCGCAAAAGAGCCATTGTTTCGTTAGCTGTGTGGCAAGTGGCACCGTCCTGCTGAAACCACATATCGTCCACATCCATATCTTCCAATTGTGGCCATAAAAAATTCGTTATCATCTCACGATAGCGAACACCATTCACAGTAACTGCCTGACCGGCCTCATTTTGGAAAAAAATACGGCCCGATGATGCCGCCAGCCCATAAACCGCACCAAACAGTCACTCTTTGTGGGTGCATTGGTTTTTCGACAATCACTCTTGGATTCTCATTCGCCCAAATGCGGCAATTCTGTTTATTGATGAATCCACTGAGGTGAAAATGTGCCTCATCACTGAAGATGATTTTCTTCGAAAATTTTCATAATAAGTCTGGATAACTTTAACACGTTGTTGGATTGTGTATCTCTCCATGGTTCAAATTGAGTAAGTCTGAAATAGAGAAATGTCAAATTAAATTCGGAAAAAAACTTGGCGTTTAGGTGTGGTTCACACTCAACATCGGCCCTTACAATTTAACCACCCTTAAGATCAATTCCAGAAATTAAATGATAAAATAATACCGTGTTATCTCGACTTGCGGACACCTCCAATAAACGGACGCCTCTCATAATAACAAAAGTTAGGGAACCAAACTTTTCATTGCGTTTTTAGAACAAATTCCACTTTAACAACCGGACACCCTAATAACCGGACGCGGACACTTTTTTTCTATTTTATGTTTCCAACACCTCTCCTAAGCAGACGCGGACCTCTCGTTAACGGTCAATTACAATATGTCATTGAACAAAAGTATGGAAAAATCAACATTCTGATTGCAATAAGTAGTTGGAAGCGAGACAAACTGACAAAGACCGGAAAAAACCCCATTTTGTCCGTTAAAACCGTTAGGGTTTAGGAGAAACGATGAGTTTAAAATGACTTATTACCTTCGGTAATGCATTGACTCTATGAGCTGGAACAGGGGATATTTCTAGCCCAGCTATGGAACGCAGAGGAAAGAGGAAAATTCTAGCACTTGCCAAGCCGCACCTATTACCTTTGAAGTAAAATCCTTTAGCCACTTTGTCCTTGACTGAGCAATCCGAATATTGTGAATTAAGGTGTGTCGTCTTTTTAGTTCGGAGCTTAACTTCAAATACTCCGTTAATGCATTTACTCTCCATACTTCAGCTACTATTACTCTGAATTACCACCCATAAGGACGCAGAGTTACAAGAATTTGACTACGGAACCTTTCCTTTTAAGCCATGTGCTCTTTTTTCGCATGAGGATGTGGGTGAAACACAAATGAAGTATGTTGAAATAATCACAACTTATCTGCTTGTATCTGGTCTCGCCAATTGAGAAAAGAAGTCCTTTTACTAGAACTGACTGTGAGCAGAGAGTATAAGGAAAAGAAAACGTACAAATCGTGTCGCTTTTCAGTAAAGTTCTATGAATACGAGTATCATGAGATCCTGTCTGGACATTTCTTCTAACTACATCGATGTTAGCAGATACGTTTCCGACTGCATGGACAGTATGATTTTATGCAACCCAAAAATTTTTACGTAAAGACAACGCAAGCATGTGTGTCTCAAACAGCTGGATAAACTGGCTTCAAATCGTATGGAACCCAACCAACGCTGAGATGACCGCATAGCTAATTTTGATTTCAAACGAATTTGCTAATTCTCCCAAGAATATTTTACAATATTTTGTCAAATATTTATTCAATGAAACTTGACTCCAACCGAACTTACCTTTTCCTTACTATACTCTACCATCATTACCAGGAATAAACTACTCCATCTAAAGTTATTATACATACTTTACAACGACTTGCTCGGCACTCAAAATATATTTTTCGTTCTCTTTCAGAAAAGTTGCATTTTAGTGGGTCGTCAGTCAATTTAGTTTAATTTAGTTTAAAAAGAAATCTTTTAGTATAATGAATATATTGGTGCTATACTTTTCGCTAATAGTGATATTAAACTAATTGCAGTTCCTAATTACTATTAACGGGTTATATATACATATGTATATGAAAACTTATGCCAACGGGTTGTAAAATGACAAAAATATCTCTAATAACTACAACGCCATCATCAACGGTTACTTAATAAAAAAAATTGCATGGGGCAAATGTTCTTCTTCTTTGGCACAGGCACCGTTTACGCTTTTATAGCCAAATTAAAAATAGCCAATCGTTCCTTATTTTCGCTATTTGACACCATTTGGAAATACCAACCAGGTCGCTCTTCACCTGATCCTTCCAACGGAGTGGAGGTTTTCCTCTTCTTCAGCTTACACCAGCGGATGCTATTTTTATTAGCAGCACCTTATCCATCATTTCTTTACCGAAGTTGGGAAGATTCCTTACTCACAAACTAATAGGTTTTCACAAAACTTTGAAAGCAACAGTTTTTGTTCCGAAAAGTATAGACACGTGTGCGGTCAAACAAACAAATGAGTATCAAACTTTCTGTTATGAATTATTTATGGTATAACAATAAATCCATCTTTTGTTAACATAACTAGATTATAGCAACACCATCCACAAGGGTGGAATACATGTGTGGATGTGAACTAGAAAATATAGGAAAAATCAGCAGTTGATTGCTTAACAATAGCAGAATTTGCCTACAAATACACCTAAGCTTGATGAAAAATCTCAAAAAAATTAAAAAAAAAAATATTAACACATGCTGCATTCCCAAAAACTTGCAGAAAAGTGAAAAAATCAAAAAAAAAATTAATAATATAAATACTATCCTAAGAGGAGTAGATAAAACTAAAGTAAATTGATGGGCGATTTCTATTAAGGTATGTCAAAAATAATATGCGAAATTAAGCAAAAGAAAAGATAAATTAGTATTTATTTATTTTTTAATTATTTAATTATTTATTTATTTATTAATTTATTTATTTCTTTATTTCTTTATTTATTTATTAAATTATTTTTTATTTATATATTTATTTGTTTATTTAGTTATTTTTTTATTTATTTACTTATTTATTAATTTATTTTTATTTAATTATTCACTTATTTATTTATTTATTTATTTATTTATTCTCTTTATTTATTTATTTATTTACTTATTTAATAATTATTTTTATTTTTTTATTTATTAATTAATTAATTTATTTATTTATTTATTTATTTTTTTATTTATTTATTTATTTATTTATTTATTTACATATTTGTTTAACTATTTATTTATTTATTTAGTTATTTATTTATTTAGTTATTTATTTATTTATTTATTTATTTATTTATTTATTTATTTACTTATTTATTAATTTGTTTTTATTTAATTATTTATTTATTCACTTATTTATTTCTTTATTTATTTATTTACTTGTTTATTTATTTAATTATATATTTATTTATTTATTTATATATTTATTTATTTATTTATATATGTATTAATTTATTTTTTTACTTATTTTTATTTTTTTATTTATTTATGTATTTGTTTATTTAATTATTTATTTATTTATATATTTATTTATTTATTATTTATTTATTTATTTATTTATTATTTTATTTATTTATTTATTTATTTATTTATTTATTTATTTATTTATTTATTTATTTATTTATTTATTTATTTATTTATTTATTTATTTATTTATTTATTTATTTATTTATTTATTTATTTATTTATTTATTTATTTATTTATTTATTTATTTATTTATTTATTTATTTATTTATTTATTTATTTATTTATTTATTTGTTTATATATGAATTTATTTATTTATTTATTTACATATTTATTTTTTATAAGACAAGGATCTCTATGAGAGGAGCATAATGACATTACCTTTAAAATGGCAAAGAATTATCTAGCAAATCGGTTCATATTTAACATAAATCAAATAATTTTAACAATGGTAAATAAAGATTTTACTATGCCAAATTTTCATAGAAAATTAAATTTCCTAAAAAAATATTTTATTAAACATTTTCTTCATAAAAGATGAAATAACAGTATTAAAAAAAAGTTGACTGTTATTTTAAACTTATTATAAGGTCCAAAAGTTACGATATCTGTTGGTTTTTCTCGGTGAATTTTACAAAAAAAAATAGAAATTTTTTACAACTGTCTAATATTTTATATAATATTATATATGTAATTTCATAAGGTCTCACTAGGCACAAGCTAAAGTTTCTTCGAATATTCAGTATAACAAATAAGTCCAAGCGTAAAAAAAAAGAAGAAACTTTTTCACTTCCACGAATAAACTTTTTGGCACTTCAGCAAGTAAGTTGCCAAGCATAAAACACACTGCCACACAGCTTGACCGCACTACAGTGAAGTAGGAGGTCGTAGGTAAAAAGATAGGTAAGGAGGGAACTAATTCATTTGGGAACCGAAACAGGTGTGCAAATGTGAAGAAATTAACGAAAAATCTAAGCTAAAGGTAATCAAGAGGACGAGGGATGTAAGCGCAAGAATGATGCCAAAGAGAGTAAGGCATGCTAATGATGATGGTATTGCCAACAAACTAACACCCTTACATGTATACATACATGCATATATACATATATACCATCTCCAGTAATAACAATAATAATCAAAACATCAGCATGCTTATCAGTAAGTAAGTTTCGTACTGTTAAATGGCAACAGAAAGTAGAAATTTTATCTTTCAACGGTTTTATTAGTTGAATTATTTGCTTAGCATACATTAAGGCGCATACACTAGGGCATTCATAGCAATGACAGCAGCTGCTGGCAGCTGTGAATAGTATTTCATAGCAAATATAATTTAAGTGTATGTATATGCAATTCTTATGGGATATGAAGGAAATGTACAAAAGTAATTAATTTAAATAGCCAATGTTGATTTTAACCTAATGAAATGCACTTTTGTCATAATATGAAATAGTTAAATGGTAAAGTTTATGCAGAAGTGCAATTAAAAGAGTAGGCAAAGTAAAGTTTGTTAGCAAAATATATGTAAAAATACATATATACTTCAGAGTTACGGCAAAAATAGTTTGACTCACTTTGTTGCTGCATTTTGCCTCCATAGTTTGGCACTTTTAACTGTATTGTTTATTTCTTTGCATAGTTCTAGGCGGATTGCACCCTCTCAAATGCGGATGGCACTTGCCATATTTAGTTTTTTATACCCAACACTATTGAAAAACATATTATATATTTGCAAGTGTAGCCACAATCAGATTAATTAGATATTTTGCTAATTTTTGAATTAAATGTATTTAAATATTTATTTTTTCATTTTTTTTTGTTTGAATTTTTTTACTTACTTATTTATTTATTTATTTATTTATTATTTAATTACCTTATTTATTCACTTATTTATTTATACAATACGTTTATTTGTTTGTTAATTAATTAATTATTTTATTTAATAATTTTTTATTTAATTTATTCATATATTTATTTATTTATTTGTTTATTTACTTTTCGTTTATTTACTTATTTATTTTCTTACATACATATTTATTTATTATTTATTTATTTATATTTTTATTTATTTTTTTATTTATTATTTTGTTTATATATTTATCTGTTTATTTATTTATAAAAATTTATTTATATTGCAGTAAATTTTATATAAAGAAAAATCGTGATCATTAGAAGTCTTCGTGACACTCGAAGAGTTCGGCATTTTCAGTCGAGGAATATCCACAAATAGAAAAAATACTATCAATTTTTTTTAATTCTAAACTATGTCCATCGGCAAAGTAGATAATTAAATGTTTCTGAAATTGGTTTATTTTGTTAAATTGAATATAATTATTCAGTTGGAAAATGAAAAAGTTTGTTATTTTAAGCTACTTTGAGCCGAATAAAACTAAGCTGAACTGAGTTGAACTTTGTTGAAGTCAGGTGAAATATTTTGAGTTGAGATAACTGATTCAAGTTGAGTTGAGTTGGTTCGAGTTGAGTTGGTTTGAGTTGAGTTGGTTTGAGTTGAATTAACTTGAGGTGAGTAAAGTTCAAATGTGTAGAGATAAAAGGAGTTAAGTTGAGTTCAGTTTATTTAAAATAAAGTGTTAAGTTTCGTTGAGTTAGCTTGAACTGGACCGACTGAAATTGATTTGAATTAAACTAAGATAAAATGAGTTGAGTTAATTTGAACTGATTTGAGCTATCTTTAGATGAGTTTAGTTAAATTAAATTGTTGAATTCGGTTAAGCTATTTTGAGTTGAGATAAGTTGAGTTGAATTCAGTTGAGTTTAATTAAATTAAGTAGAGCTATGTTGAAATAAGTTCCGTTTAATTGATTTCAGTTGGCTTGTCCTAAATTAAATTATTGTGTTCAGTTGGGCTATTTTATGTTAGCTTTAACTCAGTTGCGTTGGACTAAGTCAAGTTGAGTCTAGCGAAGTGGAGTTGGGTAGAGTTGAGTTGAGTTCTGATGAAATCAGTTGAGTTGAGTTCAGTAAGGGTAAGAGAAAACCAAATTTCTTCCATAAAGCTGATTTAAGTTATTGACTCTTGTTGAGCTCTTCGTTAAGAACCAAAAAAAATCAAAAACTTAGATTTTATTTTGGAATGAAACAACAACAACGCATAAACATTTCACAATAATATTTCGATTAAAACAAAAATTAAAATTTATAAACTGGTGAAAATTTAAAAAAGATACTATTGCTAAAAATATTTTTGAATATGCTAACATTTTTTTTTTTCAATAAAAAAGTTATTAAAACACAGTTCATTTCTGATTGAAAAAAAAATCAATCACGCTTGACGCTACCCTTATTTAGAAGAAGTATCCATTTTTATTAGGTAACAATATAATTATAATGTTTTGCCATTTAAGAAGCACTTTTCTTATGAACACAAAAAAAACCTTAAATAAAACTAAATAAATTTTGCATTATGGGTATAAAAAAATGTTTAATACTTGCATTTAGATACTACTGAAACTTACTAGTCAACTTTTTTTATTTCACGTATGCAACATTTGACTTTCTTTCTTGACAAACAACGAAAACTTTTGCACATTGTAATTTATGCAAATCTGTTAACTATTTAATCAAGCGAGAGCTAAATGACAGCTATTTGAAAAGTTTCCTGGAATACAAGGAGAACTTTATTTATATGTAGAGAATTATATATATTTTATTTGACAAAGGACGAAAGTCAAATATTTTGGATTATATGTTATTAAAATTTTTTTTTTTAATTTTATTTAGAAAGTTTGCACTTTCATACGCTTGAATTGTTGCCGTAACATAAATATTACGTAACAGTTTTATAAATATTTATATACACAAATAGGACAAAGAAATATGAATATGGGTGACACAAATGCTGACACTTGTTTACATATATTTCAACCTTCCCATAAAAATATTAGATTTTACTATAATTTTTTATTTAAAATTTTTTTCTTTATTTTTTTCCTTTTTTTACCATATCAGTCTACAGCCTAACAATTTTTATTAGTCAATTTATGTGCCAATTTTCTCGTTTTCATTCCCATAGACTAGCTTACGAATTTGTCGTACTTTTTACTTCATTTAAATATTATTATTCAAAAAATATTTACGCCGCCACGTAAAAATTCTAATAAAGGCATAGGTAGATATATGTATACATATGTATTTTTACTTATATAACACACAATTTCTTGTGACCCTCAACTCGACATAATCACAGTTAAATCACCTGCAAATTTCATTTCACAGCCGGATAAACATATCCCCAACACTTTTACATACATATCCTTGTTTATTCCCTGGATAGCGAGCCTCCACTGCGTTCGCCACTGTACGTACACTTCAACGCGTCGGTATGCCTTTCATATCATCATGCTCTTACTCACAACTGCGCACCCTTATTGCAAACACCACTGTCATCCGAAAAACATTGTCACATTTTCCACTTCTTTCATTTCCATCTAAGGCAAGTCACATATCCTTTGCTTAAATACTCGTTATGGGAGCATTCGCCTTACTTGCTGTGTATTCTGTCTAAATGTTGGCGCCGTAGAGATTTTAGCGCCTATGAATATGTATTTATTTATTTTCTGCTCGCTCACCTTTTCATTACGGTTTTACTTGTTTATGATTGTCAACCACCACCCACTTCGATGGGTCAGGTCGTATGGAGATGTGGAAAAAGGAATGCATAAATGAATTTGTTATGGAGCATATAAAATTCATATTAAAGTTGTGCAAATATTTATGGAGATGAAAAAGGGCATAGATGTGTTGCAAAAAAAAATTAAAAAAGTTTAGTACAATGGAAACTTTTAGTAATTTTTTTTTTTTTTTTTTGTAAACAATAATTTTACAATAGAAATATTTTAATAAAACCTTTTAATATAAATATATATATTTACCACCTCTTTTTCGTTATAAAATTAAAAAAAATTTGTAGTATAGATATGTGTAATTGTTTTGTTTTTTTATACATGAAACCTTTCCAACATTTTTACATTAGGGTTACACATTTTGCGGGTTCGAAAATAATTTTTTAGTAATAGAGCTTGAACCTTGGCATTATATGTGAAACACAACACCATTCTAATGTCCACCTTGCGAATTTCTGCAAATTTCGATGCCGCTGGGGTAATTTTCGACCACTTTTTGGCCCATATTGGGCATATTGGGAGGAATCTTAGTCATAACTTCGCTATGATGGGTTTTCATCTGCTCAAGAGTTAAAGGTTTATCCACATAAAGACATAAAGAAAAGTTCAACGGTGTCAAATCGCCAATTGTGACCAATTGACATCGCCAAGGCAAGATTTACGCGACAATAATGTAATAATCGCTCATGTTGTATGGCATGTGGCATCGTCTTGTAGACTTATGTTGTTTTTTTGTTTTAGCAAATCCATAAAAATATTATGCAAGAACATCCCGTAATTGTGTCACAATTACTTGAGTCTCTCATTACATTAAGATAGTTGTATATTCATTTTCTGAATGTCAATGCCAGTTCATTACACACTGCGTCCGGCAAATGTGGTAAGTATTATTGTATTTGAATCCCTGAAGTCATGTACTTCCTTCCTGATTCCTGTCGGAGCTATAAGTCGGAGCTTACCGATTTTAACCGGCTACAGACTGGCGACTTCTTCTTTACTTCTTTCCTAATATAGACACCACTTAGGCGCTTACTTCTTTTCGCCACTTGAAGCCAATTGGAAATACCTAGTATCTGACTGTACTTTCCAATAGTCGAAAAGTCTTCCTCTTCCTCTGCTGCCACCGTCGTTTGCTTCATCGAAAACTTTCAATGCTGGAGTACTTTTATCGATTCGGAACACGTACTGCAGCCAGCGTTGCCGCTGTCTCTTGATTTGCTGAACTATGTCAATGTCTCTGGATATCTCATATAGCTCATCGTTTTATTGGTTGTGTAGAATGACTTGTTGCTGAAGAAAGCAGCACTCACGGCACGGTTGAATCTTCTCTATACGGCTCTGTACCTTGTATTATTTTCTCCAGCAATAAATTAAAGAAGTTACACGATGGCGAGTCACCTTATCTGAAACCAGGTCTTTTACGATGCTGATGGAGCTTTTAGTGTTGCTTAACGCCAATATACACAGACGTATATGTTTTGCGGGGATACCAAATCCACACATAGCGGCGGTAGAGACAGCTCATTTAAAAAAAAAATTTCTCTCCCTTTTTGATGAATGCTCTCAGGAAGTTAGTCCCATAGAAAATTGTTCTGGTGTCTGTGTTAATTTCAGTTTTTTGACATTGAATCTCTCTTGTCTTTGTTGACGGGGCGCCTTCCCGACATATCCTTCTTTGCATTGAAGCGCACAAAAGTGCGGTGGACGGGAGAAGGTTCCCTCGTCAAACCGACCACAGCGATCATATGATGGAGCGCAAATTTGATGTTGGATTTTTATTGCTGGAAAGACTCAGTCATAGAGTGTTGCATTTCACTCCTGGGGAGATAGCTGCTATGCTGACTATGTCGTGCCAAATGGATGGAAACACGCTAACTTTAAAAGCATTCGATATAGTGCTCAGTGGTGGAGGTAGAGGTAGAGAAAGTAATCCGCGCTGTTGGAAGGATCAGCAAACTGATATCTAGATGGCACCAAAAAGCAAAGCAAGAAGCAAAATGTGCTAATTTGATCAGCCCCCATCAACGATTTATTGGCTTATGTTTTCAACCAACTTAAATACATAATCGAATCGATATGAAACAAGTATTGATATTATGGTATTGAAAACAAAATTATTTTTGCTTAAATTTAAAGCTTCGCGATTGGTAAGACTCAAATTCTGACAGCAACTCTTCGATATGAAATTCGGAAGGAAACACATATTTATGTACATACATTTAGTTGCACATCCTTATTATCTAATCTCCATTCTTGCTCGAGCTACTGCTAGTTGAATACTTTTGATTTGAAATGATGGGAGCCTTCGGCTGTTCCTAATCCATCTTCCCTCAGCTCCTCTCCACCAAACACCAAAGATGTAACACTTCATTTGCATTCATTAATGAGCTCATTTGTATTCACTTCTTCAACTACTTCTAGAGTTGCCTTCACTATTTCTGCACAGCTTTTTCTCCTCCACTTCCACGGTCTTCTTCGTCGTTTTCTTTTCTTCGTTACTTGCAATTTACCTTTGACCACTACGTTACGATTTTCGCCACTTATACCAGTATAGTAGTGCTTCTTACTGCTTTTAGTAATTATTTAAACTGCCACTTTCTACTTCGTTCGTCATTATACTCTTCTACCGACAGTAAGTAGTGGTGAAAAGTAGTTAGTTACCCACTTTTAGCCAGTTTCTGTCTAATTACCGCTAAATTTATTTGGGTACTTTCTACTTGTAGTTCAGTTTTTCACAATAATTTTAATTTTGGACTAAATGTTGGCTTCCTTTTTTTTCTGTCTTATGCTGAGCAGTTTATTTGGATTTTTTCTTTTTTTTCATTTTATTTAATTTAATTTTTTTCTTTTTTTTGGCAAGTGCTCAAGTGCTGTTAATTTAATATTTAAAGCACGTGCCACAGTATTTTATAATTTAACGCGCGTTTTGTCTGCTACGCCGTGAGGGCTCGTTGGTTTAGTAAGGTTCAGAGTGGTTTTTTGACGTCTACTTTTAGGCGCTTAATACCCCAATATGTTTTTTCACTCCTAAACTAAGCTAAAGACTAAAATGTAGTGGCATATTACTGAAAATTAATTCTTTTCACTACAACTTTTAAATTTAGAATTTAAAATAATTTTCAAAAATCAATATTCTTTAAAAAAAATCCACCAAGAAATACCAAAAATAGTAGATGCTTAAATAAAATTCTAAATATTGCTATGTTTTGTGCCTCACACAAATATTTTCCACTGCATAACAACCATATAGTATGTTATATGTACATATATATGTGAGTAAATAAATACCTTCACCAGCCTCGCTGCACTCAATAGTAGTATTCATTACTAATTTGCTTTTGAAACTTTTTGATTTGATTTTACAGCAAAAATGTGGTTGCCTACCACCTGCTTGTCTGCTTTCCAACACAGCCAACTCTTTACATACTGATTTATTTTTATTTTTGTTTTCTTTTTCGGCCGCAAGTTCGTTGTCTTTTGTACCGAGGCGCCGTCATGAATGAATGCCAAATACTTTTTTGAAGTTTTATTACCATTCAACTTAGTCTGTGTTTTTTTTTTTTTTGTTTTTTTTTTGTTTTTTGTTTATTGTTGTTATCGTTGTTTTTCAATTTCTAAAATCGTCAGTTTTTTTATGATTACAGTTAGTCACGAAACGTATTGGCGCGACATAATGTCAGTCATTTTGCAATGGGAGCTTAAATTGCAATTGTGCACTCGAAATTTACAAATTTTGGAATTAATGGCTTTGGAATATGACATTAGCATGACGGGAAAATTTTCAAGCTACTGGCGATTATAAAATTAAATAAAGATAAAATTAAAAAAAAAAATTTTTGATATAAAATTATAATAAACTAAACTAAATTTAAAAAAAATTAATAAAAAATTAATTAAATATATTAAAACAACTTAATATCAATTAATAAATTAATTAATTTAACTTAATGAAATTAAAATAAATTAAATTAAAAAAAATTAAATAAAATATAATATGATAAAACAAAACAAAGTAAAGGAAAATAAAACAAAACTAAATTAAAATTAAACAACTTAAATTAAAATAAATCGATATGAAATAAAATAAAATGAAATTAAATTATATAAAAAAATTAGGAAAATAAAATTAAACTTAATTAAAGTAAATTAAACTAAAGTAAATTAAATTAATTTAAACTAAAATAAAACTAAATTTTATTAAATTAAAAAAAAAAAATTAGGAAAAAAAATTAAATTTAATTTAACTAAATTAAAGTAAATTAAATTAATTTAAACTTAAATAAAATAAAGAAAATTAAAACAAAATAAAACTAATTGTAATTAAATTTAATTTAATTCAAAAAACTAAAAGATAATAATTTAAAATTAATTAAATAAAGCAAATTTAAATAAAAAATTAATAATAATAAAATAACACAAATTAAAATAAAAATATAATAATTGAAAAAATAATAAAATAGGAGAAATAAATTAAAAAAATACATTAAATTGTATTCAATTAAACTAAAAGAAAGAAAATAAAATAAAATTGAATAAATTAAATTTAAATAAAAAAGAAAGTATAATAAAATAAAATAACATATATAAATTAACGAAATAATACATAAAATGAATAAATAAAATGAAGGAAAATAAAATGAAAATAAAATATTTTTTAAAAATTTAAATAAAAAAATTAAATAAAAAAATAAATTAAATTAAATTAAACCAAGCTAAAATAAATTCAATAAAATTTAAAAAAAAAATCTAAAAAGAATAAGGAAAATTAAAATAAAATAAAACTAAATTAAATTTAATTTGATTCCCTTAAACTACAATAAAAGAAATAAACATAAAATTAATAAAATAAATTAAGTAACTTAAAATAAAAAATAAATAAAATGAAATAAAATATCTATAAGAAAATAAAGTAAAATAAAATAAACTAATTAAAATAAAATAAAATAAAAAATTAAATTAAAAAAACAATATAATATATAATAAAAATAAATAAGTTAAATGAAATAAAGTAAAAAACAATAAATATATAACGAAATTAAATTAAAAAAAAATTATATAAATTCAAAAGTAAATTAAAATAAAATTAAGTGAAATAAAACTTTACTAAGTTAAATAAAATTAAATAAAAAATTGCATTAAAATTGGTATAACAAAATAACTAAAATAATATAAAAAATAAATAAATACCAAATCAAATTGTATTAAATGAAAGAAAGTAAAAATAAACTAATATTAAAATAATATGATATAATATATTAAATAAAATAAAATTCTTAAAAAATTATATAGCAAATGAAATAAAAAATTAAGCAAAAAGTTAGGTTTGTCAATAATACAGATTTTCATAAAATACACCTGAAAGTGAAAACCCAATTACATTAATTTCCAACATATTTTTAACCTAAACAAAAAAAAATTAAGTTTCAATTTATGGTATTAACTTATCAGTTCACCCTTATAAGTAGTTATACTCTTACATAAACCTATAAGTATGAATGTAAAAAAATTCAAACACGTGATAAAACACGATTTCATATTATTCAGCAATGTCAGTAAGGCAGACAGGCGAAAGCTGTCTATTCAACTGTCTCTAATAATATTTTTAAATATTTATTTGTGTATTCGATTCCTGTATAGGTTACAAAAAACGAGTTAAGAGAACGAAAGCATAGGTATGTGGGCACAAACATATGTAAGTATAAATGTATTAACTAGAACTTTAAGCCTAGCTGTTGGAAGCTAAATTACTTACATATAAAAAAATATGCAACCTACTGTAGTTACCAACTGTCTGGCTGTTTGCCTGCTTGCAATGTGGTAGACATACATTGCTGCATTTAATTTGTGTTGTCTGTTTTGATTTTTACATTAGGTCTTTATATTGCAATATTATTTCTAATATTGATAATGTTTTTTTAGCCAGTTATATACGGTTATATATTCCTTCAACCATGCTAAAATTTAGTCAACACACTAACACAAATTTATTTCTAATGTTTATATAATGCATTAGAAATATAATTTGTTTTTATTTATTTCATGCTCATATGATTGCCTGTATAACCACTTTTCATTCCTAATCATAAAATCCATTAACTTTTTAACCGCGAACGAAAAATTGTTATGTCTCTTTGACTAGTTGGCAGTATTATAAAGTAAAAAAGAAGCCTGAAGCCTTTTTAATAAATAATTATGTTTTATGATAGCGTTTATGGAAAATGTATAGGTTAATAATATAGCTTTAAGCTAACTACTTTTGTACCAATAAATGATAAGGCAAGTCATGGAAACAACAAAATTTATTTAAGTATGAAATAAAACGAAGTAAAAAAGGAAAGAAGATGAATTATTTATGCCTTTCATGATCATATAAAATATATTACATTTCATTTTAGGATTAAATGTTAATTCATCATCTTAACAATTCGGTTGTATTGGGGCTATTTGATCCAATTTCGACGATTTTCATACTAGATATACTAGAGATACTCGTAGATGCTTTTTCGATAGATTTTTGACCCAAAACCTCATATTTGCACAAATCGGGCGTACACGGTGTGTCCCAAAACTAATCGAACTTTATATTCAAATCATACAACATACAGCGCCATCTATTGAAATTTGCAACATTAAAAAGATACATTCATCCTCTTTCAAACGCACCTAACTTCATGTAAGTCGGATGACAGATGTAAAAGTGACAGCCATTTCAATAAAACCAAAAGCTTGCGCGACGAATATAGATAGTTATAATTCAAAGGTTCCAATCTAAAACGTTAAGGGTAATAATTTGTATATCCATAATGAAAATTTCCATAGAAATCTGAATATACCCACCATCAAAGAAGAGATTGAAATTGCAGCACAAAACTACTTAACAAAACTACGTAACCTTCCGAACCCTTTAGCTAACACCTTGGTCTACACAACAAGTCAAATCATCCTGCGGAAAATAGACAAACCAGCATTCTAAAGAGCAACTTCTAGCTAGTAGCATGTTTTTAGTAATGGCCTTTATGTCATTCTGACCTGATCAGTATAAATTTTGGTGAGCTTATTTCTTTTTTTCTGGTGCTAACTATAAGACCTGGTGATCTGTATCTTGCGTTCTATAAGTGCGATTGGATTACCCTATACCTATGATGGATGAAAGATGATATTTAGTACTAAAAAAACAGAATGGGGGGACATGTGAATCTCTAAACTCAGTAGTTTTTGAGCGCATACCAAAGATGGTCATCACCACAGAGAAAATACGTTATATTCTAAAATTTTTCTTTGATAAAGGCGAAAACGCAGATTAGTTAATCAGGCGTAATTGCGGTTTCGTCAACTTCGTTCTGATAATTTTGACATAGAATACGCTCCACGATGTGGAAAGCCATTTGTAGAATATATCGATAAGATAATGGAAATCTTTGTGTCTGGCACTGTTTCGATTGCTTAGGATACACAAAGTAGCTCGATGTATGGGTGCCATGTAAGCTACTTACTACTACCTTATGGACCGAACTTTCATCTGCCTATCGCTGCTGAATCGTAGCAAAATCAACCCATTTCTAAGAAGTGGATGACTTACAACAACGTCAAACGAACCGGTCGAAGGGTAGTGAGACAGCACAAACGGTCTCAAAGCCAGGTTTAATGGTCACAATATTTTTGCTGTATGTTTGGTGGGAGGTTCTTTTGCATTCACCTTATTGTGCGGTTTCGCACCAAGTGATTACCATCTATTCCTGATTATAACGAATTATTTGGATGGTGTAGAGTTGGCTCCAACAGAAACCTATGATAATGGATTGTACAACCTTTTTTGCAATGGGGACAAGGGTTTATTCGGGAGAGGCTTAATGACATTACTTTCAAAACGGCAAAATAAAAAGGAGCATATTTAACATATCGGGTAATTCTGTATATAAAGTTGTCAATTTAATGTAAAAATTATAAATTATTTTTTTCTAGACCTAATGTAGTAAAATGAGATCAGAAGGAAATGAAATAAAGAATTAAAATAGAAAAAAAAAATATTTTATAAAAATTATTAATTTTCAGCATAAATTTGACTTTTTATAAATCTAATAATATCACATATTGAAGGTCACAAAGTTATTTACAGAAAATAGAAATAAATTATGGCAAATTATGATAGTCACCAAATGCAATCCCACAATAAGATGACTACTACCAAACTTTATAAGAATTACGATAATGACAGACAGCCGTGGCGGTAAGCAGCCAAAAGTTTCTCGCCTAATTTTTCACAAAATAAATGTTGATTTTTCCCACCATTCTCACGCTCCTAACAAATCCAAATTAGTGTAAGTTTGACACGCAATTTTCATATTAAATCAGTTTGATTTTCATTGTTGGTGTATATATATGTTTCTGACTCACTCTCTTAGCATGTACCCATCTTTATTCGGAACTTTTTTATTAACAATTAAACATATATATATATTTTTAATGCACTTCTTATTTTATTTGAAATGTCAGATTTATAAAGTTATTGAGGTTTTAAAAAATGTCTTTATAGCAGCTCAGTTTAGCTAAGACACCCACTCTTCTTATAATTTTGTTGCCTACATTTAGGCAATTTCATGAAATTATATCCAGGTCATGTACCCATAATATTTATTTTTTTTTTTCAAACATTCACCGAATTCGACAGGTGAAAGAGTTCACACAACCATAAAAATTACTACAAAACATTCGCGATGGCAATGAAAGTGTAAATAATGAACCTCGGTGTCGGCGGGCGGTACGACGTCCTTTATTTGAGCGGGTCTAGTCTAAAATAATCACATGTATTTAAAGCATAAACACCACAGCATGTGCAAAATAAAAGTGCGTGCAGTGAAAGTCTGCAATAAATAATCGCCGTTCATATTTTGCTTGCTGTTTTCGTGAAATATTGTAATATTTTGCACACAAAAAAATTTCAAAAAACAATACAAATTTGACGTATAAGTTCCACCTTCTGGGTGCATTGATGAGTTATTGGCAATCGTTTAGTGTTTATTGCTTGTCTGCTATATAAACAAAAATATTATAATAGGAATACATAGACAAGTCATGCGTGCTTTCTGCGTAAAAATAAAGTTTCTTTGGAAATACCAAACCAAAAAAAAATTTTATGTAAATCCTAAAGTCACAGTTAAAGCTTCAAATACTTTTTTTGCGAGCACTAAACAATTTTCGCCTTACGGAAAATCAATATCAAATGTTTTTATGCATATTTGTATGTACCACTCACTCTTTATGTTCGTGTCAACGTTTGATAGACACACACTCCCGGGCGGGCAACGCTATGCAACACTTTAAAATTCCTTATGGCAAATTAATGTCACTGAGGAAACCATAAAAATACCGAAACGTTTAAATTATGTCAACATAAATTTTACCACAAAACAAGGCGCAAAGCAACTGGAGCTTTTGAATCTCCATGAGTGGGCAAAAGGTAGCTCGACTAGCGCGCAAAAATGTATGTTTATGAAAATCAAAAGGAATGTAAGCTTAGAAATAGAACTTAGCTTTGGACATCAGTGGAATTTTAGAGTTGGCACTTGGAAGCAGTTGGTGAAGAACATTGAGCAGCGAACAGTTAAGGAAATATCAAAACAAAAAAGTTTATTTGAAACCTTGCAAAATAAAATATGAAATTTATACGAAAAGAAGCAAAAAATCAAATAAAGCAACCGAAACATAAATAGGAAAAATACAGTACATGAAATCAGAATAAAATAATATATTTTATAATAAACTAGCTGTACCCTGCAACGCTTCTCTGTTGCACATCTGTAAATACATGAACAGCTTTGTCTGAAAACTTAAGTCCCTCACTCCATCTGATTGGCTTTATTGTAGTTGTCAGTAGCTTCCCGAAAGTCAAGCGTAAGACAACATAGCCTATTCTTGTGAGGTGTTAAGCAATGAAGATCCAATGCGAAAGAGTTAGTAAAGGCCCCACCATCTTTCATATGTGTAAAGAGCTGCTGATGTCTTCTTCGCTCTATTCTCCACATCGAGCATCCAAGACCACTTTCAGTCTAATACTATTCCCAAGTGTGACCTTATTTCGAGTAACTTGCAGAACACTGGTATGGAGGGGGACAATCAAGAAAAAGTTCTGCTTAAAGGCGCTTGGAAATTGTATTGGTAATCGCGTCACATTAATATTATTATATATTTTATATTATGGTTAAGAGCTTAAAATTATTATAAAGATAAGGGCTTGCCATTATGTTTTAAAAATGATTTTGGGTAAGTGACCGCTGCAGCCGCCTCGAAAAATCAAGCCGAGAGGCCCAATTTTCGACAGCATTTTGAATAGATCACGCGCCGAATATTCTCTCCCAAGGCATTTGACTTCACATATCTCCACATGGTCCAGCGGTGTTAAATCACACAATCTTGGATGCCACGTCACATGCTCAATGCGTTCACCAAAAGTTTTCTTGATTATTTTGTTGGCTGTACGACATGTATTGCCGTCTTGTTGGGACCAAAGGTAGTCCACATCAATATCCTCTACTTCAGACACGCACATTAATCATTGCTACCCATTGACTGCAAAATTATGGCCGGCGTATCCATATTACCCAAAGTTAGCTTAATAACTGAAGAAAATTTTCTTATGAAAACCGAGACCTAATGTACGACGTTCTTAATAGTCATTCGACTCTAATTCTTGCACGAGTTGAATTTCGTATGCCCGCTAACCAAGATCGTCGGCAAGAACTTCCATAAAGTGGGTGGGCACAGCACCAATTGATACGCGAAATGGCGAATGGACTCATTCGGGCCTTCTGCTTTCCTATTCTTCTGCACAGCAGCAACAGCATTTCGGTCCTCGAACATCAGCAATTGCAAACGTTGTTCCGCAGTAAGTCTC
>JAWMAG010000010.1:12335000-12412500 GCA_037013455.1 Ceratitis rosa | reverse complement strand
CGAAAAAATTTTGTAATACAAAAAAATAGCTTGAAATGCAAGTGTAATCGTCCTTTATAAACGTTCCTTGAATTAAATTAAGCTGAGTTGAAGCGACTGAAAACTGTGCGATCAGCGCACTTGAGCTAATAGACCACTTTAATACCGTCGTATGAAACCTGTCACCTGTTCAAATACGTAAACTATTTAATTCGAGAAAATAAGAAAAGTCAAAGGAACTACGATAGATTTGGACATGCTCTTCCTGCTCTCGTTCATTAGTATAATATAATATTCTCTTACCGTAAAGACCCATTATACAGTACACGGTTACTTTACCAATAGGGAATTGGTTATTATATCAGTTACTATATCAATAGTTTTAATATTTTCCTACAAAGGTATTTATTCTAAGCTGCCTCCGAACAGCTGATGGATTTTATGAGGAAATACACTCGGAGGCCTTCAGAATGGCAGTGCGCAATGCTAACCATTCGGCTAGTACGGCCGCCAGAGGTATACCCGTCTAGTTTTTAGAGTTTATAGCGATTAAGGTTAATTATTGGTGTATGCATTAATTCGTGCGGTTTTCTAAGAGAGGGCTCTACTAGTATTATTTCGCGCCGTGTTCATCTGTGGCTATATTCATTTCAAAGGTACTGTCATTTCGCGTCGTTTTCAGTAGATGTCATTTGTAGCGTGAACAACATTTGGTTTCATTCATTTGAAAATGTCGAAATTTGTATCAGATAAAGTGTTTTTGCGAGGAGTTCTTCTTCATTACCTTAACATGAAGAAAAGTGCTACCGAAAGCCATCATATTTTACTGGACGTTTATGGTGACCATGCTTAAGCCGAATGAACGTGCCAAAAGTGGTTTGCACGGTTTAAAAGTGGCAATTTCGACTTAGACGACGGAGAACGAACCGTACAGCCAAAAAAAATCAAGACGAAGAATTGGAGACATTGCTCGACGCAGATGCATGCCAGACGAAAGAAGAACTTGCAAAAGTGTAAAGAGTTGATCAAGCAACCGTTTTCAGACGATTAAAATCATTAAGATTCATCCAGAATTAATGAATTAAAGCCAAGAGACGTCGAACGTCGATTCTGTATGTCGGAAATGTTGCTTCAACGCCACCAAAAGAAGTCATTTTTGCATCGGATTGTCACTGGCGATGAAAAATGGATTCATTATGATAACCCAAAGCGCAAAAGATCTTATGTGAAGCCCGGCCAACCATCGACATCCACGGCAAAGCCGAATATCCATGGTGCCAAGGTTATGCTATGTATTTGGTGGGACCACAAGGGTGCGCTCTATTATGAGCTATTGAAATCGGGTCAGACGATCAATGGGGACCTCTACCGAAAATAGTTGATTCGTTTAAAAAAGGCCATCGCGGAAAAACGACCAGAATATGCGACCAGACACGAATCAATAATTTTTCATAATGACAACACTCGGCCACATGTTGCAAGGCCAGTTAAAAACTATTTAGAAAACTGTGGGTGGGAAGTTCTACCAGACATACCACCTTCCGTTCACCACTTGTTCAGATCAATGCAGAATGCCCTCACCGGAGTACGCTTCACTTCAGAACAGGGTATCAGAAGTTGGCTCGATTCTTTCTTGACCTCCAAGCCGGAGAAGTTCTTTTGGGATAGGATCCACAGTATTACCCATCGGAAGCTACGATGGGCAAACATCGTAGCTTCCGATGGGTAATACTTTGAACATTAAATGTATAACAATTTTTTCAAAACAGAGTCTTAATTTTCAAAAAACAAAACCGCACGAATTAATGCATACATCCAATATAAATATAAGTCGGACCAACAAAATTTGTTCACATTGGATCCCACAAATATTGTCGATCAAAAAAAAAGGCTCGTGTCGACTCGTGTCAAAGATTTTCGATACCAGAATAGACGGTTCATGCGTGCAGAGTGTATGTTTTGGAGATACCTCAATCACAATGGCAAACAAACACATGCAAAGGTGTATAGATATTTAATTGGATGATATTTGTTTTTGTGCTCTAATCCCTAACCATATGATTTAACCCTCGTATAATATCTTGTCAAATGCCCTGCCTTAGTTTGCGACTTAAGCGGACAATTTGAAATATTGTCGATAACAGTAATCTAAGGATACGGAATTTTTTTAATTCTTTTTTATTACTTTTCTTTACTAATGACAAACTTCAACTTTTACAGAAGTAATGTACCCTTTACAGCGTTTCAAAGTATATATTCTGTACAAATTTTTTTCCTAAGGAAATTGACACACAAATGCATATATACATATATGTATATATTAAGAGAAAAAAATGAAGTAAAATAAAATACTTACAAATATATATGTATGTACATATATAAATTGAAAAATAAATAAATGCAAGATTAAAAAAAAACAAAACAAATCCATGAATATTCTAAATTATAAAAACAACACATGAGTGCTGAATTTAATAAAAATAAATGCAATCGCGAGATTTTTATATTGTTGTGCTTATTCTTATATCCGGCTATACTGTGTACGAGTACAAAGTGTATATAAAGTTTGTTTTAGTAACAGTAGAAAATAAGCAAAGTACTCGTATGCATTAAAAAAATATATATCCACCGATGCTGAGGGATTTTTGTTTTCCAAAAATATATTACTAATCTCGAAACCTTAAGACCAAACTTCTAACTTAAGTAAGAAGCAGTTATGCTTTGTACCACCCGTACTAGGTCTTCCTTACTTGGTGTCTTCATTTTTATTTACTTTTTTTATATTTTTTTATACTTTTCTGAAAATGTGGAAAATTAGTGTGTCATATTATTCATACATACATATATACATACACATATATTATACAATTGCGCTTTCATAATTTTTTCTCATTCTTACACTAACAACAATACACACCTGAGACCCACAGAAACCACTTGCACGTTTCTTAATTTTTTTTTTTTTGCTTTTTTTTTGCACTTATGCAATTGTGTACCATATTAAAGGACATATGTACGTATATACACGTATGTATGTGGTTTGCTTGGATGTTTACGAAAGACTTTTATTTTGCATAAGAAAAAATCTCAGAATATTTGCAAATATTACAACATATCTAAGCACAAAACAAGCAGCAAATATACAATTTGACATACCATATATGTATGTAGAATTGCATGCATATGTAAAAGTATATATATATGTATGAGTATATTTCCGGCATCAGTTGCGTAAATATTACGCCCATGAGAATAGAAATGACAGCAGCATGCTTCAAGCCTGACGAGAAAGGCAGGCACGTTCTAATGCATATTATTATATGTATAAATACACATATACATATGTACATATATATTTAACTACGAGAATATGCATACTTATTTTTAGGTAAATGCAAAAAAATTCATTCGTGCAACATACTTACATATGTATTTATATACATATGTATATTTATATGCGCTAACTTGTCATTTGCATCAATTCACTGTCAGAGTGGAAAAAGCAAAAAACAAAAAAAAAATAAGCAACATCAGGCATATGGCAGCTATGACTCGCTTACAGTTTTTTCTACTTACCCTTCTTTATTTATTTTTATTTTTATTTTTTTTTTTCAAATGTTTACTTTTGCAAATAAAACGTAAATTGTCTACTTTTAGGCTTTGTGGCTTTACCAGTAGTAATGTTTATTCAATTGTCTACTTTTGCTTACAGTAAAATATGACAAATTTTAAGTATCTTTCGTTATGAAATTGAATTGTTATAGACACGTGATGCTGTTTAAGGTTATGTTTTTATATTGTATGTGTTTATATAAGTAAGCTGCCTTTTGTTGTTTTGTTATCATATATTTATGTGAAAACCTTCATATCTAAAATGAAGAGGAAAGTGCGTTGAAAAATAACAAAATATTTAGCAAGGGCTCTTTAAGACTGAGTTTTTTTAAATATACCTCTTATATTATTACCTTTATAAAAAATATAATTTTTTGAGATTAAAATGCAATGAACAGAGCCATAAAATTATCCCAAGCTTTGCTGTTTCCACGCGATGTAGGTCATGTCTTGAGAGTGTTCACTGATAAAATGAATTTATCCGTGTTTCAAACCCTTTATGGTTTAATAAAAATTGCAAAGCTTTAAAAATATGAAATCTGCTTTATTCAAGCTCTGTTAAAGGTCTGTCAAAAGTACTGAATATAATACTTAATCCGTAATCAGATTAAAATATAATATTTTAAATAAGTCTTGTTACAAGAAGTATATGTAAATAATTCGAAATAATATTATCCGAAGACATTCTATGCTTTTTTAATTCAAGGTTCGTCATAAAAACGCATAAACAATGAAAACTTACTCGCTTATGAACCCAAACAATCATTGCTTCAAATACCTCCATGCCTTCAACAACCTTCTGATTCTCGGTAGTACTAGATTCCAGCACAAGAAAATTTACAAAGTCACCTGTCTGACTCCATACCGATAAGCTCAAAACCAGATCTTAGTGTGGTAGATGGAATAAATGACTACAGTGTTCTTGAAGTGCCTCCACTCCAAGGAATCAACATCGACTGGGACCTCTATCGTATAGCACACGCCTCTGTGCAGCATAAAACGCTCGTCCTCAGACAAAAGAAAAGTTCGGTGTCAAAAAGCTGCTACTCGACTTGTATCCCTGCTCTCTGAGAGCACTTATCCTCAAGTCAGTATAAAGTAATGTAAACTGTAATGCATGAAAATTCGACTTTCTTATGCATAGCTGCAAATAAAAATATGGGTTTTCGACCAGTCCAAAATAAACACAAGTTCGATGAGGAGAGAAGAAATAACAGACAGCTAATCTTTCAACGCTGCAAGCGACCACAATACATTCTGGGTGTGAGTATTTTCTTATTGGACCCAAATATAGCATAAGATGTCACCATGCGCATAATTTCCAGACTGGATAATGAAGCGAAGGATATGAGTGCCATCAAACAAACAGTCAGCGTATTCGTAACTCTGCGTCCCCATTCCACGTCACTATTGCCAATCAAAACATTGAAGTCGCCTATCTCGGATACAGTATTAATACCAACCAAAACGTCAGCTTTGAAATCCAACGCAGAATCACTCTTACAAACAAGTGCTACTTTAGACTGAGTGATCGATTGGAATGTAAAAAAAATCAGTATTATTATATTTATAGATTAAATTTAGTGACAGGATAACGCTCCGAGAACGTAGGGAATAATAGCCCTGACTAGATTGACAAACATTATTTTTAATACACTTCATTATAAGACAAATAAAAAAAATTCGAGGAGACATTTCATATCATCAATTTTCATTCACTATTAATGCTCTTTTATTGGACTAAATGTTCAGGCTGTCCTCAGTCGGTTAGTTGGTGACTTTCAATTTGTTTTTGTTAAATCTAAAAATACCAAATTCTTTGCAATTTCTTTATTAGTCCTCCTTTCAAATTTTAGAACGATCGGCTAAAATGGAGACGAGAAAACGCGAGATAGCTGAGAACAGGTCAGACGAAATTCCACCACCAACGCAAACAGAAATGCCCCATGTGATTCTCTTCGGGTTTCGACGTAATTTACAGCCAATACAAATATTCAGTGAATGCCAAATTGCATACAAAGCGATTGCACCGTCTTTATAGACTATTTCTAAGTGATTTCGAAGATTCCAGACCAGACATCTTTCCGTAGAGAAAAAGTCTCAAGAAGGTCGACCAAAATCATCCACTGATGACGGGAACCATGAATTTTAAAAGGAGCCCAAAAAGAGGCTGGAGGCCATTTTGCTCTAGCAACTTTAGTAAAGTCATTACTGGTGACGAATCTTGGTTCTATAAGTACGATCCAGAAACCAAACAGCAGTATGGAGCCCAACAGGAGCAAACCCACCCATAAATCATTGCATTGAAATCAATGACGATTATGTTGAGAAGATAAAAAAGGACAAAGATGACAAACAAATGCAAAAAGAATTTTTTTCTGTTCAACTAACCGAAAGTTTCTTAAATGAGGAATGATCGCACCCGAACTCTATTAAAAGCTAAACTGCTCGATGAATAAATGCAAGGGTATCACATAACATCATATTTTCCAAATCCTCGAAATGCTCTCCTTCCTACTGCCCAAGCTGGATATAAATAAAATTAATATGCTCAAATATATTAAGCCAGCAATTATTTGAGATTGTGGGCATTGAACGAGTATCTATCTGCTTGGACTGCTCTTGGTTCAGATATTTAAAACATTATCTTTGATGAAAAATGTTTCATTATTCATTCAAAGACATCCGATAGTAAATAATACAATTTTTATAAGTTTCGAAAGCAGGTAACATTAAAATCACTAATAAATCATATAACAAATAAATTATTTTTTAATGCTTAAATCATTGCGTGTAAAATATATTGCGCAAACACAGTGGAAAAAGAGATGAAATCATAAATCACAAATAATTAATTTACCATCTAAAGTGAAAGCATTGACTTAATATTAATTATTTTCAAGCGAAAATAAATTTACTTATATGTGTGTACATAAATATTTCTATATGATTTCATATGAATTTGTATATGAATTCATATCTTTGATAAACAAAAGGCACAAGCGTTCAAGTGTGTACATAAAATCGATTTAAAACGAAATTATTACGTTTATACTATATGACTGTAATATCTATATATTTACTATATTGTATATATATGTGCACAATTTAAATATTTTAACTCGCACATAATTTACGAATAACGAGTTAATATAAAATAGCTAATCATTCCGCCGAGTATACTCAATGGCAATGAGTTTAAATTAATTAATATTAGTTGAACATATATGTATATATGCATATTTATATATAAATATATATATTATATAATATATAATATGTATAACTCTAAGTGATGAAAGTAAAAACTAAGTGAAATAACAACAACACAATAATACACTCACACCAACACCGCACAACCTCAACTTCAACCTCAACTGTAATGCAAACAAATTCACTCTGTATAATCACAGTTTTGTGTTGTGTGCTTTTTGCGGGTAAACGTTCGCTCATATGGTCAGCAGGCGCTATGCATACATACATACATACATAGGTACTCGTACATCATTCACTCGACGAGCCGCCAATTGGTTGCTCATACGCCCTGAGGCACTTATACGTTTAACTACATATTATACATATGTAGATGCTAGTTGTACGTGTATGTATTGCTATGTGCGTGTATGTAATCACACATAAGCACATGATATGCCATGACGTGGTACTCTACTCAGTGTGGAATTTAAAACGCTTCATTAATTTTAGTCAAATTGTTCGACGATGGCGAATATTGACTATCAATAGTGGAAATTGAATATTGTACGAGTATATAAGAATGTACAAGCACACAGGCACACTCATATAAATATTAATGTATAAATGAGTAAGTACAATGTAATTGATCTGCCACGTCAATTACGATGGAAAGGTAAATATTGTTTGTGTGTGTTTTCGGTGGTGTTGTAGTGAAAGCTCAGGATGTATTTTAATTTTATGAAAGCGATTACAAACAAATGTATATGTATTTAGATGGCCATGTGTGAAATTGAATTGCTGCAATTTAACAGCTGATTAAGTGTGGCCAAAATGTGTAAAAAGATAGGAAAACAAACAAGCAACTGAGCAGAGATGAATTAAATATATGTGAGTGGGTTATTAGTGGAGAAACCGTCGAAAAACTAAAAATAAAAAAAAAATTTAAATATTGTATTAAGCATTAATAAATAAATGCTTTTACTAATATAAGTATATATTTATATTTTTGAGCCGGAGCCATAAACAACAATTTCATTAATTAATTGAGAGCAAATTAATAAATTATGTTAAGCATTATGCGCGATGTCAAAATCATGGCAGCGTTTGGAGCGCTCATTTGAACGTGCAAGCACTCAAGGTAAGACAATTAAAAAAAATACTTCGAACTATATCCTATGTTATAAAGGAAAAATTATACAAATCGAACTACGTGATAAGGGATTATGAAAGTAAGCAATGGAATCATCCCTCTTTTCCTCCTCCTCTGTTTAAATTAATTTTTGCAACTTTCTGTGGTACCAGATTCTATACATACTCGCCCAGCGAGGTTGTGCGCTGGGTTAGGGAACCGCCACATAGAAACCAACTCCAATGAAAAAATAAACAACGCCTCGGATGAGATACCCCCGTTCTATTGACAATGCCCGCAAACGTAAAACACAAAACCAGATCAATTATGTAGTGATAGACGGAAGACATGTCTCCAATATTCTTGACGTGCGTACACTCCGAGCACCCAACCTCGACTCGGACCACTATCTTGTTGCAGCGACTCCTGTAATTGATCTAGCCACCGATGCGCAGAGCATATTGAACTTATGGAGGGAACACTTCTCCAGCCTGCTGAAACCTGAAACCCCAATCGATAACGATGGAGAAGACGTTCCATTACCTGACCATGATGAAGCTCGAATGACAATCGCCCGCTTAAAAAACAACAAAGCGGCAGGAACTGACGAGCCACCGGCAGAACTATTCAAATATGGCGGAGAAGTGCTGATCAGGTACATGCATCAGCTACTTTGCAGAATATGGTCGGACGAAAGCATGCTATCGTAGGATTAATATCGCCTATAAGGTGAAAGACTAAAGCCCCCCGTCAACAAACTGATTGGACGCTAACAGTGTGGCTTTAGACCTGGCGCCAAATCTTGGAAAAGACTCCTGAAAAGAGGATCGACACCAACATCTACAGCACAAATAGGAGTTGTCTTTACATCTCTATGTCTGAATTTGGTATCCCCGCAAAACTTATACGGCTATGTAAACTGACGTTAAGCAACACTAAAAGCTCCGTCAGGATCGGGAAGGACCTCTCCGAGCCGTTCGACACCAAACGGGAATTCAGACAGGGAGACTCTTTTCCGTGTGACCTTTTTAACTTATTGCTGGAGAAAATAATACGAGCTGCAGAGTTGAATAGAGAAAGTACAATCTTCTATAAGAGTGTACAGCTGCTGGCGTACGCCGATGATATCGACATTATCTTCTGTCATCAAACAAATAGTCAATGCATTCGAGACTCGACTCCCACGTCACTCTTGACACTCATAATTTTGAAGTCGTAGATAATTTCCTCTATCTAGGAACCAACAGCAACACTAACAATTAAGTCAGCCTGGAAATCCAACGCAGAATCACTCTTGCCATCAGGTGCTACTTAGGACTAAGTAGGCAATTGAAAGTAAAGTCCTCTCTCGGCGAACGAAAACCAAACTCTACAAGTCGCTTATCAAACCGGTCGGACTATATGGCGCAGAAGCATGGACGATGTCAACATCTGATGAGTCGGCTCTAGGAGTCTTCGAGAGAAAAATTTTGAGTACGATTTATGGTTCTTTGCGCATTGACAACAGCGAATACCGTAGACGATGGAATTGGCATTGACATATTTCAGCGAATGAAGGGACAGCGGCTACGCTGGTTAGGTCATGTCGCCCGAGTGAATGAAAGCACTCCAACTTTGAAAGTATTCGACGAAGTACCCACTGGTGAAAGTAGAGGAAGAGGAAGGCCTCCACTCCGTTGGAAGGATCAGGTGAAGAGTGACCTAGCCTCACTTGGTATTTCCAACTGGTGCTAGACAGCGAAAAGAAGAGAGGAATGCCCCGCTGTAATTGATTCGGCTATAATCGCATAAGCAGTGCCAACGCCAATAAAGAAGAAGAAGAAGTGATATCCTAAAATAATTCCCGCCTTGAAGTATTTTGAGAGCTCAAATTACACCTTCAGGTGCTAAATTCCCATTTTTTCGTAAAATTCTTCTACTCGATTTAAATATGCCCGCCTTGTTTTGAAACATTTTCCGTGTCTTACCTTTATTAGTTTTTCTGATTCCACTTTTTAAACATAAATTCTAGAGTCTTCTCTATTTATTGCTGTAGAGCTCGCTTATGTAATTAAAGGTAAATCAGAGACGTTTTACCTTTCCAAATAAAATTTATTTCAAATCACAAATTTTTAATATAACTTTAAGACACATGCTTATAAGCACTGAAAAGAAACTTTCGAACTTTCCTTCCTTCGCTTGTTTTCCAACAGCCGAACAACTTTCGCCCTTAAAACCTATAAAAATTTACTGTAAACTGAAAAAGTTTAATACTCTTGGAAAAACAAAATGAAAAGCAACAAAAATATACGGTGAGTACGGAGGAATGCGTTTGAAAAAAGTTAAAACCGAATTAAATAATGAATAAGTTTTATTTTCATTTCTTTTTCTTAACAGCAAAATCAACCACCTTTACTCTACACTTCTTCTATTACTTTTCTATTGATTCGAAGTGATGATTACAGTAGAGCGATATTACATTCGACAGAGACACGCACTTACCATATACCTATACATACTCACACGCATTTCAGCACTTGAGTGAACTCCTCGCTTCGCCACAATGACTTTAGGGTGACGACCGCAATAGTGGCCACCTTATTAGGATTATGTGGCAAATCGTTCATGACCAGTGAACAAGCAGTCAATTGACAGGAAAAATGTAATAGAGAATTCAAACAGCAAATCCTTTTTACGAGCTGTGGTTTTTATTGATTTAGAAAATTTAAATGAAAAATGCAAGAAGCAAAGAGAAAGAAAAAAAATTACAAATCGATATAACGAAAGGATTTATTTTGTACCTTACGACCTTTGTTTTTTGATGAAGTCCTATAAGTCCTTCTTTAATTTATATTTCTGTAAATAAGTAGCAGGCAGTGAATTTTTGATAATAAAAAACAAACACATAATATACTCGTACTCGTGCCTTGACCTACAATCCCAATTAATAAATCAAACTGATATTACCGCTTATTAATAGTTTTGCATTAATAAACGATTTGCGCAGTTCATTTGTGTGAAAAAGTGCAATTTTAATGTAAATTAAAAAGCAATTAAATTTTTAAAATTAATTATCTGCAAAATTTATTGTTTTATTTGCAAATTTTTGTGATATTTATGTTTGTTTATTTACAAGTATACATATATACCCTAGAATATATGTTTATACATATATAAGAACCTCCCAATCGAGCTCTCATAGCTTTTCACGAGTCACTATCGATGAGTGTGGTGTGGTGATGTCCTGATGACACACAATTCCCCTCCTGTTGGCCAAAGCTGGGTGCTTCTGGGTGACGGCTTCCTAAAGAAAATCCAATTACTGACAGTGTAGGTCCGAATTACGAGTTTAGCCGAAGAAAGCAGCTCATAGTGTATGGTTGATTCCTTGCCAAACCCACCAAACATACAACAAGACCTTTTTGGCCGATCGCATGACATTTTCGACAATTGGTGGTTGGTATGCTGTCAAACACTACTGAGTTAAGTTATCAACACTTCAACCATTATCTTCTTCGGTACAAAATGTCATATTTTTAATGCCATCTAGAGTAATCCAATCGCACCTATAGAACGCAATCCATCTATTGTAAAAATAATACTATACTAATACCTAATATTCTTTTTGAAGCTCGACGAAGAATGTCGAACGGCAGTGCAGAAAAAAAGACTGTAATGATGCGAATACCGGGAGTTGAAGATGAAAGCAATACTTAGTTGCAGGCGGAAAAATAAAGGGTCCGGAACATACTCAAACCCACAGAGGTGCCTGACTGATTCAGGTCCAAAGCATACTTAATTTATGAAAACAACAGACTCGAACTAAAAATCGATAACGATAAAATAAATATTCCCTTACTCAACAATGGCGAAGTTCGAATAGCGTTTGCTGGTTTGAAGAAACCATAAGTTTATCGACTGAGCTATTTAAATAAGGCGGCAAAGAACTGTCATCATGCTTGAATCAGCTTCTCTGCATGTTATGTATGTAGGAAGAACATATGACCGACCAGCGGCCCATGTCAGCGCCAATTATTGTTATAAAAGCCCTTCCACAGTTCGTTGATCGGACCTCTTCTATGTGGTTTCAGATCTCGGAACATGCCCACGAGTATATAATCTGCACACACTATGGCTTCGTTGATTTTATAGCGGCCTTTAATAGAACAAAATGACAACTGCCGCTATATCGGAATTTGGTAACTCACACGGTATACTGAAGCTGTTTTGCTTTCTGCATAAAGCTTCTCAGAAAAATCCATCAGTCGTTCGGAGACGGTATGGTGCCTCCATTTATTGGAAAAGCATAAAGACGGTAAATCACAAATTTTGGGTGGAGCTCGGCGGTAACAATGCGCCAATTATATACATAATATTAGAATTGAAATCTAACACCAAATCTATCTTTATATCAATTTCAGGTGCCCTTTAATCCCCTGATTGAAAAGAAAAGACGTCTGTCGTCGCACAATCCTTTATCAACCCCGTCTTGCTTTATGATGCCGAGTACTAGATGATTACAAGATAATGATGTATCGGCGCTTTTGGAGAGAAAAGTTTAGCTGAAGATTATAGTCGCTCAGCGATTAAGCAGCTATGAAGGCTAGATTTTATTGTCCAACTGAAGTAAAGCACTCGAGCCAGCTCTTTGGCTGGTACTGACCGGACCAACATCTAAAATTATGGGATATTAATTCTCTAATTGTGATCGAGTGAACGAGTATATTTCTGACATGAAATAAAAGTTTCTCATAAAAATCAATTTTGAAATTTATTTTTTTTTTATGTAGACTTGGCAATGATTCGAACCCACTCGCTCGCTCTAAGCCGAAAGGTCTTCAAGCAATAACCTTCAAACATCAAACACAGTCGCACAAAGATTTCGCTCGAACTCCCAACTTGTAGTATGTTCCTTGGCGTTACGCACGTTCAACTTTTTCGACACTCAATCCCGTCATTTGAACTCGCTTCTTATAACAAATTTCACATCTTCAAATTATTTTTTATAATTAAGTAAATATTATTTGTTTCATCACAGAACTATTTGTATGAATTAATTCAATTTATCATAATAAAATGGAGAGTGGGAAAGTATTTTAATTTGTGTATTATCCTCTATATAATAGCAACAAATTACTTATTTTGTTCTTTTCAATTTTATATAATCCATCCTCTCAAGACCTAATTAATAATTTATCTTTCAAGAGTCCGCAAATATTTTCAACATGTACATATACAGGGTCTGTACCAAGAAAAGCCGACACACTATTTTGCTGCATGTAGATATTTTAATGCACTGCCTTTCCCGCAGCTCCTCTCGAAACTTTATGGCTTGCAGTTCAATACAAACCTTTCTTACCGAAGAAAAGTGATTAAGTGCGAATATCACCAAGTGAATTTCAACCAACTTGATAAGCTTTTAATAAAAAATTATATTATAATTTTACTAAATAATATAAGGAACCAAAAGCACAGTATTCTAACCTAAATAAAAAGATTGCACAGAAAAAATTAGTTTGTTCCATAAAAAGTGTCCTTCTTCACGGGACAATCCTTACATTCACATATTCCGCCGTAGCACTTGAGCGACTTGCTTTTGAAAAATATAAAAAGTATTGAAATATTTATTTATGTCAACTTACGAGTGTGTTCTCACGAATATGAATAAAATTGTACAAATCTATTTTCATTCATTTTATTTATTCATTTTGTTCTATTTATTCTATTTATTGAAGAGGATTTTATTGTATGCAAGAGTTATTTTTCAAGTGTTGTCACAGTTCATATCTGTACTAGATTCATTGATTTTATAACAAATTAAAAAGCTTTCGCGTTTTTGAACACACTTAACATATTCAATCTTCCGACGCGAGGTTTCCTATTGATTGGCTGCAACTCGTGACTTATATTCATTTTAGAATATGTACCATAAATATACATAAAGGCAAGTGAAGTGTACATGAGGTGGTATTTATACGTAAAGGAGAGTTTTGCATTTTTAATGTAACTTAAAAAGATTAGGATAGAAAAAATAATAACATATATATATATATATATTTCTAATAAAAAATATCTAATAAAAAATTTCTATGAAATATTTCTGAAACATATTTATTATTGGGTTGCCCCAAAAAAACCGGCATTTTTTTTAAAAGAAAGTTAAAACATTTTTTTAAATTTTTTAATAAACTTTAATCAATTATGTAATTTCCATTTTATTGAATGATCTTCCGCCATCTTTCCGGCAACATCATTATTCCACGCTCATATAACTTCTGGCCCAATATTTTAATAAATGCTTCAAGATTACACTTAAAGTATGCCGTTTTCGTTTCTCGAAATAATGTTTAATTTTATCCACCCTCCTTTCTAAAAAAAAATAAATATACCCCCTAACTAGTCAGAGAAAGTACAACTTTTTTTTGCTAGTATAGCGCTGCAAAAGCCTTCATAAATCCCTGCAGGAAAAAGATAGACTAGTATGCAAAAATTCTGGTTATTTAGTAGCATTTTGAAGATGAAATCATACCAGTTGAATTTTGTATAGAAGTTTACTAGTTACTAGTTATGGGACTAATTTTATAAATTCTTACTCTATATGTTGTTGTTATATATATCATGCCATGGCAGAGTTCCATTGTCAATTATGTTCTGTTGAAGTGCGTAAAATGACATTCATCGCTTCATCGCAACGATGGGCGAGTTGTTAGAGGATATCGCTATAGCGCGTTGGATTCATGGTTCCAGCCTTTTTTTATTTTTGCAGAAGCATATACATATGTTGTTGTTATTTTTGTTTTGAAGTGCGGAATATAACGTTGCTCCATAGTGTATTACGGTTGGAATCTCTCTGCAGGTAACCTCGTTTTAGTTCTTATTATTTTTTTTTAATGAACTAGTATACAACTAGTATAGAGCTGATGCATAGTTGGACAATTGACAGTTCGTAGGAAATCAGCATTTTAAAAATATCAATTCCTTACAAGAGAAAGAGATGGTAGATGAACTAGTTAGTGGAAAAATTCTCCATTGAAATATCTATACACTTTTGCATGTGTTTGAACCAATTGACGAAGCACTTTCGCCACTCTGATTGTCGTATCTCTAGAACATGCTTTCTGAACTCAGCAAACACCTCTTCATGTGTTGAAAAACGTTGATCTCTCAATTCTTTTTTACGTACATGAATAAAAGGAAATCATCCGGTGACAAGTCAGAACTACACTGTGGATGACTCATCAGATGGATGTTATGAGTGCTCATGAATGGATTCGATTCATCTTTAAACACCCATTCTGCTTTCTTTCGGGCTCATATGCATTAATCCCTGATTCTTCACTCCTCACGATGTCATAGACGTATTTCGAAGCACCGCAATCAACATGAGTCTTTTTTCAACGATTGACAATCTTGCAAAATCCAACGTAAACAAATTTTTTTTACAGTCAAATGTTCAAGAAATATTGAATGTATGCTGGCCCCACGAATGCTTATACTCGTAGTTATCTCAATCTAACGATAGATCACATGACGATCTTGCAATATCAGTTTGAGCACAGTATCAATAGCTGCCGGAATAACAAACTTATTTTGGGAGACCTTTACGAAACTCGTCTTGGAATGATCTATGACCACACCACCGAAAACACTGGTCTTTCACGGAGCTTTTTCGTGTTTAAATTGAATTTAGTTCATCGATGCACTGTTGCTGAGTTAATTCACTTCGAAAGTGGTAAAAAATAATAGCGCGGAAATGCGGTGCCAAAAATCTGAGTCGTCCAGCATATGACGTTGGGAAATCAATTAATTTAAATTAAATCTAAATTAAATCTAAAATAAAATAAAAATATAAAACTAAGAAAATTAGAAATCTTGCCAGAAAATCATGTGCTCATTGATTGAAATCTCCTTACCTCAAGTACACATATGTATGTATGTATCTCACTACCCACAAGCACACTCTCAAGTGACTTCTGCTGTTATATGAAACCAATCATCAATTCTTGATTTCCGAAGCTTCAAACAAAATCGCAAATCACTAAATGCAGACTTATCAGAAAAGAAAATACTGTAGAGTAAATAAACACATTCGGAAAATGAAAAAATAGTAAAAACTCGGCTAAAAAATGTTAAGAAAAAAAGCTTCAAAATTACGAAAAATTACAGAGCAACAGTCAATGCTCTGAGTGACAAAGCAAAGGTAGCAAATTTGCACGAAAAAAGATGAAAAAAATTGAAAAAAGTACACACTCGAATGTTGTTCGAGCACAAAAACTAAATACAAAAAACCATGCCTGCGCACGCTGATTGTCAACGCCGATGCGCCAGCTGAGACTGATTATAGTACGATAAGCGAAGGCGAGGTCAGCGATGACAGGGCTGATACAAACACCGCAAAGCCAATAAATTTTAGCTCAAACAATGCGAGAATTCTATTACAAAAAACGTTTACCCACACATGCATGCATACGCACATACATATGCATATTTGTATGAATGTAAGGCACGTGTGTATGCATTTTTTGTGTAATGTGACACGATAATAAAACGTGACCAATGTAAACAGTAAGCGCGAGTGAATGCTACAAAGGTAGAAATATAAGAAAAGCAAAAGCAAAAAACAAAAACAAAACCGAAAATATATAACAATGACAAAGCAGAAAGCAGCCGGTGGTGGACTAGGCAATGAGCGCTCGGAGGGCGCATGACAACGGTGATGACAGTCGTCGCCCCAAGCCAAATGAACACCAGCAGCAGAAGCAGCAACAGGATACGGAAATGATTTTCTGAGGTTAAAGTTTCGATTTGTCAACACAGCACAGCTGACGGTGCATTGGCGGCGGTGGAGACATTTGGTTTGTGTTGACGCCAGTGATTATAGTACTTCTGGTAGGTGTAACGTGTGTCTTTTTGTTGACTTTTGTTTTTACTTATTTTTTTGTATGCTTAATTTGTTTATTTTTAGTCTTTTTTTGCTGGTGTTGCTTTGATTGAATTCGAGTGTTGCAATGTTGCAAGCTGTAATTTCGATTTTATGTTTCAATGTTTTTTACGTGCACATTGAGCGTGTGGTATTGTGTGCTGGATGTTGTTTTTGTGTACACGAAGTGCAAGTTCATGTTTTTCCTGTTGATGGCTTGGCTCCTCTCTCTATCTTTATTTGTCTATTGTTTTTTTTTCCAAATTCCGACAAATTAAAGTCAGAACTTACGGAGTGAAAAGAAAAAGTTTAGTTAAACTTGAAGCAAAACTTTAATTGAACGAAATTTATTTATAATTTTAGTCGTTAAGTAACTGCCAAAAATTTTGGATTTTTCGAGTTTGATAAAAAAATAACAAAAAGCGGGAAAACTATCGGAAGCCACTCAATATAAATAGTGAAATATTAAGTCTAGTAAAAAGTAATCCATTATTTTTGCATTCAATTGTATGTTTTATCTGCAATAATTAGAACTGTATGACTTATGTCAAATAATCAGTAGCTGATAACTTTTTAACATTTTGAAGGTAATGTCATTATGTGTCTCTCGTGGAAACCCTTGTCCATATTGATAAAAACTTGGGATAATTGATTTTCACAGGCATCTTCATCAGCCAAATCCTTTGTCTAGATAAGAACAGACGATAATCACTTGGCGCAAGGTCCGGGCTTTAAGAACCGCCCAACCAAGTGCTCGGATGAAACAGCGATTGCTTCTTTCAGACGGTCCAACTGCTAACAGTACAAGTCCGCATTAGAAGTGCAGCCTTAAGGGAGCATCTCTCTCCCTTTTAACCACGTTCGTTTTTGCAAGCGACTTCACATAACCCCACAAAAAATTATCCAGTGTTGAATATCACGATTTTGGAGGCCATGCCACCGTCCCACGACGTACACCAAAATCTACAATTTTTGACTACTCACGTACTCATTCAACTAAAATTGAGCTTCATCGCTGAACAAATTGTTTTATTAAAATCGGAATCGGTGGACATCTCGTTTTGGGGTCAGTTACCGAACGTGCGCGCCACGGCTGATGGACTAATTCGGCTTGTCTTTGATACTCTGCTCCAAAGTAATAAAAGCGTCTTCCTGGCGTCTTCTAAGGAGTCTATGAAGATACGCATTAACCACTAGAGAAACATGGTGCGAAACCTCGATATACCAACTGTGCTGGACGATAATGTTAGTGCCTGATTCTCTTCGTAATAATGGTGAATTTCTGAAATTCTGGATTTCAGAGTTGGCATTGTTGTTGGTGATGAAGATGATTCTTAGTTAGTTGAAGATAGGACTTCAAAGTTATGACTGTCGTTTCCACTGATAATCTTTTGAGCTTAATGCTACTGCTTCTCAGATGAAGTGATCGTACTAAGGCTTGCAAAATTGCAGCATCTAACACTGGGGTGTAATGGGCGAAGTCAATCTTCTAGGAACACCGTTACAGTCACAGAGCTATACTCAATTGCGTGCACTTCAAGAACCCAACCTAAACTCGGACCACTATTTTGTTGCAGCGAAGATACGTACGCGCCTCGGTGTGTCAAAGAACGCCCGTCAACAAACACAAGGATAGTTCGAAGTCGAAAAGATGCAATTACAACAGACTGCCGAACGATTTTCTACTCGACTTGCACTCCTGCTCTCCGAGAGCACTCATCAGCCACTCGATATACGAGAACTGTGTGACGGCATTTCAAGCAACAGCTGGTACGATGAGGACTGCCGTGTCGCGGTGGAGAGAAAACCCACTGCCTAACTCACAACGTTGCAATCGACCACAACATGCGCAGAATGGGATAGATACCGAGAGTTGAAGAGGGAAGCAAGACGCATCTGCAGACAAAAAAAGAAAGAGGCCGAGATGCATGAGTATGAAGAGCTTGAGAAGCTGGCCGACAAGGGTAATGCTCGGAAATTCTATGAAAAGATACGACGGCTTACAGAATGTTTCAAGACCAGAGCAGAGAGATGATCTAATAACGGATGCCAGAGTTTACTGAATTTATGAAGGGAACACTTATTCAGCCTTCTAAATGGTAGTGAGAGTGCAATTGAAGACAATGGAACAAATGTTTCATTGACCGACTATGAAGAAGTTAAAATAGCAATCGCCGACCGAGCTATTAAATCCGACTGTAAAACCCAATAAGATGCATACATCAGCTTCTTTGCAAAATATGGTTGGACGATTGGAACAGAAGTGTGATTTATCCTATCCACAAAAAGTAGAATCTCGTCGTCTGCACCTATTACCGTAGGATAAGGCTCCATATAACACCACCAATCATCTCTTCGTTAGTTTTAAAATAGCCTTCGACAGCTCGAAAAGCAACTACCTCTACGCCGCTATGGCTGAATTTGGTATCCCCTGCAACGTATGCCACATTTGCTTATTTACTATTGCCTAAATTAATAATATTATATGAAACCCTTACCAGCTTTCCATCCCCATGCCCCACAAAGCAAAAGACCATCACGCGTAATTTCGGTTAGAAGTTTAATCAATAAAATTTTATAGTTTACACGAAACTTAGAAATTTTTAAAAAACTTAATGGCTTTAAATATGCAGTGATGAATAAATTGTAGCCAAAAATTTGATATAATCGTAGTTATTATAAATGTTAGAAAACTTTAGCATACTTTTGGGTGATTATATACCATACACTACATGAATGAATGTGTGTGCCAAAAAAAAAGTAATAAAGTTTTGTATAAACTTTTGCTGTAGTAAATACTTGTAATGTGTGGCTGAATACGGCTGTGAACTTTCTCACATGTTTCGGCTCCATCAAATTGCTATTGAATTGGTTCAATGCTTTTCAATGTGTGCCTGGCAGCTGAGCAGGTTCCTTCTGGTAGGCGTGTAAAAACATTTTTTCAACTATTCTAATATATTATGAGTGCTTGTTGATCCTGCAACTTTCTTTACACGTCTGTCTTCTCGTCTCCTTTCAGCAATGTTGGCTAGAGCTCAAGTATTTCGACTCTCGTCTCTTTATGTTTTCCCCCCATTTTCATTGGAAAGGAAGTTGTATCTTTGCATCTAAAAGTTTTCTTGTAATATATATGTAAATGATACTATTTTTCTTCCTTTTTTTTGCTGTTGGCGTGTACTTCTTATCCATGTCGTGTTTGCGTGTTTTATTCTGTTTTTTTTCCTTTGGTATTTCTTATTTATCATTTCTCAGTGTTGGGATTAATTTCATTAATGATGTGCAAGTAATACCTGGTCATAGTCGTAATTCATTTTATTGATTGATTGATTAAGTGAAACTTTCCAGGTACATCTGATAATTTTTGCCTCATTTCGCTAATGCAGCTCCACATACACATCCTTGTATGTATTTTATGCTGAGTAATATTACACGTGAATTAAGAAGCTTTCGGTCTCGCTCACGCTTTGGATCAGCTTTTCGGTGGTGCTTGGAGTAATGGCACCCAAGACCCAATCTTTTCATGTACATTCTCATTATCTGTCTGAAATTGGCTTAATCTCTGTTCCAGAACATTCATTTTGGACATTTTTGTGGAGAGATATAATCAAAGGAGAAGTTGTTGGTGGTCAGTTCTTCCGAGGGTTGTGTGAGATCAAATATTTGGGCATGCTCTCTGTAGCACTTCCTCCTTAGTTACACTCAGTTTGCTTGCATTGGAACTCACTTGAAATTTGAAGAGACTTTTCTGGGACTTTGAGTGAACTGATGGTCGAGTTCTCTTAAGTTCACTATCTCAAATTATTGCAAGATTAGTGGCCACAATGGCCGAGTGGATACCATTACGTACTGCCACTCGGAAGGCCAGGGATCGAGTCCCGGTTCGACCAACATCCAAAATAAAATTTCCTAATTGCGATCGATTTTCTAGTTTTGAACGAGGACAAGGCGAAATATATCCAGTCATCAAATAAACAGACATTGAATTCGTCACTGTTGACAGTCAGAAGAATCAGTTGGAAAGCGACCTGGTTTCACTTGGCATTTCCAACTGGTGCCAAACAGCGAAAAGAAGGGAAGAATGTGGCGCTATTATTGATTCGGCTATAATCGCATAAGCAGTGCCAACACCAGTAAAGAAGAAGAAGAAGAGGAGGAGAAAAAACAAAATTATATGAAATCAGAGAATACAAAGAGCTTTTGACAAGTTGACTGGCACAAGTGATACTTGGAAATATAGTTTCAAAATCAACTTTTTCAGCTGTTCATGAAGAGAATAAAAAACGTAATAATTAAATAGAAAATGCCGAAAATCGTATTTTGAGCCACGAGTGGTTCCATCATATTGGGAGAAATAGATCCGAGAGTGTATTATTTTAGTTTATCAAAGCCTACGACGAGTCTCATCGTGGTCACACTAGCTTCGCCCTGTAGCCTCCACTTTGACTAGAGCTGTTGAGGCGACAGCAGTTAAAATTTGTAGAAGACGCGAGATTGGTACAGTTTTTTGCTGCATGCTTGCACGTAAATTCCTGGGTGCTCGAAGCTGGATTGGCCTGCGCCGTGGTTCTGAATGTTATACTGCTCTATATTCCTGTAGTAGGAAAAGTCGAGTCTCTGGTCCGCGAAACTTTTCATGTTTCTCATGCTGAAGTAGTGTTCAAAACGTACGCAGTTCCGATCCACCTTAAATACTTGGACGGAGTGGCTGAGCCTATCTGTTCCTGATACATGCACAGAGCGAAGAGTTCGAGTCTCCAATAGCTAACTTTTTTCTATTTTTGCGTAGAGGCACCGAGCCGAGGATGCATTAAATAACAGTCCGTCTACTTCAGCACGACGTGGTCTTTGAAGCACATGCATAGATAATTGAGATCCACCACTAAGTCTACGCTAACTTAGGCGGCATATCTTCTGGTATTTATTTGAGCATTTTTCAGCTTTCTTCTGAGTTTTTGTATAACCGGTCATTGTTTCACCGCATAATAAGTAAGTAAACGCCTTCTTGAATTGATTAAAAACTATGGCGATTGAATGGATGGTTAAAGAACTAATGTCAGCAATATTAGTTTCGAAATCCAACGCAGATTTACTCTTGTCATCTAGCCTAGCTTGAGTTATGTGAGCAAATGAAAACTGGCTCTCTTTCGGTGAACAGAGAACAAGCTTAGAAATGCTCGCTCTCACATTCGATGAGTTGAACTATCATGGAATGATGATCCATATGGATTTAAGTGGTGCTATCTGTATAGGTAGAAATTGCAATCGTCAGAACCAGACAATTTTCTGACCTAAATTAAATTCTAATCTTAAAGTTCCAAAAAAAAAGTCTTGCTTTCCAACCCATTTCCAACATCTTTTCACACAACACTTTCAAGGTCTTCGCCTTCTTCATAAACTCTGCTCATTTTCCAAATCGGAAAATAGTGAAAACTACAAACCCCGTAAGCTACCAGCAACTTACTGTGCAATAACATATTTATTTATGTACAGAAGGATATAAGTTTATTTACCAAACGACAACGAAATAAAAATAAACATGACACAACAAAACAACACAAAATCTCTTTTGCGGCCTTTAAACTACTCCCCAAAGACTATTTGCTGTGGCTGTCCAAATCTAACATAGATTTTTACGAGTATGAACTCACAAATGCTGATATGAAATGTGGCGAAAGTGTACGGATGTGCAGCAGCTTAAAGGGAAAAAAGTTGGGAAAGTACAAAAAAAGAATAAGTAAAAAGAAACCAACAAGCAGTAAAGAGAAAATCATAAGCAGAAAAATCTTTAAAAAAAAGATAGTGTACAACAGTTTCAAATAGATGTGAACTTTTCTTCAAATATATTTCATATTTAGGAACTTAATGTTGCAGAGCTCAAAAATGAGACTTATGCAACTTTAGCTTGCTTTTGAAGTTTTTATTTTGTTTCTTTACTTTCACACAAATATTTTTTGTTGTGTGGCTTTTCCTTGAGAAGGAAATAATTGTTAATGCACTCTGTAGTAAATACAATTGATGAAAAATAAAAAAATAAAATTTTTAACCAAAACAAAACATGATTTAATCGTTATTATTCGATCCAAAGTTTGTGTTTCATATGTGGCCAATATTTTTTTATTTCTATTTTGATTTCAAATTTGATCGATATTTTATGGATCTTATTTTATCGATCATCCTGAAAATTGTTGAGGATAGTTCAAACAACGTGGAGAACTTTTATTCTTAAATTATTATAGAGATAAATAGGGAAGTAAAATTGGTTGCGAATACTGATTATCGAAACATTTAAGCCACGATAACATACAAATAGCTAGAGCCTTACCGCTCCGCAATTAAATTGAGTAAGTCTTTTATCACAAGGGAAAGTCTATCCATAAAAGCAATTCAATTATGCACAAGTTTACATCTGCTTGGAGAAAAGGAATTACATAATAATTGGAAAATTGTTTCTTCCATCTCTTCATGCCCACAGATCCTACAGCATCATTTGAAAAGAGATCTTTGCTTTTCTGCATGCCGTCCCATAACGTAGTAACCCGTCAGTATGCCAATTACCATTAAAACACGTCCTTTCCTCAAAGAGTATTAGCCGTTCGACATTATCAGGTTCCATTTCTACCGAATTTGCCCTGACTTGCAGTAGGACCAGTTTTGCTTTAGTAACCTACTGTGGGGTGTCCATCTCATTTTAAAACTGCCGTGGTAGCTGAAACTAACGTCCGGAATATATTACGTACATTAGGCCATCGAGGGAAGGTTACAATGACTATCAAATATTGAATTATGACCAAAAAATAATTATTTAAGGTTATCCAATACGTGGTTTGAAAAAATCACAATATAGCTGTCAAACTTAACTATCAAACCAAACATGTTTTGATTTAGTTACAAGTCGTACAACGCAATAAAATTGTTAAAACCTGCTACAATAATTATAATTCAAACGTGGCCACATTTTCAGCAGTTGGTAAAATTCTAAGGAAATTTGAAGAGACTGAATCGGTTACAGATATGGCAATGGCAAGACCGTCACTGTCAATTCAGAGAGTTATGACCGTATGGTAACCGACTTTTTTTGGCTTGCAGTTGAAGAACACGGCTTGGACAATATGTGGTTTCAACAAGACGGTGTCATATGCCACACAACACAAGCGAATATGGCTGCCTGGCGAGAGAAATTTCTCAGCCGCATAACCTCTCGCCTTGGTGATGTCAGAACGAGGGCAAGTGATTTGATACCGTTGAATTTTTTTGTGGGGCAACGCGTAAGACTGTATTTATGCAGATAAACATATAGTTCTTGAGCACTTGAAAACAAACATTCGTCAAATCAAGGCTGAGATACCAGCTAATATGTGGCAAAACGTGGTCAAAAATTACCTCAAACAGATAGAAGTTTACATAAATTCGCGAGGCGGTCATTTGTAGTGTTCCTCATATAATGCCAAGGCTCAAACTTTATAATGAACAAAAAGAATTACAGGAAAAAAATTATATTAAATGCATTTTATTTACGATAATTTTCGAAACCGCAAAATTGATAACCTTGTACATTTTACATATTATAGGCGCTTCGTAACTTCTGAAGCCGTTTTCAGCGGAGCTGCTCCTGCTCCTCTAATTTGTGGTTTGCGTCTTGATGTTTTTTCCAATAAAAGAAGTGATCTTCAGTTTATTCAAAGCCGCCGCCGAGAGGTCGATGAATTTTTATGAGAGGCTTTTTTTACATGTCAGAAAAACACGCGCAGGGCTTGACATTTCTTACCAGGGGGCGACCACCATCAAAAATTAAGAATTAATTTTCTATAATTTTGGATGTTGGTCAATCGAAGACTCGAACTCTGATCTACCTAATGGCACTACGCAATGCTAATCACTCGGCTATTGCGTTTCTTGAAAGAATTTAAATATGTGAAGGCTAACATGGGAAAATCAATGTTTATTGAGTATCTAATAAGACATTAAAAAAAAGAAAAAACTACTTACATACATACATATTTATACATACTTATATACTCTTTTATCACTTTTCTTCATTTCATAGCACTCAAAATAATCATAATCTAAGCCACTTCACATGAAGCAGCACTTCACGTTACCACTACACGGCACTACGCCTTGGAGCATAGTTTTTCGCATTGCCTGTAAAATTCCAGTCATCATATACTTTATTTCTAACCACACGCACCCCTGCCACCACCTACTCACACGGGCCACACTGTGCAGCAGCATAAAGTGTCATTAAGTGAAGTACATCCGTACGCCAAATAAGTAGCTGAGCTTGGATAGTCGTATAGTCAGGCTATGTAAAATATTGCCAACGCTGCTTTAGTCTTTACTACAGAGCTCGGTGCAAACTGTGCTCTTTTGTGCATTCTCTGTGTTAGCTTTGTGTCTGAGATAACCGTTTCCTGTGTCCTGTTCTACATTTTTTTTAATTTTTTTTTTTGTATTTTTTAATTTTTTTTTGGCAATCCGCCAAATCAATGGTGCCTTCGCATAATGCTTACTATCGCTATCCATCTCTAGGTTTGTGTGTGTGCCTGTGTCTTCCGTCGCTTCAATATCTATTTATCTGTGTCCTATATGACTTTGTACTACTTACAAATAATCGCTTAAGCAGAAAAATATGAAATTACATGCATTACGTTGAGGTCATAAATGAGAACGTATTGCAAGTGCTGAAGCTTACTTTGACTTAGTTACTCTGGAGTGCGCACGACGGCGATGAAAATTTTTCCAAATTTCTGCTAAAACTTTCATAAATGCTGATTATCTGCCAAAAAGTATGAACTTCGGATTTTATATATTTTTTTTATTACTATCCATGATATTTGGTTTTATTTCTTTTTTTTCCTTTAATATATTTTGGATTTTTTTATTTTGTATATTTTTATTTTTTTTTATTTTCTTTTTGTATTTGTTTTTCACTCGTAATCACGATTGCTGCACAATAAATACTTCAATTTTTGTTGTTATTGTTTGTAGTTGTTATTACTTCATCTTTGCTAATGGTTATTATTACAATTACTGTTGTAGAGTTAAATATTTCTACCGTTGTTTTTGTTATTTTCGCTACTTGTTTGGCTTAAGTTTTGTTTGACTTTCTTAGTCTGCTGTCTGTAAGAGTTCTGCAGCAATGATGGCTTTCTCTTTGTTTAGTCCTTCCGAAATCACTGCCTTAATTTGTATTTTTATTTGTTTATTTTATTCTTAATTTTTATTTTATTTTTCTCTTTTTTATTTATTTTTTTCTGTTTTTTTTTTTTTGTTTTTTTTTTTTTGTTTACACACTTATTGTATAAACTTTTTTGTGACTCATAAAGTGTTTGGTGTTTGTTTGTTAGCTTTGATTTCTATTTATTTTATTTTATTTTTATTTTTTACTACACTTTGTCTTGATTATTTGGCCATTAACTTGTTTGTCTCTGATTAATTAATTATTGTACAATACTTGGATAAATAATTACAAAGGCAAGAAATTGTATTTAACTGCATGCAATTATACCAAGAAATATTGTGTAATAATAAATATTTCCAGAATAATTTTACCATAATCAATCAATCGTGAGTAGAGTACTTTTATTCAAATAATAAATCATTTTAATGTAATTAATGAACTCATAACATGTAATCCACTGAAATCATCTATATATTATATATATATCTGTATATACGAGTATGCATATAAATCTATTGTTCATTTGCAAAAATCCGCAATTCTCCAAAAATCTCCCACCGACTGACCTGAAATTTTGTCAGATTGTTCTTATAGTTCCTGGGAATGTTTATACGAAAGAAATTTCAGGAAGTTCGTATTTATAGTCCATTTTATTTAAAATTCTAGTTTTGCGTGAAACTAGTGGATATACTTGAAAATATATACGTATTTATGGTTCATTGTAGCTAAATTTTTGGATTTTAAATTTAAATGGAATACTTTTGTTGAATGGACCAGAGACCTGCAACCATGTTCGTGTTGCTTGTAACATCAATAATTACTTATTTTACGGTAAAGGGATCAAAAAACAATATGAATTGGATTTAACACATACGAGGGGATTAACAAAAGCTCGGTAAGTTGACCAGAAAAAAAATTCTTTGGTATTTATTCGTAATCTTTGTCCATTTTTAACTTCTCTGCATGATCGCCCTTGAATTCAATGCACTTGTTCAGCCTATAGATCCACTTCTGAAAACGATCTTGAAAATCTTGCATTAACCGCCTTAATTATTTCCTCGTTGCTCTTAAAGACCTTTCCCTTTAAACTTATTTTTAATTTTTGGAAATAACCAGAAATCACAAGCTGTTATATCCGGGAAATATTGTGCTGGACGTATTTCTTCGATCCCAGAGATCGCTATAAAATTACTCCTTATTTTAGCAGCGTGGGATGGCGCGTTCTCACGATGTAAAAGGTAGCGCCCCAAATCCTCTTTCTTCCTGTTTTCTTTATGACTTTATTTAAGTTGCTAGAGTGACCATTTTCGAATTTGTTTAGGAAAAAAATTGAGCAAAATGCACTCGAGCCTCTTTTTTTTGGGCCTCATATAAAATTCGTGGCACCCATCGAGCAGGTTTCTTCGTGTACCCCAGATGATTACTTAATATTCCCGATACAGTCATGGCATTCAAGCCCAATTCGTTAGCAATCATTTCTTGTGTCAATCGTGGGTCTTTGCCGATTTTGGACTTCACCAGAGCTACAGTGACGTCATCAGTGGAAGACTTTCTCGAAGCTCGTTCTCTACGGAAAAATGTGCGGTCTGGAATCTTCGGAGTCACTTAGAAATAGTCTCTAAAGACGGTGCAATCCTTCCATCTGCAATTTGGCATTCACTGAATATTTGTGTTGGCTGTAAATTACGCCAAAACCCGAAGAGATTCACTTGACGAATCTCATCCCCAATTTAACCGATCGTTCTAAAATTGGAAAGGATGACTAATAGAGTAATTGTAAAGGATTTTGTATTTTTAGATTTAACAAAAACAAATTGAAAGTCATCAATTGACCACTTGTATATCCCCTATACCGCTTTATTCAAAAATCCAAAAAATACACTAAAACTGCACCTAAAAGCATGGAAATCTTATATTCTGCACAAAATTTATCAAAATCGGAAAACTATATTATTTATCTTCTATACAACCGATTTTTTCAGTTATGATAGTGTGATTAAAAACTCCGAAAATCATCGAAATTGAATTCTTTTTTTTAAAGCTTTGTTAAGTTCAGTAAAGGTAAAGTAGTGGTGTGTGTTGATTCTCTTTTCATGGGTCTTTTTCACGTTGAATATCTGGTGAACGATGGATTTATCAGGTATAAAGGTATAGCAACAAGGTCCAATCAGGTTGAGAGCGATGAACTTTAGTCTTTCACACAATACATTCGATTAGATCTTATATGCGATATGCGGACCTCATGGTGTGTGAGCTGAGCTCAACTAAATTCCAATTATCGGACATGTTTTCGCCCGACCATATTCTTCAAAGAGGCTGATGCATGCACCCTATTAGCTCTTCACCGCCATGTTCGAATAGCTTTGCTCATAAGTCATCAGTTCCAGCTGTTTTTTTTTTATCTTTAAGATGGATAAATGAACGTCTTTTCCATCATCATTGGTTGGAGTTTCAGGCTCACCATACCTGGGTGAACTGGGAACTCCTTGTACTCTGGATATCAGTGACTAGATCATCGCCACTAGAATAAGACTAGAATATTTCAAACTTAAATTTGGCAATTGACTCCGCAAAGTACATCTCAATTATAAAAATTTGGACTTCCTACAAATACTAGTCTCAAAGTAGTTTTTAAATAGTTCATTCGAGAAACGCATAAACATATAATTTAAGTATGACTGATTGGTATCAATTAAATATGAAAACGTATTTATAAGCTTATGTTTTGTTTGTTTTCTGTCTGCAGCAATGCATTTATTGCATGCCAATAATGCCAACGAACGACTAATCAAATGAAACACGAAAGCAAACGATTTCCACTTGACTCAGTCACATTGCAATTGATGTGTGTAGGTACATACTCGTATAGGCACAGGCGTACATGAGCATTTTTGTTCTTAATTTTCCAACAACAAACCCAATCCTGAAGTGGTCTGATATATGTATGGAGTGCACTACAATTACCGGCAGCGAAAAATCCACTTCCATTAAAAAAAACAGGCTGCGTTGGTAGACTAGCAGTTGATTATGATGATTATTTTTTTTTTGTAAATACAGGGTGATTATGTAGGATAGGTTAGGTTTGTTAGATGTTTTAGAACTCAATTCCACAATTTTAGGTATCAAATATTGGCAGCTTTGCATAAACTAAATCTAAAAAATCTCTAGCCACACCCATTATATGTAGATATGCACATGGACAGCCTTTATTAGACATTTATTGTACATATGTATGTATGTATGCTATATAAGCATTTGTGTACTAAGTAAACGTATCACTAACAAACACTCGAAGTCTGCCAGACAGTCTAAATTGTAGACTAGCTATTGCTATTAGTCAAAAAATCTCAGTACAAACATGCACTGCATACATATGAGTATGTATGTGCATACGTGTATGTACGGGCGCACCATTCAATTTCTTTTAAGTGATATATAACTTTGTATGACTCAATATTTAACCAAAAGTAGCAATTCTAATTTTACGCCCAATTCGCGTTCTCAACACACTCACATGCAGATATATGTACATACATGTGTACATGTGCATACTTGAGCTTTTCGATTTTTTCCAAACCCATGTGACTAATTGCAACAATGGCTCTCGATATATATATGTACACATATAGGTATGTACATGCACATTTGCACTCAATCGTGCAATCACCTGTCATATAGTGGTGATATAATGTACATATGTACACACATATGTACTTCACATGTAAACACCAGCTAACATACACATGCACATTTATATTATTGAATTTTTTTACTAAAGCAATGCAATAAATTCTCAAATTAATACCTTTGTTCATATTGTGCGACGAAAAAAAATTGTTAGTTTAGTTAACAACACACACACACACATACTTTTTTTTAATTTTCTGTTTTTGTTTTCGTTTTTTTTTTTTTGCTTTTTTTGCATAGAAAAATCATAGCTTCATCAGCGTTGTTGCATTTAACTGCATGCAATCTAGCGGTAAATTGTATGTACCAAACAGTTAAAGTGGTAGGATATACGCTTACAAACCATATACATACATATGTATACATGTATGCTATTATGAAATTATAGCGTAAAGTATTGACACAGCGAGTAACTTAATTTTTTTTTTTTTTTTTTTTTTTTTGTTTGTAGCCAAATTAGACTTTCAAGAAAATGTGTACGTCGGCTAGAAATTCCAAGAAAATTATGTGTTGTTGCGTTTGCGTGTGGAAGAAAATTTCTCAAGTGGCGCCTCAATTCAGTTATTATATGTATATATATATATATACTGTATATTTGTACATATATATAAACCATTGGTTAAACTTACTTTATGTCATTCCAGTGTTTGTCTCATAGTTAAGTCAATATAACGGTAAATTATTTTATGACGCATAAAGGGAAACCAACAATCTGGAAAACATGCAAAGTAAATATACAATTTTAATAATTATGCCGAGAAGTATCTAACCAAGCAGGCCAAGCATTTTCTTCTTCTTGCTGTAGTACTGCTTTCTTTTCTAGAAATAATTGCACATTTTCTCTCATTGACATCTAAGGTCTACTACGTCACCAGCACGCCAAAAAGTCACCAATTTAATACACCATCTTTAAGGGTCTGCAGTGGATAACTTTCAATCAAGCATACGATCATGAGTTCGATTTCTGGCCATACTGATATCCAAAATTATTAAAGGATTAAAGGAGACTTCTAACTACAATGGAGCTACCGCAGAGAACCACTCAAAGTGTATTGCGGCATGATATAAAAACCTCGCCCTAAAATTCAATTAACCACTCGGACGCAGCATAGAAAATATAGCTCTCTTCATTTCTATGTTCAAATCACATGTTCACATCACAAATTTGTGGAGGAGCTGGCTGATAATCGGCTCAAAAATTTGAGCGATACTAAAAAAAAGATGTCGCATTAGTCTTCTTGAATTCTTCAAACGTATCTTTCTACTTAGTATAAAAAGCGAGATAATAACCGCCTCAGCAAAGGTCTTGAAAGTTTTCCCTAACATCAGGCCATTCAATATTGGCACCCTTACTCTAAATAACAAAACAGCATACAAAATGTTATAATAGAACTTGGGTTGAACGTACAAGGCCACTAGTAATGATAACCTTATGATAGATGTAAGTGATCTACTTGTTCACGAATAACGCAATGGACGGAATGCAAAACAAAGATATTTATATCTATACCGATGGTTTTTAAGACTTAGAAGCTAGACCTATGACCGCTTTACTAAGCAAAAAGTATTGCGGAAAAAGCTTTCTCACTTTATCCACATGTGATGAAAAGCTTCTTTTCTTTTGGCAGCCCATTCCAAGTGACTCTTAAATGCATGAAAATTAAAATTCAGAAAACGTTTTTGAAATATACTAAAACACACTCACAAGTTATAAATTATATATTAGGTCCAGTAGGAAGTTCGTTTGGCTTTTATCTAAGAGATGGCGTTATTGTCCATAGTACTAGTGTTACCTGTCGCATCATATCATACTATACTGCACTGAAAACGTGTTTATTCGCGCTAAAAGTTTGTCTATGACAGTTTTTCGATTGATTGACTCAGTACGTTGTGAGCGCTCGTCAAAGCCCGATACTGTAAACGAACGTGTAGCACAAAAGTGGTTTGCTAGGTTCCGTTCCGGTAATTTCGATGTCAAAGATGCACCACGCGTCGGTAGGCCTGTCGTCGAAAATTGCAATAAAATCATGGAAATAGTGGAAACAGACCCTCACGTGAGCACTTATTTAATTGCTGAGGAACTAAAAATGAGCCAAAAAACCGTTTGGAACCATTTGCATAAAAAAACAAAAACCGAACGAACTTTTTATTTTACCTAATACTATTGGGAATCATGATAGAAGGGTGCACTGCTTCTTAAACGATAGAGATAAGTAGAAATCGGTATCTTTGCATTTGTAGGCATCATTAATCTTCTAAACTGTATAAAATATACCAAGTGATTTGAGCATTTGTAAAGGTGAGAGGAATCTCTTTCACAGACAAAACGGGCCAGCAATGCTAAGTGTGCTTGATCTGTGTTCCTTGATCGAGCAACCTGTTTAACAAACCGACTTTCAATATGATTATCGGTTAGATTAAATTTAAAAGTTTTGGAAAATGTAGTCGACTTAAGCGACTCTCCCAAAAAATTACAGAATTTTGATCTGCATATAGGAAGTCCAGTGAGCTCCAGATCTTTTTGAATTCGATTTGAATTTTGCTAAGTTAATCTATTCCCTTTCTGATACTTTCTAACAACTTACTAAGCTGCCTCTATGCCGCTATGTATGAATTTGGTATCCCCGCAAAACTTATACCGCTATACGGCCATAACTTTAAAGTCGGAGATTATTTGGTCTATCTTGAAACCAATATTAAAACAAGTGCAGAATCAGTCTTAGACTGAGTAGGCAATTGAAAAGTAAAATCCTCTTTCGACAAACAAAAGACCAAACTCTACTAATCGATTATCGTTCCCGTCCTGCTTAAATAGTGGAAGCATGAACGATGGCTATATCCGTTGACTCGGGGTGAAAAGTTCTCTAAAGAAAGGTTTTGCGTAAGATTTATTGTCCGATGAAACGATGATGGACCGTATGATAGATAAGAATACTTCACCTTTGAAAGTTTTCGATGCAAGAACCCGCCGGTGGAAGTAGTGAAAGAGGAAGACCTCCGTAGCAAAGACTAAGTGGAGAAGGATCTGGTTGTCCTTGGTATATCCAATTGGCGCCAAACATGGAAAGGCGCACTGTCCTTAACTCGGCTATAATGGTGTAAACGGTGTCTACGCCAATAAAGATGAAGGAGAAGGAAATGTATATCTTTCTTGCATTTCGGCGACTTCTGACACCGTAGTAGATAATGAACTGGGCAATATTGCCCAGTAAAGTGAAATATAGTGACTTTTTTCCATTGGCATTTGGTTTGAATGGTAGCAAACACTCTACCTTCTAGGTTTTCTGGTACAAAACGCACTGGTAATAACTGAGAAAGAAAGTGAACTTCACTCATAAGAAAGGGTCAGCTTACGCCAATGGTGTCTACGCCAACTACAAGGAAAAATAGGAAAAATATTTCTAGCTTTATTAAATAAACAATCTTTCTTTCAATAAAAACATTTGTTATTTAAAGAGTTATAAATTAAATAATATTTACCTTTATAATGTTCCCCACATAACAACCGTCATCTTCCCCTTTCTCCAAATAAACCAGCATAACAAACAGTTGTAGCATAAACTCACCACACACACCAAAAGTGACTACATTTCCCCACTGTAGAACCAACTTTGTTACATTGGCACGCATACACACTTACAAATATGTGTACATACCTACATTTATACAAAAGCGCCAACGAGGAGCACCTAGGCCAAGCATGACACCAACCACAATCACCACCACAAGTAACCGCAGAAATATTCATCTATATGTAACTACACAGAACAACTAATATACACACACAAATACCCACAAATACCCATCTAACAATATTGGTAGTAACGGTTAATGGGAGAAATCAGAAAGCGAAAAAAATTATACAACCACATCCTTCCGTCTATCATTTATGTGCGTATGCGTGAGTGTTCGATTGTAATACATTTACACATCCACCCACACAAGTACAAATGTGGTATGTATTAGTAGATAAATAAACTTATGGCAATAAGAAATAATAAAGGAAAATATCAAAACAAAAAAAAAAAGAAAATATTCATGCGCAGCAGCCACCTTCTAGTCAGTCAATGTGTGTGTGTGTGTGTGTGTTGTACTCTGGCCGGTGTCGGAGATTTTGGGGTGGTTCTCAAATGTGCGTTATCGTAGGTATACAACAACTTCAAAGACCACGTGTTGCAAGAACAACATGGATAATGATTACATGTGGCAACAACAAGAAAGTAAGTAGGTAAGTCCTTAGCCATTAAGAAAAGGAAAGAAAGTTTCTAATTCACATACATATATTTGTACATAATATATTTTGGTTTTTTACATAATGTTTCGCTGAAAAGTATGTTAATGGCAAAAGCACCAGCATTTAGTAGTTTTTTTTTTTGAATTTTGCCTAATAACCTCACATTAGCAAGCAAGAAAAAAAATAGTTGAACTTACAGCTATTAGGTTTTCACTCACAATTACTAAGCACCTACTGCTTATAGTATATAATAGTATATACATATATGAATACTCGTGGTGGTAAATATATAAGATTAAACAATATTAATTCACTTCATCGCTTACTCCCGTGACATTGTAAGAATATTTTCTCATATTTTCTTCACAATTTTCCTTCTCAAAGTTCAACTGCTTTCACACATAAATGAGTTTATTTGTATGTGCTTACAATCTATATGTCATACTTAGTTACTTTTTTCTATATAAAATGCATAATTTATGCGGATAGACTCAACCTATCGGTGTTGAGTAGAGGCGTTGTCTTTTAATCACACTTTTCTTTTTTTGTCTTCTTTTATTATTATATATGTATACATATATTTATTTTTTGAAACTATTTGGCAATAAGAAATGAAAGTAGAAATAGGAATTGATTGCTGTTGTTGCCTTAAATAATAATTGATTGATATTATTAGGTTAAGTATCAATTAATCCATTGTTTGTGTTAAAGATGATTTAGTGATGTCTATCTCGCGTCCTATAAGAGCTTTTGGATTACACTTGATGGCGTTATACCGATGATATTTTGATTTAAAAGATGCTCCACAATGTGGAAAGCCAATTGTCGAAAATGTCGATGAAGAAATAGAGGGTTTTTTAGGTGGTGTTATTTTGAAGCTGTAATTTTTTGGCATTTGTCAAGTAAAAACTACACATGTATTAAAATGGAACAATATACCTTCTGCTCAAATATAAACGAGACTGGCTCAATAAAACAAAAACGGTTAATTATTCTTCAATATTTATATTATCCCCTTTAAAATAGTCACCATTAGAGCCGATACACATATGCCACCTTGTTTTCCAATCTTCATAACACTTCTGGTAGGCCGCTTTGGGTATGGCTTTCAGTTCCTTCTTCGAATTCTCTTTTATGACTTTAATCGACTGAAAATGTTTTCCACGAAGCGGCAATTTGAGTTTAGGGAAAAGAAAAAAGTCACACGGTGCCATGTCGGGTGAATACGGTGCTTGCGGAACAATATTTACGACTGATGGAGCTCATTTCCACCTCGATGGCTACGCCAATTAGCAAATCTGTAACACCTGAGGCTCGGAAAACCCAAAAATTTATTGTTGAAAAGCGTCTGCCTCCTCAATGTGTAGCTGTTTGGGGCAGTTTAAGTTAAAAAAAAAATTTCATGGACCGAATTTCATAACGAAATCGGTCTATTTCTGAAGCAGATGATGACTGGTGGATCATTTACAGCAACGCCAAATGACAACGGTCGCCCTCGAAGGGCAATTAGCCAGCACAAACGGTCTCTAAGCCAGGATTAACAGCCACGAAGGCTACTCCCCTACGGCTAAACTCTTAAATCCTAAGCGTCAGCAATTAGATCGTCTGAGGGAAGTAGTCACCCATAAACGCCCAGTTTTGGTTAACAGGAGGGCAGTTGTATTAGGACAACGTCAGACGATACACATCGACTCGTCAGAAGCTCCGAGAGCTTGGCTTGGTGGCTCTTATGCATCCACCTCAAAGTCCGGACTTCTAATTCTATTGTCCCAATTTTTTGCCAATAGCATTACCTTCAAAATGATAAAAACCTAATATTCCGATAAGAAAGAGTTTTCCGGAAAATGGACCTGGGACCGAACTATTCGCATGAATCGAATTTATTTTTCAGTTATTCGATTCATATGAAATTTGGTACACAGGTAGCTTTTTGCTTATATTATAAGCAATTTTTCTCAGAACCAAATTTAGTATTTTAATTTGTTATTTATCTGACAAAGATATAGTTATTTATATGAACGCAATATCTCGAGGATATATTGAAAATCAAACATTTTTTCCATTTAAACTTATTCAGAAGCAATAAGTTTGTTTTATTGAAACTGAGAATAGAGTAGAGCAGCTCAAGTTGGAGCAGAAGAGCACAAGAGCCATAAATGCGGTCAGATGTTAGTTATAGCAGCTCGGCTCTGGGATCGCATGAAATACTTTTCCAGCAACAATTTTCAAATTTGAAACATTTTAAATTATTTTTTATATTTTTTATCAAATCAGTTTTTTCCTCTTACCTTTATTTCAGTTGTTTTTTGTACCCGTTGAACATTCCATAGTCTTATTCTGTCCTATTTTGTTTTCTATTCGCGTCTGTCAAACAAAATTATTGCCTACCAATGTATATTTTAAATGTTGTAATGGAGTAATCTTAAGCATTTCTTTTTATTACGTTTTCCTGTAGTCTGCTGGTTTGAAAAACTGTGTGGTCTTAGCGTAAAATTCGAGTTCCTTATTCTGAAAATTTTCGCAAGAGATTTCAACTATTTGCATTGCTAATTATATTCATATTATTTAGTAGAACTATTAATAATCTTTTCCAGTGTTTAGTTTCTCAACTTATTTACCAGTAGATAGCAATAATTATTGATAATTTCTACTATTAAACATTTTAAATTTTTTAATGGTATTTTTTCGTTTAATCTCCATTTTGAAGCATTTTTTTCTTAATTTTAGTTTGTCTAAATTTGTATAATATTATTTTTAGAATTTACATAACCAACGTCTGATTTACAATAAAATTAAAAGTTAAATTAACCTGATTATTTAATATTTATAATTTTTTTTTAAATTCCTGCGAAATTACTTCTTAATGTTGCTCATACGCCGTGGTTTTTCAAATCAAATATTTATTTATCATATGGTGAATTACAGACAACTAAATGTAGTTCATACATAATAAGAATTTACCCCTATACAACTGTTCGTGGAATTTTCAATAAAGGCCCTTCGGTAACAATAGGGAAATTTTAATACATTCTATGTAACCCCTTACAGTGTGCAATGTTAAATAAAATCAAAATTCTATGTAGAAAAAATGTTATTTAACAGAGCTTACAACATGTAATATGCTTAATCTGAACAGATAACATATGTAGTTATAACACAAGCCAAACATAACAGCATTTTCTTATTTAACAGAAGCAGCAAATGTTCAACCAGAGAATGTAAATATTTATAATACAACGGATGTTAATATAACACAGGGGATTTTAATATAATACAGAGAATGTTAATATTATACATAATAATTGTATTGACATTCTATGGTTTAACTACTGTTCAAGTACAGTTCGTTGAAGGTGAATTCATTTACAGACTTTGCTACTGTTAAACGAAAACATGTTAAGCTCGTATAGAACAACATGCGCTGTTGGGATTTCCTAATTAAAAACTCCGTTGCTGTTAATGCAATTTGCAGTCTTCATAGGGAAGCTGCTTAAGGATAGCATAAGTAGAAGTTATTAAATATTTTATTAATTTAAGTCTTCTTTATAGTAAACTTAATATCATTTCATTAATTTTATTATTAAACTTTGTTTATTTGCTTGACATTTGTCCGCAATCAAAATTAAATATTACTCACAACTTGAAATATTTATAAGCACTTAACTGCCAGTCACATACTGATTTACATAAAATTATACCATAAAATACAAAAGCAAATGGTAATGTATTACATACTATATACATATTGTATATACATATAAATATAATAATTTACAATCCTGTACATTGGTGTACACATTACTTAACTGTAATCTGCTGGTAAGCTTAATTTCGTAATTCATACTTCCGGTTGTTTACAACAACATTGTTGTGTTGTTTATCTCTTTATTAGTTTAGCTCTTTGTCTAATTATATTACTATTGTTGCTTATGTAAATAGCCTTAAGGCCTGGTCTTTTGTAAACTGTTTTGTATTGGGTATAGAAAGTAAGACGTAAAATTTCAATGGCATGCAAATTGATTAGTACTTTAATAAGATTAACTACTCAAAATTAATATTCTAGTAGCAACTTGTGGTGCTTAGAAGAAAACAAAGTTAATCAATAAAATTTGAAATTATAAATTAGAAAATAAGTCAATAAATATATGGACACATAGAGGTTTGTACAAAATTTTTGGCGCACATAGGACTGCAATACAAATAAATATATGAGAGAAACAACCTTACGGAATTTCTAATATCACGTCAATATCATTCTCTACTTATTTTTATACCACAATATTTTTTGGGCTTTTAGTTTTTTTGTCTCTTAATTTTTTTTTTTAATTCTAGGCCGATAGCCTCAGCTGCTTGTTGCTTTTAATGTAATGCAATTATTCATAATTATTTTTCATACAAATAAATAAAATAAATAAAATAAAATTTTTAAATATTTAATTCTAATTGTTTTGGATTTTTAGTTAGAAATAAAAACAAAATAGTTTAGGCGATAGATGACTTCAAATCGCTTAAGTCTTGCTACAGATTCAAATTTTGGTTAGGAAGCTTAACCATTGCTGGCAACATACTGATGGATGCTTCAAGTTCAACTATGTAACAGCCTTTTGGAGAAAGACAATGCTAATACTCGTACCGAAAGTGGTCAGGGGAAGTTATCTCTTTTCGAAAGAATAAAGACCCATACGTCTAATCTCATTCTATATATATGAAAAGAGCCCTCCATAAATTCAGTATACTCTGGGCATCCGTCACCCCTCTGGGCTCTACAAGAATTTGCTCCGGTCTTGAAACCTTCCATAGGTCGTCGTATCTTCTCATAGAATTTTCAAGTATTACCCTTGTCGGCCAGCTTCCCAAGCTCTTTATACTCATGCATTTCGGCCTCGGCAAGGTTGCGAGGTAGGCAGTCTGTTTTCTCCAATAACTTCTGTACGTAGGGAGTTCGAAATGCCATCCAACAGTTCCCTTATACCGTATTGCTGATGAGTGCTCTCAGAGAGTAGACATTCAAGTCGAGTAGAAAATCGTTCGGCAGTCTATTGTGATTGCAGCTTTTTAACGTCGAACCTTCCTTGTGTTTGTTGACAAGCGTTCTTTGATACACAGAAGCGGGTGCGTTTCTTCGCCGCGAGAAGATAGTGATCCGAGTCGATGGTAAGACATCAGAACGTACGCACATCTAAAACACTGGATACTTGTCTCCCATCAGTCACAACATGATCGCCATGAATGAAACCTTTTTATGTCCTTGTCCCCTCCATCGCATTTCTTGGACGGCGGTGATGTCAGCCTTTAATTTTATGAGGACATCAACCAGCTGGGCAGCGGCACCTTCTAAATTAAGGAACCGGACATTCCATCGTAATCCTTAAAAAATTTGCGGGAGTCGTAATCAAAAAGGGTCTCTCATCCGAGGCTTATTGAAATTTTTCATTGGATTTTGGTTTTACGCACAACCGCATATGATTCGCCTCTTCACTTTAGCTCGCCTCCAAACGGATGATTGTTGGCTACCCTGAGGATACGTGGTCTAAGACCAAAAGTCGTTAGCTGCTTGAGCCATATGCAAAAGAATAGTTTCTGGCCACTCCCAGGTGAATGGCCGTCAAAAACTTTCCTCATTTACGTGAACTTGTACACATGGCCACATCCCCCAACATCTCAACAACGCTCTGAAGTTTTTCATCACTAAAAATGCAATAATTTTGCTTATTAACGTACATCTTCAACGAGAACCAATATATTGGTAATATTTTTGCCGTTCATTATGAAATGGCAAATCAAACTGGGTATAAGCCAAGTTGCAGCTCTGATTGTGAGTGTGGTGATATTTAGTACCATAGACTACTATATTTTGAGCACGGTGAAGTCGGTCAACTTCAACCCATTTGGGGATGGTGGCTGAGTTCTCCAACCGTTGTACCGAAGATATCTTTTTTGCACTTACGTCTTGATGAAACCAGCGCTTATAAGTACGCTCTAGGCGCTCACGTCATCCTACTCTTCCATCCTTTAAGGAGTTCCCTGATAACTAGCTTTGAATCCTTTGAACTGCGAAGTCTTTAGGTGCCAAAGTTGTGTTGTTGGTAAGTGCAGGTAGCAATGAAGGAGGTATTTCAACGCCTCAATCATGATTGGATTGCTATATTTTCTGCATGTATCACTGCTAGTAATGCCCATTTTGCAGACATACATACATGTTAAAATATTGATTTATACTGAACATTGGTGTGTTTGCCCATTACTAATATGTCTTCCGTCTGTGGATTACCTCAGCACCTTCTCTTCATTACAGCTCATTATTTGTATCTGTTGTTATTTCAATCACCTTTCAATTTAAATTAAAATAAAAATATTTATATATGGTATTTAATGAGTGAAATTTTTACTCTTTCATACTCTTCAAACATTCTTTCATAATTGTTTAAATATTTAAAAATAATATCCCTTTCAAGTTATGAATGTATATTAATTGTGTAATAAATTTAAAAATTATTTTATTAACTTAATTAACCCATATCAGTGGGACAGCTATTGTAATAATATTTTGTTATTTATATACCTACATATATATGTATACGTATGAATAAAATATTTCAACCACAATAATTTAAATTGATTGTTTTAATTAACATTTGTATGCATATCAACGTTAAAATGCATACTCGTGTGTACATACGAGTATGTCAGTTTGTAAATATTGTGTAATATAGCATTTAATGTGAAATTATGTCACACAAAAAAAATGGTATGTTAATAACAAAGGTCATAGGTTACTTTGGGTTGAATTGTTGAGTTGAATAAACTGAAATAAATACAAAAATAACATAATAAATGATAATGTGTAGGTAGAGGTGCTGCTTTCATATTTCACTTGGTGTTTTGGTCAGTGAAACTATATATAATAAAGAGCTTTAAATAATCATAATACTTCTTTTGGTATACTCAATTTCCTATAACGTCATAATTTACCCACTCAAAAGCATTCTTTTACAGGTTCAAAGTTCAAAATCAATTACAACAATACCATATGTGGATTGAAGGAGAGTTAATAAAAAAAGAACATACTTAAATATACATACATACTCGTACAAAGATGCAAAAATATATAAAACTAATTTATGCTCAACTTGCATTGATGTCTTCTTCTATTGCAAAGTCTTTAAGAATGTACACAAAATCTCCATGGATACCAATTGGAATCAACTGCAAAAAAATCAGTGTCTCTGAAAACAAAAAATATAGAACTTTCTCAACATACGAATATCACTTTAAAGTAAGATAAGAAATAACCACGTATATAAGACTTTTCCCTTTCAATTGTTGAGTACCCATATTCACTAGTTTGATACGTTTTACCTTAAAAATGAATGGTCTGCGCCTAGCATTGAGTTTTCAAAATCACAATGTCCTCTCTCTCTAAATAAATTACCAACAACCACAAATATATCTCTGCTACAACCCTGCATATAATGCTTGAGTTATAAACTCCATGAAAACTAGTAACCAACCAATGAGCTTTATTTACTACAAACAAGCAGGCGAAAAGTTAACGATAGATGACGCTAAGATTTTATTATGCAATTCATATAAATTTAATAATAGAATAATTGAATTAGTTGTTATGGTATGTGCTGATCTTAGTGATATGATTTAAGAATGTTAAGAGTGTTCATAAATTTGTAAGTATAGGTTGAAAGAAAGTCATAATTACAACATTGGTGTTAAGCTAAAGAACTATAACAATAAAAGCTCCTCATAAAAAACCATCAGCCGTTCGGAGGCTGCTTAGTATAAACAGTTTTTTGAAAAACATCTGAACGCTAAACCACAAATTGGAGAAGAAGCTCAGCCGAAAATCGCTTCAGCGTTTACAAAGCAACAATTATATATTATATAGGTAAAAGCTTATTTCGCTGGGTGTCGCATTGTTAAAAAAAAAAACATCTTTTTTCGTTCTCCCTCACGTTAAAAGTGTCTAGTTACAAACTAGTTCTTTTCCGCCCAATATCACATTCCATTAAACAAAACCCAATAGCATTGAAATCGTCTACACTCATACATATGCGCATTTGCATATGACTGTTCTAAGTCGGCGTAACCATGGCAACAGTCAAGTGTGGCTGGACACATACACATACAAACAAACAAACAAACAAACAAGCGATCGACCAAATGTTGAAGTTTGCTGCCGTTAGGTTGAAGTAACACAGTATGCTACCTGCTAGAAATTTGTTATAACAACAACAACAACAACAACAACGTGATGACAGCAAACATCTGCCTAACAGAGTCGTGTCAAATGTGGCGAAGGCAAATTGAATTCAATTAATGCAATGCAAATGTCCTGCTGCTAAAGGCTTCACAGCACTTACAGTTATGAAATCATGAAACGTGGCATACAGTTACAGTGTAAATAAATATGTGTAGAGACCCCAGAAGGTAGAAGGTAGGTAGACTGGTATGCAAAACTTCTAGTTAGATAGTAGTATTTTGAAGGGCCCAAAAATACGTTCATAGCTTGAGGCTCTTGGTCCGGGTTTCATTTTTATTTTCACAATTTTTTATTTTTTTTTTTTTTTATGTGAAGCAAAAATTCAACATGCCGAAATGAACTGGTATTTAACTAGTATAAGGCTGATGTATAGTTATTTCTATGAGAAATAGATGAAAGTTGAACTACTGGGTCGTTCACTAAGTAGTTTTGTTTGATGATAAAAGCTGATTTTACTGAATTTTCTAACCGCATTACCGTTACACATATATTTGAACAACTACACGTATGTATAAAGGCTTCTATGTAAAAAGGTTTATTAAATCATTACAAATCATTAAATCATTGCAATCAAAGTTGCAAGTTCGAAACCAGCATTTCCAGCATATTTTGACGTTTTTCTATAGAAAGATTAAAAAGGCAACTCAATCAAGGTGAAAATTATGTGAGAGATACGGAAGAGATGGGCTGATCGAATGTCAATTTCATTCCGGCAATTTCGATCTTGAGGATGCACCACGTCCTGGAAGGCCACTTGTCTAATAACAACTCAAGAGTTTGCTAAAATATTAAATTTTTCACGATTAATTATGAAGTGTATTGAGTGATGCACTCAAAGAGAAGTGGCCAGGACTGATCAATAGAACATGTGTGGCGTTCCATTAGGTTAAAACCTCACACAAGTTAGACGACTCGCCAAAAGCATTTGTGGCTGGAATGGTATGATCTATCACACCCATCATGTTCTCCATACCTGTCACCTTCGGACTTTTACCTATTCTGGCCTCTCTGGGAGAATCTTAACCTCAAATCAGTAAACGCCAGAAACGATTGGGACCAGTTTTTCGCCAGCAAGGATCAAACATTTTATGAGCGTAGAATCAATCCCTTGAAATTACCAACAAACTGCCTCATAGTTAAAGCAAAAATGCAAACTAGTTACATTCCAGGTAATAACTAGTATTTTCCCCTACAGGGTTAGTATGAATAAGGGCAGACATGCAAGTAGACAGGTATGCGGACAAGACAGAAAGGACATAATAAAGTAGTTACGGCGAAGACAACTTGAATATAGGTACAAACCTACATATATAACTATATATGTATAGCTATACATATAAATATGTATGTTTGTATCTAAATACATGCAAAAACGATACTGAAGCAGAAAAATTTAATGCAATAGCTACAACAAATACAATAAATACACATAATTGCCACTACTACATGACGAAGAAGCAGAAGAAGAAGAAGAAGAAGAGGCAACAAAAATATGTAAAATTTCAATAAAATCTACTATGAAAATTTCATTGCGGTTATTGTGTGATTTGTATATTTCCAATTTTTCAATTACGATACACTTATTTGCACACAAATTTCTATTTACATAGTACATGTAATAATGTATGGTATGTCTATAAATGTATATATGGTATGTATGTATGTATTACATATGCAGTACTTTTGGTATATTTTTCAATATTTACATATTTGCTTGGTGCAAATAAAATACATATATACATATACATATGTACATATATTTATGTATTGATCATTTTGTTTAAACAGCAACAACAACAATAATAACATAGCTTAAGTGTACATTTTCTCTCTGCCGTGTAACCATAGATTGACAAATTTATTAGGAAACTATGTGTGTCACCAATAACTTATTTACATACATATTTTATGCTTTTTAGCAGCCATTTGACGAAAAATATTAATGAAAAATAAAAAAAAATAATTTCAGACGAAGGAGCAATTAAAATTGTAAGCTCTCTAGCAATCAATAAATACTGCTAGTAAATATCTAATATGTTACTATGTACACAAAGAAAAAAATTTGAAAAAATAGCAACTTTCTAGAGTTTTTAATCTGAGAAAAGTCAAATGAGGCAATGATGATGTATACATATATGCACCAAAATTAAAAATTCATAGAAAATTCTTGGTTAGTTAGTTGAAAGAGGGAGTTAAACGTCCTGACCGCAAGCAGCCGCAACCAAGCCATTGTGCTCCACCGTGTATTCCCACTAGGCGTTTATGAAAAGTTTGCTCGATTTTATAAATTCCTTCAGTTTCTTTCAGAAATGCGTGTCCACCTCCGTGGGCTTTGTGTTGACGCCCTTATCTGTCACTCGTCAGTGTACCAGAAACTGAATAGATTCCTCCGTTAGAAGCGTCAACCATTTGGCACCTTGAATAATGTCCATAACCTCTTCTTGGAGTGCAGAGTTGTAGTTGTTGATTTTGAAGCTACCTTGAATATTGGAGTGGTCACAGAGGAACCCTGCTCCTGTACCTACATCACATTTACGCCCTCAGTGTACATAGGAATATTTTCATAGTTACCGATTGACCCGTCTTCCGTTCATGCTTTCCTACTAGGGAAAGAAGAGGTGTTCTCTAACCGCAGAAGGTCCTTTTTTCTAGGTAGGATTTCACGTTTAGCCCGACTTCTGGTATAATTCTCTGAATACCACCATGTCACAACTTAAGGACTGGACCTAACTCTAAGCTGTTAGCGCTATTTCGTGCATCACACGCCTAAAAGGTGTTTCTAGTAAAGAGACTGATCCTATTTTTTCCATATTTCCTGAGAGTCCTCTCAGCCCAATCAATTAATATTTCAAGTGACCTCTCGCCATAATATTTACATAATAGTCGATTGGGATGTTTGGCAGAAAAGATTATTGTTGTTCAAACTGCTTGAAAAGGCTAGAATTGCTCGAAAACGCGGATGTGTTATATCTTAGCCCACGGAAAAACAAACTACAAAGTAGAAGACCGAACTAATGTGAAGCCTTCGGAGCCTACGCATATCAACAAAACTGTAGATCTCTCACGTCTGTCACCTTATAATGGATATGGTTGATAGTTTTTTCGTTTCGGAATAGGAGTTTTCTTGTGCTGGTACATAGTACTAAAAGCAAACATATTTACATCCCCTATGAAGTTGCTCAACAGCGACCAATTTGGATATACTTTGTCATGGAGCTCACTCGAGCATTGAAGTCATCAAACACAACTTTATCGTCTTCATCGGGGCGTGATCACAAAACAGAGATACTTTAAAAATCTTCGCAGTAATTCGCCGATTAGCCATATACGAAATTAAATATATTATATATTTATAAATGTGTTTATGTAAATTAATTGTTAAAAATTAGTTTTTAAATCTCCATTAAATGGTTACGAAAGTAATTTCGAAACTACACATTCATATATGTAAAGTACACAGTCAACGCTAAAGCCCATAAATATATATATACAACTCCATATAAGCCTATATATGCATATATTTTTATATTATATTTACAATTCAACTCACATTAGCCTCACTTAACATATGTATATTAGGATGAGCCAAAAATATTTATGGGTTAAAGTGAACAGTTCTACTGAGAAAACAACGGCCACACCAGTCAGAATTTTTCGCTCGGAGGTCATTCAAAATTTAATTTTATAAACTATACGTAAAGAAACCTTTTTTTCATTAAAAATTATCATAATTTTTTGAACCCATTAGGGTAACATCTTTCTCTTCCTAATTTGCATATTAATAAGTTTTGAAAAATGGGGAAAATATTAAAATATGCAGTTTTCGTGTGGCTTTTTCACTTTTCAATTCTTCGAAATATATGAATTATTGACTTAAACAATCGTCGTCAAGTTGATATTCAAACATGTTTAAAAATTGGGTGAAAAATCTTGGCTTGAAGGAACGAGTCGTTCATTTTCCCCAAAGAAAGTGTTAAGTTAAATTTTGGCTCATCCTAATGCATATATGTAGGCGTTACGTTTATGTTCGTCACATTTGTATTATGCAATAGCACATAATCGCCGATACCACATTGTGCATACCAATCAATAGACCAAAGCTTCTGCTACTACCACTAACCTCATACCTATGACTACACACGCAGTTAATGAGAACCAGCTGCACTGCAGCTTAGAATATTGTTATACGTTCCAATTGAGGGATGCCATTGCGTATACGTTACCTGCGCTCATTGAGATTTTGTATACTGTGCTGCTTATTGGCAATAGCAATGGCAATGTCATAGCTAGCTGCTAGCAAATTTATGTTGCATAATACAGTATGTATTTTACTTAAGTTAAATCCTTTGACCTAATGACCCTCATTTCAACACAAAATGTATAATTAAATCAATCTAAATTTGAGTTCATACAAAGATTTGTTGTTGGATGCGGGTGGAAGGTGCAAGGAGGGGTATGAGAATTGCAATAACTATGTTTAAGTGGTCGGGAAATATGATAGAAAGCTGTGTTGGGAAGTTTTGTAATTTCTCTATTTACTTTCACTTCACGTCGTTACAATTTCTTTATAATTTCTTACCTTCTTCGGTGTTAATTATAAAGAAATTTTTAAGTGGGGCATCTTAATGTGAAAATAGCTTCAATAGAATGTCAGAAACAAAAGAAAATGTTTTCTGTTTAAATCGTAAAAGTTATTTATATATACTTTCTGGAGAAAAAGGTGTACCTCCTGCAGGGTCTACTACAGCTTATCTCACCAAATGAGCACTACAATTCAATCAGAATTAAAAATATATATTTTTTTTATGCATATAGCCAAGAAATTTATTGCAGAATGGCACAGATGGTGGATGGTCATTATTTCCTCTATTCCCAGATTGGTCCCAATTGGAAATACCATGTGCAGCCAGGTCCTTCTCTACCTGGCCTCCACCGATGATAAAATATTACTATCTAACGGCACCAAATGACCTAGCCAGCGTAGCACTTATTGGCAAGAGTGATTCTGAGCTGGATTTCCTAGCTGACATTGTGATTGCCGTTATAACAGGTTCCAAAGTAGACGAAGTTATCTACAACTTCAAAGTTGTGACTGTTAACAGTGACGTGGGAGTCGAGTCGCGAATATGATGACTGTTTGTTTGAGGACACGAGATATGTCGTCTGTCCCTCGTTCACTGCCAGACACATATATATTGGCTCCTTATCCAGTCTGGAGAAAGCAGCATTCACGGCGCGATTGTTGCGGCTAATGATGTCATCATCATCGGCCTACGCCATCAACTCTTATAGAAGATAGTACCTTGTCTATTCAGCTCTGTAGCTCGTATTATTTTCTCCAGCAACAAATTAAAGATGTTACACAATAAGAATCACCTTGTCTAAAATCTTGTTTGGTATCGAACGGCTTGAAGAGGTCCTTCCCGGGGTATAAAAGAATGTAGTCGGGCTTCTAGGTATTCAGTTACAGTCGCGAGGCTATACAAACTCCTAACCTTGTGTCTACGTCGCACACCCTGAAAACGTGAGCTACAAGAGAGATAGTTTCAGTGGAACTACTCCGCCTTGATTGAAGCCTAAGTGCAGCGCCTTTACACCAGAGATGCGGCTGTGAGCGGGTGTTGGTTTTGATGCACAGCAGCTCGTTATATAAATGTGTAAAAATAATTATACTTACTCGCCTTGTGTGGTCGTGCGTTGGGTTTGGGACCCGTCTCGAAAAAATCAACTCCAATGAAAAGGTTTTTGGTTTGGTCTAGCGAATAAGGAAACAGCTGACAGGTTATGTCGTCCGTATGGATGAAAACACTCCCACTTTGAAAGTATTCCGTAACCGACGACGTAACCGCCAATTACTCAACTTATTTGTTTTGGATATTTTCCATGAAACCCGAAAAATTTTCGAATAAATCCTTTAAATATCCGCATTAAATCTTTATGCCAATATTCTACTGAAAATGAAACATTCAAACATGATGTACTCGCAAACGTTACATGCAGCACAGCTGTCGCTACAGGCTACGGCGTAGGGCGTAAAATGAATACTGGCACGAAGTGGCCAACTGCTGCGCCTGCTAAAGGCATATTTTTGAGCGCAAAATATTCACTCAAATGCGTGGTTTTCGCGATTGGATATGTGTGGCTTATTGCTTAACTCGTTTGCATATTTGCATAGCGTGTTTTCAGGTGAATTGACTTTTTGTTTTAGTCAATCAACAGATCAGAGACGTATTGATGAAAGCAGAATTAGCGAAATGTTTAGAGATGCCGATGGGAAATGATTTCGGACTATATTTTTTCAGAAATATTAAAAAAAAAAATATAAAGTTTCTTTATGTTTATATTTCTATTTCCGAGTGTCACTTTGTTGGACTTTAAAAACGTTTCTCTTGTTAGATTTATTAAAAAGTAATCCATTATTTTTACTAATAGATGGCTTGAGTGACCTGTTATTCGTAAACGCAAGTCAGGCAGCTGAAAATGTGAATAATGCTTATGGTGCTGATACTGTAACAGTCAATCGTATACAATTTTGGTTTCCGGAGATTTTGGAAGGCCAGTTGTCGAAAAAGTCGATGAAAAAAATGGAAATCGGCGTGTCTGACCATCATGCGTGCATTGTTTTGATTGCCCAAGGGCTAAGCGAAGATAAAGCGAACGGTGATTGCCGATGAAAAGTGAAAGTGAAAGTCACTTAGAGCAACGTCGAGGAAAAACGGTCGTGGTCGAAGGGCACTGAGCCGGCACAAGCGGTATCCACACCAGTATTGTGTGTTTGGTGGGATTATCAAAGGAGTTATCTACTATGAGCTGCTTCACTATGGCCAGAGCTTAAATTCAGACCAGTACTGTCAGCAACTGGATCGTCTGAAAGAAACAACATATCAGAAGTACTCAGCTTTGACAACAGGAGAGGAAATGTGTTTCATCAGGACAACGCCAGATCACACTCTCCAATAGTGACTCGCCAGAAGCTCCAAGAGCTTAATTAGGATAATTGGGAGATTCTTATACATCTACCTTATAGTACGGACCTCGTACCAAGTGAATACCTTCTGTTTCTGTCTATGGCGAATAATTTGGCTGCTAAAAAATTGGCCACAAGAGAAGCCTGTGAAAATGGATTGTACCTATTTTTACTAATAGTGACAAGGGTTTCTAAGAGAGTTCAAAATGACAAAGAGTCATTTTAATGCAAAAATAATGGATTACTTTTTAATATTAGCTGCATTTCAATGGGTGATCCAAGTGGAGGTATTTTTTTCAGTGTCCTTTTTTAACAGATCACGTGGGAGTCGTGTCAAGCTTTCACGTTATTTTTGTTCAGTTTGGTTTGGCATTTTATCAGACTTACGCCTGAACAACTTTTAAAAATGTTCAAATTTATTACGAAAATTTTCGTTCTGTAAAGAAAGTGTTTCGTGCCCTTCGCTCAACTTGTGGTCAACTTAATCGGCTTACTGAGCGTACTATTCGCAATACCATCTCCCATCTTGAGACTCTGCATTCATTATAGGATAATATTCGAATATCTGGGTAGATCACGTGCAGCACGCATTGAAGAAACTATAAAAGCCGTAGCTGAGAGTATACATGAAGATTGTGGAGAGTCGATTCGGCGCCGTTCGCAGCAACTCGGACTGACGTATGGAACGCATCTTACGTCGAGATCTTAAATTGATAGTATACAAAACACAGTTTGTGCAAGAACTAAGCCGCCCGATCTTCCATACAACTAAAATTACCTCTTTTGGAACGAAGAGCAACCTGAAGAGTTTCCAGAGCTGTAATTTCATCTAGAAAAAACGACGATTTGGTGTGGCTTGTCGGCTGGTGGAATCATCGGTCCATATATTTTCAAAAATGATGCTGGTGAGAACGTAACCGTCAATGGCGACTGTTATCGCGCCATATTAACCTACTATTTGATGCCTGAAATCGAAGCATATGATTTCGGCGACATTTGGTTTAAACAAGACGGCGCCACTTCCCACACATCGCATCAGTCAATGGATTTATTGAGAGAAGACTTCGGTGAGCAGATAATTTCACGTTTTTAGCCGGTCAATTGGCTACCAAGCCCGCTTCCGTTCAGGACTTGGAGCAAAATATCATGCGTGTCAGTCGAAGTGATCGAACGAGTCATCGAAAATTGGACTCAACGTTTGGACCATCTGAGACATAGCCACGGCCAACATTTGAAAGCGATAATTTTTAAAAGATAAATGCCAAAAAATGTTCTTTCGAATGATTATAAACATTCCCCAATAAATTTGAATTTTTTGTGTTTTTTTCTTTAAGAAAGTAGAGATGCATCCGTCATTATAAAAGTGAGTTAAGAGTACCAAATTTTAATTTATAATAATACATCTGTGTATCATGTTTGGTTGATATATTTAAAAAACTGAGGGATCCGATCAGTATACATATATCTTCTCCCTCTGGTTCTTACGTACTTCAAATCAATGTTAATATATCCTTTCTTGTTCACGAAAGGTAAAAATATTGTCGGAAAATTATTTTCCACCACTTTTCCTGACTTTAGTGTTTTTTTTTTGCTTTTATCGTTTATTTTTATAAGCTCCCTTCAGCTTTCCACTATTTTTCTCACAGGGTATGATACTAAGTGGTAGTTGTAAATGCTAATAACAAAAAAATTTCAGTTTATAAAAACAAGTAAAATAGCGATGAAAACAGGTAAAACAGCAGTTGCGGTAAAATCCCTCAAAAAAGATACCAAAATTCTGCGATAAGCTTGCAATAAGTTAATTTTGTTGTCGATGCGATTATCTGCATGTGTTTGCATGTGTACATACATACATATGTGAGTGTTTATGTTTGCATATTGATCTAAATTTCACTTTTGCAATTATGTATGTATGTATAATATTTGTATTTGTTTGCTAACAGTTAATTAAAATTTAAAATTCGCCTATCCGTTTTCGCAATTAAGTGATTTTACATTTTTAATTAGTTTGACAAAAATTAGTCCTATGTGTTAATTATATTTATATGTTCATGCATTTATACATACAAACATATATATTCGTATGCTATGAAATTATATTTTAATATTTGTTTATTTTACGCCAATGTTATTATATATTTAAACACCTACAAATACGAGTATATATGTCTGTATATATAGGCATGTATTGGATTGCAAGCAAAAATCATATGTAATATAAAAACAAAAACATTGCTGCATTGTTACACACACACTTATACATTTGCATATGATCTAACCCAACTAAATGTAATACATATATGCAAACAATAATAAAAAATGATTGTTAAATTTTAATGAAAATTTTGCGGTCAACATGACATATGAGTGACGCGCGATTAGGCTTTTTATGGAAAATTCTATTTATTTATTATTATTATCCAAATAATTTTACATGTATGCATACATATGTATATGTATATATGCATATATATATAAATATATGTATATATATATAATATTATGTCTCTCCATAATTTCAGCTTAAGTGCCTATCTCATATCAGCCGGCATAAAGTCAATGATTTCAATTTTTTTCCAACTTTAATCGACTTAATTAAATTATGTTTATATTCATAGTTTCAAACTATTAAGCTATTTATTTTTAATAAATGCGTCAATTTTTTATAGGTTTCACGGAGCTTATATTTCACATAAAGTTAATAGTGTAAATAGTTATAAATAGGCTTAACTTTTAGGTGATTCAATTTTTTTTACATGAAAATCTTAAAAATAAAAATTTCATAAATTCGTAAATAATATATACATAAATGATAATATCCGGTACTAGCTTTTTAAGCTTTAGATTCTTTTAATTTAAATAATGTTTATATATTAGAGGAAAGAATTTAATTAAGTTTTAATTGCTTAATATATGTAATTATGTATGTCACAGCATTTTAGGTAACAATTAAGTAAATGATTATAAATTAAAATATTGAAGTTGTTCTATGCCATAAGAATGTTTTAAAATGAAAGAAATAAGTTTAGTAAAATTGATTTAAATTTTTAAACAACGAAATATATTCACATTTAAGAATTCTATACTTAAAATAAAGTTTACCCGCGACTTCGTCCGCATGGAACTAGAAAATGCATTTAATAATGTTTTATGCTGGTTTGAAAAGATATTTAATTTACACTAATACATAAATGTTAACGCAGATAGACCAAATAGTTAACCCGACCGTTTGATATAACGTACTTTATTCAAGTAAGTAAAAATTTGATATGTACAAAGTTGAAGTAATACTTATGGAATATTGGAATATATAACATTTGGTTTGCCCGTTACAATACAGGGTCGTTTGTACAATAATATCTAACAATAAATTATTGTGTGAAATTTTGTGTATACTTATAAAATATATCAATTCTTATTGTAATATAGAGAGTTAAGCCCTTAAGTAAACATGAAAATAAATTTCTGATATATTTTCATATAAAAACATATCGCAATATTGACATTTAGACAATATTTTTTGTTTTTCCGCGGAATAGTGGAACTACCAGGCTACTTTGTATGCCTACTCTGAAACAGGCTACATACAACGGGCCATGAGAGAAGCTGCTTTCTCTTAATTCTACTTCATGAACTTTGTTTATGGTTATTGTGAATCATACTTTTATGGAGTCCTGTGCATTCAGGAACTCTACCGGATAATATGTGGCATTATCGGGGCTTATCACACCATTTTGAGGGCTTATCGTGAAAATTAATTACTCGTACGTGTATGCTTGAGCAACAGTCTGATTGCTGTCCGATAGTTACATTTCCTCTTAAATGGACTCTCACATTTTTGGTGAGGCTCAGTTTTTTCGCTGTTTTTTAACTTCACCTGCTCGCATTCCTCCTGGGCACAACTGGTACAAACTGCCGTAAATCTCCTGATAACATTATTATAACTCCTCCAACAGCGTGGCAGTACTTCCGAACGATGCTAAGTTAATCTCATGTTTTCTTCTCCCATTAGTTAACAATACATTGAATGCCAAAGTCTTGCCTTTTCCACCAGGTGCATCAAAAAACTGTGTACAAAATTTCATGTAAATCAAACGATTTTTAAATAAATTTAATTTTTTCAGATACATATATCAGTCCATACCCACTTACCGGAAAATCATTTCTAATCGGAGGCACACGCCATATACAGAACACATCCTCCAAGTTTCATGTTTCTATGATCAGTTTAGGCTTTTAGTTGGTCTATCCAAACAAAGCCTTTTATATATATAGAAGGGATTAAAATGTTCCCCATATCGTAAGAGCACTATTTACTCATGAGGAGAGTAATGAAAAAGGATTAAATCCAAGAAAATTGAGCAAATTAAGTTGATTGACCTCAAAAGAAGTGTTCGAAAAGACAAACGTGAAATAGAGTTTAATCATATCAAAAGTCAAAACTTCATTTTTGGTAATAAAAATTTGGAATTAACCGTTATAATGAAGCTACTATTTACTTTTTTTACAACATAGGTATAGGCTTGGTAGAAAATAATCCATTATTTTTGGCTTTCTTGACCATAGTTAAAATTATCCGATTTATATGCATTATGTATCGTTTTTCTCGATAACTTCTTGCTATTTTTAAGGTAACGTCATTATGCACAATGGATTCTAAGGTGGATGTGTAAGAGCCTCCCAAACAAGCTCTTGCAACTTCTGGCGAGTCACTATCGATGTGTACCTCTTCTGTTGGCCAAAGCTAAACGCTTCAGGGTAATTCCTTTCTTCAGACGATGGACGGTTCACTTGCTAACAGTATATGTCCGAATTGGGAGCTTGTCCGTAGAGGAGCAGCTTATATGGCTAATTCCTTGCCAATCCCATCAAACACACAACAAAACCTTCCTGACCGTCAATCCTGAATTGGAGATTGTTTGTGCCGGCTCACTGCACTTCGATCATAACCATTTTGATTTTAAGTTGCTGTAAGAGATGCACTTTTTATCACCAGTCATCATCCATTTCATAAATGGGTCGATTTCGTAGCTATACAACAGCCATTCGCGGATGGAAATTCGCTCTATGAGGGTTGTTTTTGTTAACTCACACGGCACCCAACGTGGAACTTCTATGTGTATCCAGCGTTTTTCAAGTGATTCCAAATTGTTTCTTGTGCAATGTTTAGCTACTGGCCAATCGAGCAATGCTCGCATGATAGTCAGACACCAACAATTCGTCTTCCGCACCGTGGAGGATCTTCTCTACAGCAAAATTACCGTAACGAAATTCACAAAATCAAAATTGCGACTGTTCCAATGTCAGGACACAACGCATAATCTTTTTTTGTGGGGTCCATTTTCGTCTTGCTCTCAAACACTACTGAGTTACGTGATCAAAACTTCTCCAATTATCTTTTTTAGTACAAAATATCGTCTTTCCAATGCTATCTAGCATAATCCAATCACACTTATAAAGCGCGAGATAGCCATCTTTTGCAAAATAATATAAAAACGGATTACTTTTTACTAAAAGTGCTAAAAAAATTAACAAAATATATACTACCTTTTTTTAAATAATATTTTACAAATGAAATTTAGAAATAAATTAGTATGAAAATATTTTTATCACTGTTGCCACAGGTTTGGAAAATTAAAAGCAACTTAATTAACTCGAACTTATTTAAGTTGAGAAAGCGTACATGGGAATGGTATGTATGTATTTTTAAATTTTTTTTTGGTAATTTTTATATAAATGAGCACTGTAAAAAATTGTATTTTCGTGTGCAAATTGCTTCTATTATCATAATCCAAATTTCAAACTAATGTACTGTAACACAATGATCATACATTGCAATCAAGTTAAGTGTTATTCTTCCACAAACTAAATTTACTGGCGAACACAAAAGGCAATCAGCGTTTATTAATTTAAAATGCTAAAAATACAAAAGAGTTATGGGCATATAAATCTTGCGCTAATCCAACTCACACCATCGGTTATAACTACATCTATTTGGGCATATGTACATATGTACATACATAAATAACAATTCGTTTGTTTATACATTCAATCGCCCGGAAATAAATTGAAAGCCACTCATACGCAACGTTGCCCACAAATCGGATAGCAAAGCATACATAAATAGAAACATACATATATACAGTTGAAAATTATATTTTTTTGCTTGAAGGTAAAAAAATGCTGGCACCAACAAAAAACAGTGGCCCCAACACCACACTCTTGTAAATATATATTTATTAGCTTTTGTATTGAAATAATGCTTTTGTAAATATTTATTTATGATATTTAAATATATTTATATATACTCATATATGAGCGTACAAAAGAAAAGGAATGAAAGTTGAATTTGTTGCGAAAGACCCAAAACTATTAATAATCTCGCCATTAAGTGATATTAAGATATTTACTACTAGTGTCAATGTAATCTATTTTGGAACATAATAAGAAATAATGAGTTGAGTTTGAGTGGCGATGAGTCTTATAGAGATGAAAAATTTTTAAGTCGTCCTGTAGTGGCGTGTAGAGGTGGTGAATTTATTTTTTTGAATCTTTGTCCCTCTTAGTTAAAGGACAATATAGTAAGAAAGTAGGAATATGAACCGATTAAAGTATCTTAAAGAATGATCCCCACTCAGCAACACCGCGTAGAATATTCCCTTCCAAGTCATCAATCGGGCTTGTCTGCATAGTCAAAAGTCTTCACGCAACCACACTAAAATAGTCTAGCCTGGATAAATCGCAGCATCTTGTAACCCACGCTACGGGCCCACGACGCGAACTAATGCGCTCATCAAAAGTTTCCTTCAAGAAATTGATGGTTTCGTCCACATCATCATCCTCCAATTCAGGCACTACAAAGTCATTAATCATGGCTTTATGGCGATGTTCATTGGCATTAACCGGCTTCATTTTTAAAGAAATATGGTCCAAGACTTACAGAGTATAATAAGGGCTTTTGGGTTATCATCACTCCAAATATGGCAAATATTTATTCATTTTTAACAACGTAGCCTTTTAACCAAAAGTGAGTTTCATCACAAAACATAAATTTCTTAAGAAAATCTGTGGCGATCAAATTTTGGGCACCTTCGACTTTAGTTCTTGCACAAGTTGGATTTTGTGAACCTGAAAAACAAAATACTTCCGCAAAAGCTTCCATAACGTGGATGGATATAGCTCTAATTTTTGGGCGCAATGTCGGATGGGCTCATTCGGGTTACCTGTTACCTTTGATACTCTGCTCCACAGCAGCAATAGTATCTACAATGCGAAATGCAAAGAGGACTTCTGAACGGTTCAAAAGGGCTCTTATGAAAGAACCACAGGGAACCGTAAGGTGGAACTTGCCTACCAGTGGTCAAAAAGATTACATAAAATAGAAGCCAGCAATTGCGTTAATGATTTCAAAACTGTGTGCTCAAAAGCTCTGAGATAACTGGAAACTACTACGCCAGAAACTTCAAAACTGTACACTCTAAGATAAAGAGTTGAGGTTGTTGCTATTATATCAACTAAGTAACCCTAGTAAAGAGCAAGAAATGTTAGTCAATTTCATAGAGAAAGTTCCAAAAAACTAGGTGTTTCGACAGGTTCGTGACAAATGGAAAGTGATACTAGTTGATTTGACTTTAAAGGGCATGCCAAGAGGTTGTCGTGCTAGGACTTACTGTCTTCCAATTTACGAGTATTTTAGGTAAGTCGAAGTCGAGTCTAGATAAGCACTAGTTAAATTTACTATAGTAGGCAGACCTTAATTGAGCTCTAGAGCCCTTTGTCTGCTATTGGTTATGATTGGGGATGATTGGGTTTCGATGTAAGAGATTTGATGAAAGTGCTAACTGATACTATGTGAGTATCAATAACATGTCAGTAACAATTCGAATACAGCGGTTCGGTTACTTGTTGCTGAATGGTGCCTATAAAGTAAATCACTTCCGTTCTGATGTGTTTATCTTACAAACAAATACCTTCAAGATACCCTGCGATATCACCTCTATAAATATGGCTTGCTCTGCATAACATTTTGCCCTGAACTGAAAGTATAAAAGACTAACTATGTAGAAAGTGAGTCGAAAATATCAAGGGGATTCTTACTAAAGTCCCCAAGATAGAGTTTACTCAAATGAAATTTTAATGTTCTGGGCTTTAAGGGATAAAGACACTCTAGGATTTTGAAAAACTTATTTTTTTTTGCTCACAGTGTACCTTTGGGTCCAAGAAATGATATGCAATTGGTTTAAAAGTGACAAAAATATTTCAAATAGCTGAACTTTTTATTTTGCTGCAGCCCCTCAAAGTGTGCGCTGGGTACAATGAAAACTTTAAAGGCATTTTTCTCAAAATTACATTTTTCAAACTGAGAGGACAGATTATTCGGACCCTATAGCATCGATTTATCTGAAATTTGATGATAGCTTCACAAATATATATTTTTTTTGGAAGTACGTTGCTGTTTTTTGATTAAAGGTAAACTTTTTGATCTAGTGCTTATTTTTTAGTCAAATATTAATCTTAAAAAAAAAAACAAAAATTAGTTAAAAAATAAATCCGGACGTATTTCCAAAGACCATAGTTTTTAGATCATAAAACTTTTTGCTTTTCTGTTTTAGGTTTCATCATTTAGAAAAAATTGGTCCTCCGGTGGAGGTGGTTTTTCAAAATCACACCCATTTTCAAATGTAAATTTCGACATCATCTCCTAGAGCTCTGAAACCGTACATCTGTTTGAATCGAAAGAATATAAAATATTAATCTACCAAATCTCTAAGCACACACTTTTTCCTACTGGGTTCTGAGTTCTCATTAGTAATTGCTCGGCATACGCATGTGAAGGAAGTGTGAAAAATATGTGTAAAGCAAAATATTAGAATATTAAATGAATTTTTTTGCATGAGAAAATCTTATTAAAGGCATGTATAAATATACACAAATATATATTCGATGTGTGGAAAAGGATAAATGTGACTATGAACAATTGAACTGCGTAAAAGAATAAAGAAAATTCAAAGAAAAAAAAAAAAAACTATTCACTCCAGCAACAATCAACTATCCGACTGAGAAAAATAAAACAAAGCTAAATTGAGAGGAAAAAAAGTGCTGCTAAGTTAAAAAATGTTTTAATAATGCCGAGCACGTGCCTTCCATAACCGGCTAACAAAAAATTCAAAGCTATAAACCCTACACCGACAACTTTGAACGCATCCTTTCCAATGCGCTCTTCATATGTTTTATACTTTCTGTTACAAATATACTATTACAATCCGATTTACTTCTGTTGTTGTTGCTTTTATTGTTATTGTAATATAGTCAATTGTTACCGCTTGAACGCATCGGCAATGAAGTGCGTCATTTTTATGAACACCAAGAGGTTCGAAACAAATAGCGAGTGCGAGCGCTTAAGTGGCGTAGAAGTAGAGGTTTAATAGTGTGAGTGTAAAATAAACAAATTGATATGATTGTGTTGGTGGGTTACCCAAAAGTGAATGTGTGGGTTGTGCGGTCGCGTATGGGCGTGTAAAAGGATTGTATGGACAACTGTGAAGTTTGTATGCCTGTTTATATGTTGAGGTATACTTTTAGGCTGATGGCAGCTATTTGTATTGACAAAGGATAATGATGTTGTCGAGCTGGTTGTAAACACATTTTTTTATGAACATTGTAATTTTATTAAGACTTTTTTACACAATCTATATTTATTTTAGTATTTGTCAGCTACAAAACTCGGTTTACTTTTTATTGCCTAATGGAGGTGTTCTTTTATTTGCAGTGGCTTGACTTTTTGCGAATTTGTGACGCATGAAAATTGATTGCCCACTTGCTGATTGAAATCAAATGTCCGAAAGTGAAAAAAAATGTTTTAATGATATGAAATAAATTGCCAGTAAAATATTTGTCTTTGAAAAAATTAATTTAACTGTGCAACTGAAATAATAATTCTTAATAATATTTATTTTGATTTTTATTATATTAAAATATAGCAAAACTAAATTTAACTGATTGAATTTTTGTATGTGATTATTTATTTTCGGTATTTTAATTTTAGAAGTTTGCTCCGCATAATACGCTTTTCGCTGTTCAGTGGAGGAATCGCTTCAGCAGTTACAAAGCGTCAATTATATACGAATATAAATAATTGCGTAAACGATGCTTACTAAGCAGGCGAATCTATTTAATTCACTTCGCATAAATTCAGTTATCATCAATGATATTTACTTTTTTCCGCATCACCCAAAACACCCTCTTATTTCTTCCAGCCAACTCGAGAATCCTCATTACTACCCACAAAGTAATTCAGTAATTTTATTTAGTAATAAGTAAAACAAGTACTTTTGTCTATTCAAATACATTTATTTATTTACTTAATTATAAAATTTTGTTTTGTGTGGGCATATTTCGCCACGTTAAATAAATAATATCAACAACAGTCGCTATTTATTGTTTGCCAAAAACTTTAGCACGCTTTTAGGCGTAATAACGTCCGGCAGTGCGCCGCCTGCGCACAAACAAATTATGAACGAAAGAAACGATGAGTCTGGTTATTATAAATTGCTTCTTGAGTAATTATATTTACTTAAAAATTATGCAACAATAAACTGTAGAAGTGTGTACACTTTGATTTTGATAAACGGAAGAAGGAAATCTGTTGAGTGATGAAATGGAAATTTTTAGGATTTTTGGTGGAAGTAATTGACGCTTGCACCTTGTGACGGGTGTCTGAAAGTTTTTCTCTATGAAATGGAGTCATCTAAGATTTATTCTAAGCAATCTTCGAAGGGCTGATGGATTTTTTTGCTGAGCTTTACTACTTAACTTAATAAAAATACCAAAGGATTTTGTAAACCTTCGAAAATAAAACTTTTTTCGGTAAGAATGAGAAAAGTAATCTGATAGCTATCATCTAGACTGTACTGAGTTTATGTAGAGAAAATTTCTATAGCCCACTTAGTTGCAGTGAATGTAACAACGCTGGAGATGGCGAATCGTCGTCACTCCCAATCGATGAAAATGATATGGAAGTTCGAGTAGCGATAACAGCGTATGTTTATGGCTTATCCAGATTGTTGTGTGATATACCAAAGCCCAACAGCAAAAATCATATGAATGAAAACCAGACACTTTTCCACCTCTATGTCTGAAAGAGCATTTTCTGTGACAAATGATCGGATATTGATTTCAATATAAGAAGGAAGATATGCCAATAATGTAATTAATAATGGCAGACAATATCAGTCAAATGTCCACTACGGCTACGCTTACTTAATGAAATTTTCCATCACTAAATCACAAAGTGGCTACTGTATTCCCTCAATTGCTTCACGAATCCCATCTTTCAGATTTCGACTCGACGTTGGCTTGTTGGCGTAGACCTTAACTTTCACCTGGCTTCAAAGAAAGACGTCACGTGGTGTTAAATTACAAGATCTCGGTACCCATTGCGATCACCTCTTCGAGAGATAACACAGTACGGAAAGTCTCCTTTAAAAGATTGATGGTTTCGTTGCTTGTGTGACGCGTAGCACCGTCTTGTTGGAAGTAAATGTTGGGCCTCAGGGCCTCATCAGACAAAATAATTTTCCTATGAAATTCCGGATCATTTTCATGCATTTAAAAGGCCCGATCAGCCCGACACGACGTCGTTAATGATCGGGTGGCTTGAGTTCCTGTATTAACTGAACTTTATAAGCCTGAAGGCCAAAGTCTTTATGCAAAATGCGGTGTAATCACGTTTGTGGAATGCCCGATTCCCAAGAACGACCAGGAATGGAAAAATCTGGGTTTTCTTCAAAATTGTTTGTGCTAAAGCACCAACATTATATTATGTTTTATTTTTCAAATCAATTAACTTATCACAAAATCTCCATTTTTTCCACAAATTTCTGTATTGCTGTCCGACAAGGTACTTCACGACGACCGAAATATGTTGTAGTCTTACGAACCGACTCTCCCAGGTTAAATTTTCACCATTTTTATGGTGCGTTGGAAGTGAGTATCGCTCCATTTCTATTACTGGCTCATCCTTTACGTTCCTTTCGCCACCAAATAAACTTTTAGAACAGATAAGTCAGGTAATGAACTAGGAAAGAGGAAGACGAAACATCTCCTGTCATCAATCATTCTAATCTTTGCCTCAAAGTTCCTGTTGAAAATTGTACGAAGTTGTACGAAACTTCATCTAATGTAGAACACTTTTACCAACATAGTGGATTTTCTTTCGCTTCGCATTTGCAAATCCTATTTTTTACAGAGTCGGCTCTCTATTTAAGCATCTCACACCATGATCCGCTTCGGAATTATAGCAAATAGGATAGTAAAATCCAAAGGCTTTCAAACTGTTTCACTGATATTTATTTAAATTTCAGCTTTTTACTACATGCAACCGGTTTTCGACTCCTAACGAAGTAGAGAAAATTTCGTCGTGCAGTCTAAGTTTTCTGATTGTGGTACTCAAATTATGTTCTTTTCAAAATCCACTTTTAATATGTTGCAGGCAACCGTTGATAGGGGTATTCTAGGTGTACGTAGAGGTTTGGTATCTTCTTTGCTCCAGGCGTATGTGCCATCAGCTGCGTACCATTCATCGCTTCTCTGGATTGGCGGTTATATCGGCCTTAACTCTTTTGACATCAACCAAACGTTCAGGATGCCCTTCCAATCATATTTCAGTACTTTTAATTGTCGATATGAAGAAGGTTTCTCACCTAAGATTTGTGAAAGATTTTAATTGATTTATTTTAAAGATCGAACCAGACCAAAAGGCCAGATTGAAATTTCTGCACCTTCAAGTGGTTATCCGTGTCAGTCTAAAAGTCTTCCGACTCGCCCCGAATGGTTCCTTGAAATCGTCAGAAATATCACTGCAGCCTACAGCTCTGCCAGGGAGCATAGGAAGTAAAATATTTCCCTACTCAAACTGGAATTTAAACTCCAGCTCGTTCACTCGCTTAGAGCAGTACTTCCTTTATAGAATTTATATTTCACCTGCAGCAGTCACCTTCAAAGCAAAAAGACATTCAACACATTTTTATATCAAAATCCAAGCTAAATGCCCAAGTCTTACAAGCACACGCATACACACATACATGGATACACATTCATATACACAAGTGCACAATACAGCTAAGCTAAACAAAGGAGTTGGAATAGAAAAAAGCAATAAAATGTCTAAACAATTGTACTTAATGTCTTGAAAATGTTTATGACCTTGTTGCACCCGTAAACCGGTGAGGCATTTAAACAGCGCGCAACAAACAAAGAGTTCGGGTATGTAGATGTTTAGAGGCAAATGACTAAAGCAAAGGAGTTGACCAAAAGGTGGTAAGGAATACTTAGAACTTGGCAAGCCGCAACAAGACGTTCAAGCATTTGGGTGAACGAGTAAAGCGATGACGTTTGACGTGAGTTCACTGGAATGCAATATGAATGTGTGTGTGTGTGTGTTTCCGCATGTATGTATGTATGTTTAAAGTAGCTCAGTGCGGGTAATTTATACGGCCGTTTTTTCGGCGACTTCCGGCACAGTGTGTCGGTTATTTGGTTGCGCACAGACACACACACACGTACATACATATTCAGACATACATATACTCTTGCAAATTCCTCTAACTATGGGCATTAGCATAACAACAACCACTGCTCTTCACTCGCCGTTAGTGTAATACTGCAGTATGCCGTTGCTCGTTTTAAAGCCGCTAACAAATATGCTGGTTTGCCTAACAAAGGCTCAGGAAGCATAATAGATACACAAGTGAAAGCATACTTTGTGTAGGTATATTTCAGTGTAAATTCCGCTTTAAGGCATAATGATTCGTCCCTCACCCTTTGGCCATTTTCTTCTGTGATTGTTAGCAGCTTTTACGAGCTTTGTGCTGGACGTAGGTAATTTGATGACAGTTTTATGGCGCCAGCAACAATAAAATGGACAAATAAGGGTTAATTATTTTCGGTCGAAAATATACTATGTTTATATGTATACCAGCGAATGTGAATTCTTAAAGTATTTCCAAAAATATATGTGTGCAATAAGAAAATGTTTAAAATGATTTTCGTTTGTGCCACCGGATGATTAGTTTAATGACTTATGTGGACAATTTAAATGGAATGGACTTTCAACAATTTCAGATAGAGTTAAATATTTATATGTGATGAAAAAATATATATTTGTATATTTGGTAAATAACATTTAATTACAAAAATCTTAATAAAAAACATCTAAAACCGATTCTCCATTTAATTCTATTTTTAATTTTCTTCTATTTTATTTTTTATTTTATTTTATTTTATTTTATTTTATTTTATTTTATTTTATTTTGTTTTATTTTAAATTATTTTATTTTATTTTATTTTATTTAATTTTATTTTATTTTATTTTATTTTATTTCATTTTATTTTATTTTATTTTATTTTATTTTATTTTATTTTATTTTATTTTATTTTATTTTATTTTATTTTATTTTATTTTATTTTATTTTATTTTATTTTATTTTATTTTATTTTATTTTATTTTATTTTATTTTATTTTATTTTATTTTATTTTATTTTATTTTATTTTATTTTATTTTATTTTATTTTATTTTATTTTATTTTATTTTATTTTATTTTATTTTATTTTATTTTATTTTATTTTATTTTATTTTATTTTATTTTATTTTATTTTATTTTATTTTATTTTATTTTATTTTATTTTATTTTATTTTATTTTATTTTATTTTATTTTATTTTATTTTATTTTATTTTATTTTATTTTATTTTATTTTATTTTATTTTATTTTATTTTATTTTATTTTATTTTATTTTATTTTATTTTATTTTATTTTATTTTATTTTATTTTATTTTATTTTATTTTATTTTATTTTATTTTATTTTATTTTATTTTATTTTATTTTATTTTATTTTATTTTATTTTATTTTATTTTATTTTATTTTATTTTATTTTATTTTATTTTATTTTATTTTATTTTATTTTATTTTATTTTATTTTATTTTATTTTATTTTATTTTATTTTATTTTATTTTATTTTATTTTATTTTATTTTATTTTATTTTATTTTATTTTATTTTATTTTATTTTATTTTATTTTATTTTATTTTATTTTATTTTATTTTATTTTATTTTATTTTATTTTATTTTATTTTATTTTATTTTATTTTATTTTATTTTATTTTATTTTATTTCATTTCATTTTATTTTATTTTATTTTATTTTATTTTATTTTATTTTATTTTATTTTATTTTATTTTATTTTATTTTATTTTATTTTATTTTATTTTATTTTATTTTATTTTATTTTATTTTATTTTATTTTATTTTATTTTAATTTATTTTATTTTATTTTATTTTATTTTATTTTATTTTATTTTATTTTATTTTATTTTATTTTATTTTATTTTATTTTATTTTATTTTATTTTATTTTATTTTATTTTATGTTATTTTATTTTATTTTATGTTATTTTATTTTATTTTATTTTATTTTATTTTATTTTATTTTATTTTATTTTATTTTATTTTATTTTATTTTATTTTATTTTATTTTATTTTATTTTATTTTATTTTATTTTATTTTATTTTATTTTATTTTATTTTATTTTATTTTATTTTATTTTATTTTATTTTATTTTATTTTATTTTATTTTATTTTATTTTATTTTATTTTATTTTATTTTATTTTATTTTATTTTATTTTATTTTATTTTATTTTATTTTATTTTATTTTATTTTATTTTATTTTATTTTATTTTATTTTATTTTATTTTATTTTATTTTATTTTATTTTATTTTATTTTATTTCATTTTATTTTATTTTATTTTATTTTATTTTATTTTATTTTATTTTTTTATTTTATTTATTTTATTTTGTTTTATATATTTTATGTTATTTAATTTATTTTATTTTGTTTTATTTTATTTTTTTATTTTTTTTTTTAGTTCTTAAATTTTTTTTCTTTTTTTGCTTTCTTGTTATTATTATTTTTTCTTCTTCTGACTTAAAACCGCAAAAATAAGTCTTCCGTTATTAAGTTTCGTATAAAAATTTAAATCATGTATCAGCATAACGCCAACAACAACTTTACCATCACACATCCAGCATAATAAGAGGAATTTTTCAACCGATTGCACCCAACGCCGTCCAGCCAACAAGCAGAAGTATTAAAACTCAAATGGTAGCTAATAAAACCTTTCAAAATCTAAGCTAACGACAAAGCAGAAAAACTAAAATAAACCAGAAAAGGAGAGCCATTAAAGCAGGAGAAAAAAAGAAAATGGCAAAAAGTGAATGTAAATCCTACTGGATAAAAACGACAAGCAAAAACCATTTGGCCAAAAGTCGTAAACACATTTTTGCTGTTAAACTATAAAACAACAACACATAGTTTTGCATATATACACAGCTTATACATATGCAATACAATGAAAGTCACAAAAACAATTATGAGTACAAAAAACCAAAAAGAAAGTGGCTTATACGCCATGGCATACCAACACTCCCAAGCAGTCATCGACAGACTGTCCAATGAAGCAACCTATCTAACCTAGCAAACCAGTTGACCAATTGAATAAGCTATAGTGTGCGTGAGCCCTCCCGAGCAACCCATTTTTTTATAGAAATGTCGAAGTAGAAAAAGGTCAAGTGTCTGCGGCTAAATTGACCATTGCGGTGTGGATTGACTGATATGGGGATTATGCGAGTTAAGCTGCTTGCGGGATTTCACAGTCGGTACTCGAAAAATTTACTTTCTTTATTTATTGCTTTTTTTTTGGTGAAAATTTTTTCTCTTCCCAGAATCGCATTCTTTTTAGTAGCATTTTCATTTGACCATTTTTTCCCGCTTAAAATAGCTTGGATTTGTTTTCTTGAAATAGCAAATGGAGTGTCAATTGAATTGTATTTGGAATTTAGAGTTTGGCATTGAGTGAGTTAACAAGTGAATAAAGAGGAAGGTAGACCACAAAACGCTATCAAATCCGATTGGTTGGATAGGTTGGTTGGTATGAAGCTTAGCGGATATGTGAGAGGCAATCCATTGGATTGAGGTGGTACAAATACATTTATATATATATATAATAAACATAATTTATTTTTTGAAGGTTTTAATAGATTATATGGCTTATCTGATCTGGTTACTTTAGCAGCTTAACTAGGGAAACATTGGGCAAGAATGTGAAATCACCTTTTTATTTGCTCTAAAGTAACCAGATCTGATAAGCCTAATAATCAAATAAAATCTTGAATTAATTAAAAACTGATCCCTTAGCAAAATAATAAATAATAATAACTTTTTTTTTTGAATTTAGTGACGGTATATTTTTAACATTTTTTTTTGTAATGAATAGAATGTCGGAAAGGTCTTTCGTAATTCTGACTGCGCTTCAGGTTTTTTTCCAGCTCAAGTTTCAACATTTTAAGTAAGGTCAGCATTTTTTATAGAATTTTCAAGCACTACATCTGCCGGCCAACTTCCCATCGCCACCGCACTCTAGTTGTAGCTGTAGTGAACGATTTTAAGACCAAAAACTCGTTCAATACCATCGATCAACCATCGTATTCACCGGATTAGGCTCCATGCGACTTTTTTTGTTTGCAAAACTCAAGTTACCACACCGTGATTTCTCAGAGAATACTTGGCCTTAGACCGGAATTCGTGACCTGCTTCAACCTTATGTAAGCGATTCCTTTATGATCACTCCCAGGCCTTTCGAAGCTTTCGTGATCTTTAGGACATGACTCCGTCCCGCCTGTAGTCTCTAAGAGTACAAATAGACAATGAATGTATATGAAAAGCTCTTTATATCTTACAATTTGGTTCTGAAATTAAAGGGGGTGGAAATCAATGCCTTAGCGTCGGCGTGAGGAACGAGCTATATGGACCAGTTCCAACCAGAGGGTATGATAGATGGGGATTTTAGTAGCTTAACAAGGAGATGAACAGTGTAATGAAAGAACTTATTTCAGGCAGTCCATATGTTAAGTATGTAGTCGAGTCTGAAATGAAATAGACCCCCTCTGTTAGAGGAGGAAACTTCGAAATTAGAAATTTAATAGTAGCAAGGGGACAACACCACCCGCGGATACCCTTTATTCATTTTCTAGAGTTTGAAGTTATGACCTCGAAGTTTCACCGTTATCGACCCCTTGGGTAATCCATGATCCGCCTCTTAAGCCCCGATGATAATGAGGAATCTTAGCATTTCATAGTTGACTGTATCAAAAGCTTTGAGGGATTAGCATTGTGTACTGCCATTCTCAAGGCCAGGGTAAGAGTCCTGGATGATTGTTCTAATAACTATCGCCACAGCCGGGGAATTTCAAGCCCGCAAAATGTATTTTTGAATGATATAAACTGCATAAACATCAAGATGCTCACCATAAACTAGAGGAGAAGGTCGCCCGAGTTTTTGAGAATGAATGAAGTGAGCTTTTACTATCGTCAAAGACGTCTAGCTGATATTCGGCCTGCTAACGAGGTACCGCCTCTAACAAACTCTTCCACTTTAGCCTAATTGACAACAATAAATTCAGTAAATGTGAGAAGCATACGTGTATGCCTGACAGATATTGCTAAATGCCCACTGTAAATTTTGCTAAGGGAAGAGCAATATTCTTTGAGCTAAAGACAAAAAGGTGTAGCAGCATGGATCTTAAGTCCACTTAAATGCATATATTAACTTTACAGAGCTATAGACGGTAATGTTTGACTCGCCAAGGGGTCGACCAGTTTGATCATCTGACCTACGTTATTACAGTTGATACAGTTAACTTTTTAAATTATATTTTTATTCATTTATTATACATAAAAGGGAATTTTGTAATAATTATTACATAAATTATATGGTACATACATAGTTTACTTATTTTCAAATAGTTAATCACTCGAAACTTTATTGCTTTTTGCCTTCTTCTTCTTCTTCTTTTTCTTTTTAACCGTCGAACCACTCGCCGTTTGATCAAACGATGAATAACCAGTCGATGTTGAGCCACGACTCTCCGCATAGGTATGCAATGGTTTACGTGTCTCCCAGAAACGTAGAAAGAATTTCAACTCAGCCTTTAATACAACCATTGCGGGCACCTGATGTAAGTATAAATATGAGTAACAATATTTTATTATTCAATTTGAGAAATAGGATACAAATTACTTTCTCTTGCACTACAATCTGCTCAACGTTCCACAAAAACTCAAGTATGCCAATTAGTAAGGAAACACAAATTCCAACCAATAATACTACAAATAAACCACTAACAGATTCCATGGTATACTGGGATTCTTTATTCTTGTCCTCCCTTGAGTTTTCACTAGACTCATTTGCCGAAAACCATTTTTTTTTTAATTTAAATAGTTCACCCTTTTCGCTAAGTTTCAATATGCCCACACTGAGTGTAGAGCGATAAGGTGCATCTGAAAGAGAGAAAAGAATTTACCATAAATATGTGAAAGTGAGAGTAATAAAAAATGATATATGTATCATTGTAATACAACTCTCGCACTTACTCAATGGCACCGCAATACCATAATGTTTCTCATTGAATGGCGTACCGATCTGCTTCAATTCGGAATTTCGCGCCAAATAATATTGTAAGGTTGTGGTTTCCAATAGAAAGGCATAACGACCCTCACTACGCTTCACACGATCCACACCTTCTGCATTACTCGCTGTAAAAGCGTCCGGTTTCATTGAAATCATCTTACTCCAAGCCAAACGATATTCCGATTCATTCGATTCGGCAAAGAGTAATTGTGTGCTGCCACCTTTTAACATACCGAATTGTATTTTATTTTGATTGATGAGATCATGCAAGCTATCTACAGAACTTTGCATTTTGGAGGCAGTGATGAAAGCAGCCAAATTAGCGAGATACGTTTGAGATAGAAGCAACGAGAAGATCCACCAGAATGCTGTAAATATGCGCATAGCGGGACCTCTGAAATTGAGAAACAGAAAGTAAAAATATTAATGAGGGAGAGAAATAAATAAATTGGTAAATAATTTTAGTAATTAAAAATCAAGTTTTCGGAACAAAATTAGTTTAAAAAAAACTCCCTAGAGAGTTCGAAAAAATCTGCCCTTTGCTGAGGAGCATTTGAGCAATGAAATAAGCAACGATTTGGACACCTGAAAGTTTCACAGCACAGAGCGCTACTAGTAAACTATGGTTACCTGCAACAACTATACGAGTATATCGCAAGTACCCAGAACAGATTAATACCTTTGACCTCATGTCCTAAGTATTGAAATATACATGTATGTGCAGGATTGAATCGAAGCTCGATTGAAGAATGGAATGATATCTGCCCCGATCGTTTTCAAGTCAAATTTTCTGGTATTACGGAGGCTCTAAATTGCAGATTTTCAGAATGAAGCCAAATTCACTGGATGGGTATCGTCATTCAGAGTTAATCTTAATGTCTTACTTCGGTTCCCGAAGCGAGAGATGAACTCCTTCTCAAAAAGTTTATTTATAAACAGCCTGCTCAAGCTGGACTAGCACTGCGATTTTTAAAATAAAATCTTAGGAGATAGAACAGCATTAGGGTAGGAGTATTCTTAAGAGGCTACATTTTCATAGGCAGAAGTAGAGGGCGAGAAGAGTGTGGAGAAACGATCTTTCATCTTTAATGCGATTGCTCTCAGGAAAGATAGCGCTTAGATAGCGATTGTGATGCCGCTGTGAGACTCCTGTCTTTACCTGCTCAAATGTTCAAACCATTTCGTGTACCTTACAAAAGCAACGAGATAGCCAATTTCTGGTGTAGCTAGCTCAGCAAGACTGTCAAGGAAGTATTTCCCGAGGAACTTATTTCGCGCAGATGTTAAGTCTGGAATGTGACAAAGACAGTGTTCAATAGAATCTACCTCCCTCCCTCAAACAGTGGCCTGTTATTACGCCTGAAGGTCCGATCACGAATGATGAGATGTGTCTGCTTTTCGGGGATTAAGCATCTTCTGGTCTAAGTGTATTGCTGCTCCTGCAACGACAATGACTTCTATCTGATCTAATGACAGAAATAGAAGATCAAATTATCAAAAATTTAGCGTTGGTCAGAGCGACAGTACGCAAGTATTTGTTTTAAATCCTTATCGCCTTTCGTGCTCGATCTTTTCTCCCTTTATTCTGCCATCTCTCGGACTTATCCACTATTAAAAATCTCTCCTTAATCTGATACAAAAATTTAGGTAAAAATTTATTCCCTCCTTTGGCAAAAAAATAAAATTCCTTTCCTTTGATTTTAGAACTGGAAGTCTTCGAAATATTCTTCCAAGTTATGAGGGCATGTTGGCATGAAACCAAATTAGACACGCAGAAATCGATATCTGTGACAAAAATACTCAGTGCACTAAAGAAAACTGTTATTTGTCTCATTTGTTCCGAAACACGATTTATTTTTAATCACCAGAATAACTTACCTCGGCAGCAAATCACAACCCTGACACAAAATCGAACCAACATTCAACCAAAGCGTATTATTCAAATTCCAAATATTCTCCACTTCAGCTGGATCGGGATCATGCGCAATCGGGCTTACCCAGTCGGCATGTGAGATACTGTTAACAAAAGAGTAATCATAATTAAGTAAATAGATCTGCATTAGTTTTCGTATTAAATTCTCCACACTCACCGTCCTACCACTACCAAAACCAATGCCGATACCATTATAGCGAGTAACAAGCAAATCCAAACATCCAAAGAGTATGGTGCAAGAAATCCATAAGGACTCTTTGGCGGCGGTGGCTCTCTATAGAATAATATACTAACGCCTAATTGCATGAAGGGCACTGTAAAATCTACAACTGTACGGCGCGCTTGTGTAATTGTCAAATCGCATATGCCAATTTGGGCGCTCTGTGTGAGGAGAAAGTTTTATGAATTATTTAGTTTTGGGCTCAACATTTACCTACATTATCGATTAACTGCCTTATAATACCATTCCATTCACCAGTTTTTGGATCGTGACTACCATAATTATTATCTGGCACTAACTCGAAGACAAAATCAAAATCCAATTCTTCTGCCAATTTGTAAATCAAATCTACCGCGTAGCCAATAAATCGATCATTGCCTTCATAATGCACGCCCTCGGGTTCTGGACTGTAAAATATCAAAAAAAATAAATAAATATGTATTTCAACATATTCTTTTCATTCAGAAATTTAAAGTTTCGTCATGTTATCTCTTACTCACCGGTACATGAAATATGGTTCACCGAGGCGTGTTGCTACTATATACTTTACACGCTTTACCGTATAATCCTGCACGTCGTCGAATTTCTTTTTTTTACTCTCTTTCGCTGCGACTAAAGTTTCGAATGGGACTAAATTTTGATTTTTATTCCAAATGTGTGTAATACGATCTATCAGGGGATTGTATATTTCCAAATTAAATTCATCACGTGTGCCGTATTTATTCAATTGCATTTTCTGCGTTTTAAAGGGCGGAGTTACGTTGCGTGCTGTGAGCTTTGGGAGATATTTATTAAATATTTTTGTTTTTTTTTTTTGGATTGGTTTATGAATAATAATAAATGTTAAGTAATGAGCGCAAAATATTTGACATCAAATTAATATCTTGAAGAGTATAGCAGTTTAAAAGTTTAAACATATAGCTTACACTCGAGTTTTAAAGCTTTAAGTTTATTTATAGCTTTCATCAAATACAAAAAAAAATGTTTAATTTTTAGAATCGTAAAAAAAACATTGAACTGAGCCTTCTTTGTCAAAAAAAAATTACAACACTCAAGCCAATGAAAATCAAAGCTTACAAAGCTACAACGCTTTCACTTCCATTTCATTTCACAGAGCTTATCTTTACGAACGCATTTTTAACTTAAATTTAAAGTTACATAACATCAAAGCAAATGAAAAGTTCAAAAAACCTACTTATACTAATAAAGCTGTTTTTTAGCTATTCCTTTTATGTTTTATTAATTTTTAATATTCAAATATTTTTTTTTTAATAGTTCCTTCTCTTCTTCCACTTACGAGCTTCATTTGTTCTATAATCTCCAATCCTGTGGGCCAAAATCCACGATGACAACGCGCTCTGGGTTCTCGATATTGTTGGCTTCGTATTTGGTTTCGTACCGCATTAAAATACAAGACCACCGCATCATAGAGTAATTTACCGCGAACGGAACTTATCTAGGGAAGAAAATATGGAATAGCAAATTCATTTTATGAACTATTAAGAATTAGTGTGTATTAGTATTGGAAAAATAATTTAGTCATAAATTTAATCAAGTAACAGTTAACCAACAAAGAGTACTGCGTAAAAAAAGTTGCCGAAAAAATGTTGTCAAGCAAAAAATGTTACTCAACAAAAATGTTGCTCAATAAAAATGTTGCTGAATTAAAATGTTGTTCAACAAAAATGTTGCTCAATAAAAATTTTGCTCAATTAAAATGTTCCTCAATGAAACTGTTATTAGACAAAAATGTTACAAAACAAAAATATTTCTAGAAAAAAATGCTGCTCAATAAAAATGTTACTCAGTAGAAAAATTGCCCAACAAAAATGTAGCTGAACAAAAAGTTCTGCACAAAAAATAAAGCGGAAAAATGGCTACAATATAAATGTTGCTACTAAAAACAAATTTCCAAGGAAAATAAATTTCTAACAAAGTAATGATTCTGATCAAAAAAAAATGATTAACAGAAAATACTGCAAAGCACAATTTTTATTAAAAATGTTATTAAACCACAAACTAATGAACACACTAATGCAAAAAAGTTACAGCAAATAAGTTAAAGCAAAAATATTGCTAAGCCAAAAATGATGCTGAAAAAAAATACTGCGATGAAATAATAAATATTGCTAAGCAAAAAAATAATAATTGTCAGCCAAATAATATTCGAAAATAAATGTTGCTAGACAAAAATATTGTTAAAGAAAATGCTGTTAGACAAAATGTTGCTAGACAAAAATTGTTGCACAACATAAACAAAAAATGTTGCAAAATAAATTATGTTGCTAAACTAAAATTGTTGCACAGCATAAAAAATGTTGCCAAACAAAAATTGTTACACAACCTAAAATTTGTTGCAAAATAACTTTTGTTGCTACGCAAAAATTGTTGCACAACATGAAAAATCTTGCAAAATAAATTATGTTGCTAAACAAAAATTGTTGCACAACATAAAAAATGTTCCAAATTAAATTATGTTGCTAAACAAAAATGTTGGCAAACAAAAATTGTTGTACAGCATAAAAATATGTCGCAAAGCAAATTATGTTGCTAAACAAAAATGTTGACAAGCAAAAATTGTTCTTAAACAAAAACTGCTGAAGAAAAAAAATACTGGCAAGCAAAAAATTATCGATGAACAAACAAATTCGCTGAACACTAAGTTTAAATAAATAAAGTGTTTTGAAAAAAAAAACAGATAAAATCATGTTTACCAAATCTATTTCATCCTCCTCGAAAACGTCCGACTCATCATGCACTGGTGGCGGAATATACGGACGCAAACGCACAGCATATATAGCTGCTAGAAATGTTGAAAAATATGAGCTGCTGAAATTGGCTGTATGGGTATCCAAACTCGTAAGAAACCATTGCTAAAAGAAAAAGTAATATTTGAGTCAATATAAAAAATATTTATACTATATATAAACCCACGTTGAATTGTCCGGTCATATTAAAAATTATTGAGGCATTAAGCACTTCGATGAGTATATCAGCGGGACAATCTAATACAATATACTTTTCACGCAAACTATTTATCTGTTTCCACATTACACGATAATCATCGCCACGACTGAAATGCCATAATCTGATGCCAGTTTTATTATTCATCTTTCGCCAACTGAATAAATACTCCATGCGACCCAAATCTATAACGAACAGAGAGAGAGAGCGAGAGAGAGAAAGAAAGAGAGAGGTAGATGAAAAATTATGCATAAATTATATGTACGAATTATATCTCACTTCGACTATTTTCATAAACAATCATAAAAGACTCCAGTTGCTTGAAGCGCACAATGTCCAGTAATGCTTTTGCTAGCAATTGCTCCACCGGTGCCACATTCACAGTTAACTTATGATTGCGTCTATGTCCATAAATATCCTCTCCATGCCAATCGAATTGTAAATGTGGAATGCCGGTGGTGTTGCAAATCACCTCAACAATGTCTATGAGAAATGTAAAAAAAAAAACAGAAAAAACACTGTTTACTGCAAAATATACATACACATAAATATAAACGTAAAAAAAAAGAAATAAAAAGCTAAAATTGGGAAGGTCCATAGAGCTTTTGACAGAGATCGCGCTATTCTCTTAAGCATGAGAGCTGTGTGGCAAGAAAATGCATATATAAAGAGGCATATATGTACAGCATATACTTATGTATGTATCAACACATCTTGAAATACTAATTTCTATGTGGCTTATTTACAAACACCAAATGTCAATGACTTTTGTTACTTTCTATTACGAATTTGTCGATCAAAATAGAAATGATTAGTATATACAAAAAAAAAACCGGCTGCAACTTTACAGCGCATGCGTTGTTGGATGAAGCTTTTCTAATACACTCTCTAGCACAGAAACATGTGCGCTCGGTAAATTCTAAAAAAAAAAAACTTCTGAAAAAAGTGAACTGAAAGTCCGCAAAACAAAAATGACTATTTGTAAATAAACACATTTTTTTTGTTTACTACATTGTAGTCATATGGGGAAAAATAACCCTCTAGGTATTATTTGATCATTAACTGATTTGTTTGAATTTGAAAAATTTGAGCTGGATTTTATCTGATTTTGAGATAAATTTTACATGAACACTAGATATATTTGTCTCTACTAAAATTGTTGGATGTTTAGGAAAAAACTTTCCTGGCTATTTGACGAAAAAAAGGTTTATCTTCCACTAAAAATATTCAGTTTTATTAATAATAAGAGATTGGGGAAACCATCAATATAGTTGGTAACCCTAACCATTGACTGCAAAACAAAGTTGCTTCAAAAAGCAAAGCTTCACGGAATAGCCGTTAAGTTCCAAAATTGAGTTCAGCTTTAGACGCGAACAAGAGGCTGATGTAAAACTTACTTTTATCACAAGCAACAAGCCGTGAATAATATTTTTGTTGTAACAAAATCGCCTATTAAGCCATATATCCGCCTATAAGCTCACAAAACCGGAATGTATAGGGCGAAAAGTATTTCAGATATATTTAAATCACTTTAATGATTATTAATATTCAAAATAAAGGAGAAGAGCTAAATTTTCGAGATTATGTAATTCCATATCCCTTTGCCGCAATAACGATTTCTGATCACTTCCATCTGCGATTTTGCAAATGCTTTGGCTAACCATGATATTGGAAGGATCTGTCGTACTAAGCGTATTCACGACAACTTTGGAACTACTTATTGGCAGAGGAATTTGGCCGAAAATCATTTCAGCGGTTATAAAGGTACAAAATATTATTTACTTAATTATTTTTTTTTTTATTTTTTCATAAAATTATTTATTTATTTATTTATTTATTTCATTATTTGTTAATTTTTTTATTAGTTATCTTTTTATTAGCCAATTAATAAATTTTTTAATATTTTATCTATATTTTTATTATTTATTTATTTGTTAGGTGTTTATTTATTTTTCGATTTATTATGTATTTAATTACATGTTTATTGGTTCTTTTTATTTGTTTAAACCTTAAAATATTTTAATTAATTCTTTATTTACTTATCTATTTATTTATTTTTTCATTTACTTAATTATAATTTTTTTATATTAATTTGTAATTAATTTTTTATTAATTTATTGTATTAATTCATTTACTTATTCAAATATTTATTTATTTGTTCCTTACAAATGCTTTAATAATAAAAAAATAAAAATAAATTATTTATTTATTATTTATTTACTTATTTAATCATTAATTAATTAAATAATTTTTTATTAACTTTTAAAGTCTTTATTTCTTAATATTTTTTCTACTTATTATGTATATATCGTATTTACATGGTCATATTATATATTATATTATATACATTAAATACAATTTTTTTATTAAATTAATTAATTTACTTATTATAATTATTTATAATTACTTTACAATATATATTAGTTTTTTATTTATTTATTTATTTATGTATTTATTTATTAATTTTTTCATTTATTTGTTTTTTATTTGTTTATATATTTTTCGATGTTTTGTGTATTTATTAGCAAGTTCATATACTTATTTATCTATTTATTATTTGCACATTTTTTATTTAATTATTTGTTGCTTTATTTATTTAATTGTTTTTTATATATTTATTTATTTTTTATTTTTTTATTTATTTATTCATTTATTTATTTATTTATTTATTTATTTATTCATTTATCTACTAGTTTATTGATTATTTTATAATTTTTTCAGTTATTATATGTTTATATATTTTTCTATTTATTACGTTCATTATTTTTTGGTATTTTTTATAAATTTAAAATTACATATTTATTTATAAATATCTTCATTTATTGATTTAGTGTTTTAAAATATTAGTAAAATTAAAAAAAGTTCAAAATTTTCCAGACTTTTAATATATTCTATAAACGAGGTTCTCAGTTTATATAGATACATATACCTGAAAGTATATGTCAATGAACATTATCGGCAACTGCATGTGTATGTACATATTTCGACGTCATCACTATTGTTGCTGCCAGCCCACATTGATTGATTGCTTTCAGCGATATTCAAATATATATGTTTGTACACATTTTAAATAAATTAATTTCAAGTAGCTTGTCTTCATAGAAGGTTATAAAAATGTTTCAGCTCTGTAGCCGTCAATGTTTATTTTTATCTAATCTAATTTTATTATCCATTATTTCGTGGTTTATTTTTGTGGCATTGACTTCGTAATAGTTTTGTAAAGAAATAAATAAACTTTGGAACGGTTTTGTAAAATTCCGAAAAAATTTGATGCAACCTTAGAAATATATTTTACTTACATTATACAATATAATGACGAGAAATTAAATTTATGGAAATAAGTGAAATAAAATAATTGAAATGAAAAATTTAATGTTACTCATACGCCGTGGCGCTTTAATAGAGCGATCACTGAGATAACCAAATACTCAGGTCTAAGGTAATATAGTATTAATTGTTGTAAAAGTTGAACTTTATGAAAAAGAAAACCAATAATTGCACTGTGAGTTGTCATGATAAACTAACGTAACATAGGTATTTATTCATTTTGAAATCAAATAAAAATATTTATATGTAATTAATTGTATATATACTTAATCTTTATTATTAGCCATTAGAAACTCGTTATTTTTGTGTTGCGATCATGGAATGTGGTGTTGTATTAATGAACCAAAAATTATTACTTTTACAAATTTAC
>JAWMAG010000010.1:11490000-11617500 GCA_037013455.1 Ceratitis rosa | reverse complement strand
GACTTTGTCAGTCGGTCAATCAGTCAATCCGTCTTCAATGGCGCACGTGTATTGCGGGCAAAAATCGCTGCCTCGAGGCTCTGCGACATAATTACCAGATAAAATACATACATACATATTTATGTACATATAATATATAGCAGTGTTTACGTAGATATTGTAAGTACCTGTCGGTCGGCGTAAAATTGATTATTACTATTGAAAAAATGCTAGTAAACAAACCGAGCAGTAATTTAACTCGGGCCTTTGAGACCTCTAAAGTGAGCATGTTTAATTAGAAAGGCAAACAACTTATATTTATAAAAAATCAATTATCTGCAAATAACATGATATTTTTTTTTATCGTTTATAAATACAAAAAATTTAAAAACAAAGGGAAAATTCATATGCGTTAAAGCTCGAGTGAGTCTATTTCAATATTTTTAATATATTTTTATACAATTAGGAATAAAGCAGATTAAGAAAAAATGGAACAGAAAAAATTAAAATAAAATAAAATTTTATAGTATAAAATAAAACAAAATGAGAAAATAAAATAAAACAAACTAAAACAAAATATAATAAAAGTAAATTAATTAATTAAATAGATAAACTTAAATCCAAAATTAAAATTAAAAAAAAATAAATTAAATTGAAATAAAACAAAAATAACAAAAAATACAATAAAGTAAAATATAATAAAAATTTATTAATTAAATACGATGAAAAAAAAAATTAAAAATTAAAAATAAAATAATATTTAATAAAAATAAAATTAAACAAAAGAGATTAAATTAAAATAAAATAAATAAAATAAAATAATTTCAAATAACATAAATTAAAATGAAATAAACCAAATTAAGCAAAATAAAATAAAGTGTAATAATAAAAAATAAAATTAAACGAAAAAGATGAAATTAAAATAGAGTAAAATAAAACAAAACGTAAGAAAATTTAAATAACATATAATAATAATAATTTTTATAATAATAATTTTAATAATAAATATAATACATTAATTTAAAATGAAATAAATTAAGACAAAATGAAAGATAATAAAGTAGAATATTATATAAACAAATGAGTTTGTTAAATAAAATAAATTAAAATAAATAAATAAAATGAAACAATATAATAAAATAAATTAAAATATAATAAAAAGATTAAATTAAGTAAAATAAAAAATTGATAAGATACAAAAAAATAATATATAATAAATTTTAACAAAATAGATTATATTAAAATTAAATGAAATATAATAAACATTTTTTGTCCCAAATTTTTACAATTTCAAAAATTTAATTTTCGATTTTTTTTTTTATTTTTGTATTTTTATATTTTTTATTCGCCTCACTAATTAATATTAAACATATAAGTTAAGGCGAATAAAATATTATATGCTAATTTTCACATTTAAAAAAAATAAATAAATAAAAACTTATAATATAAAATATTTAAATATTAACATTTATAAATAAAATTTACACTTGTCATATAATAATAAAATAATGCAATCAAAATTTATAAACCGAATGAAATTCTCAATTGACTGTAAATATAATAAATTCCCAATACATATCTATTTGCATTCTGTGTAACCTTTAGTGTAAGTAACTATCATTACACGCTTATAATTCTCAGAAAGCAAAAAGCAACAAATTCCCAAATGTAATTTATTTTAATTTATAATTGAAAATGTTAATGACGACAAAGGACAATATACACATACATATGCATAAGTAAGGAATGCACACAACTAACTAGTATTTTAACATACATGGATATGTATGTGCGCATCTACATCGATACATACGTGTATATATCTGCAAATGCCACATATTGGCTGCCGGATGACAGACTTTGACAGTGGCAGTGAATAAAGTGTGTGGCACACGACCGAGGCAGCTGCAATAAAATGAGCATACTTCCGAGTTTATGCACAATAAATGAGTTGAACTTGCATTTAAACACATACATATGTACAATATGTATATACATACATTAAGACATATGTACAAACATATATGCTTTTTTATTTCACTTGAATACGCTTGTTGACCATGGCAACGCATATTGATAATTGACATGCACACATACTTGTAACTACATAAAAAATACCTTGTAGTGAAATATACAAAATGGGTTGAAAAAGTACTAGTTTGCTACTAGAATTATTTTATTTATATGTAAATATTATACATTACTCCAGGCCGAAAGAAACGGTTATTAAAAATTCGTTTATTGCTTGATTGGGAAAAATTGTTATTTTATACACTAAAAAAATAAATATTTTAGTTTCAGTTCATAACTTAACTAATTATTTTTTGGTTCATTTTGAACTAGTATGTGTCTCGTTCAATTCTGAACAAGTTCTGGCAATTTTTGTCTAATAAAAAATCATCATCGTTTTAAAAATAATATTAATTGATTATTTGGAAAAAAGACCGATGTATGACTAAATTGAACTTCCAGAGTTACTACTTTGAAAGTAGTTTCCAACTAGTTAACGAAAATTTTTTTTTTGAGTATTTATGACTAATTATATTTTATTTTATTTTATTCTTTTATAACAAGCAAAACTTTAATATTTCAAAATTGCCTGATTACTATCTGGGCCATATGGAACTAGTATGAGTGTAGCATAATTCTGAACAATTTCTGAAAATTTCCAGCTGGTAAAAAATAGTCGTTTTAAAAAATATTAATTGATTGATTTATAAAAAAACTGTTGCATGTCTAATTTGAGCTTCTAAACTTAAGAAGCAGTTTTAAACTAGTTAATGAAAAGTGTCTTACGGGTCATTTATGACTAATATTTGCTACATAATTTAATGCTTTTCAAACAAAAAAAAATTAACTAAAATTTGAACTGGTTACTTTATGGTCCATTTTGAACTGGTATGAGTCTAGCATATTTCTGAACGAAAGCTGGCAATCGAAATATTTTTCAGGAAATCGCTGTGTTAAAAGAACGAATTGATTACCTGAAAAAATATCTTTGCTTGAAATAGTTGGGCTTCTTGAGTCACTAGTGTCGAAGCAGTTCTCAACTAATTATTTTATTTTATTTTATTTAATCCTTGCCAAACAAGAAAAACTTTGATTGAAACAAAATTACACTAGTTGCCTTTTGGCCCACTTTGAACTGGTATGGGTCTAGGATATTTCTGTACGAAATGTGCCAAATTGAATTTTCTTTGGAAAGTCACTGTGTTAAAAATAATAGTTGGTTACTACAAAAAAAAAGACTGGTGCATGACTAAGTTGGGGTTCCTGAGTCACTAGTTTCGACTAGTTCTCTCAACTGCAAATGTGTCCTCATGCGTACGACCTCCACTACGTACCACTTTCCCGCCCTCCTTGCAGCCACCAAGCAGTCAAATCATCTACTGCGACAAATGCCAGTTATATTATCAAGCACAATAAAATGTCTTCGCATGTAATTTGTTTGATCATAAAAAATTGTGCATGAAAGCTTATTGGTTTTTGCTATTATTTTTCTTATTGTAAGCTATAGCTGCTTCTGCAGCTGTTAAAGCATACTGCAGATAATTGCTGTTCGCATTTTTGCCAAGTTTGGTATAGACAACGAAATAAGTCGATAAATACGCCAATATATAGACTGACAGTGTCTGTCCTCCATGGCGAGTGCTTCGTAGACGACGGTAAAGGAGAGACAGTGGCATTAAAATGGAGATTCAAATTTATAAAAAAAAAAATATTAGCAAGATGAGGCTTCATACTGCACTGTCTGACTGTATGTCTGTCTGTCTGCTTGTGCATGTTATGGAGTGCAAAGCTTGGTTAAGTAGTAAAAATTTGATACTTTAAGCAGAGGAAGAGCGTAAGCTATTAAAAATTTGTCACGTTGCCATTTTACACTGAAATATTTTTGACCAAATGATAATCAAAAGTGAAATTTCGCAAGAAATTGGTAATCATAATTAGTGTGGATTTATAAAACGTTTAATTCGATGCTGAACGTTTTGTTTTAGCGCTTGTGGGGAAATCAGATACCATTTAAAGTTTGGTAGTCTATTGTCAGAACCGCAGTATCTATCAATAAAGGAAGCAGACGCAGATTGTAAAGTGATCTTTGAAGTACATTTTAGAGGTAAGAATAGAAGAAATAGCACACTGGCCACCTGGGAAGCTATCTCCCTCGACTTGGGGTAGAAACCAATGCTATTGATAATTCACTTAAAGTACCTAACCCGCCCAAAAACTTTCCCAACCATATGTGTGCCCGCAATTGCCACCACCACCACCACACTCCACTCCAGCAAAATGATAATTTTCCAAACAAATTTAAATATTTCGCCTGTCAGAATTTATTGCCAAATGCTAAATCACAAACAATTTATTTTATGCACACAAAAACAAAAACAACTGGAGTGCCATTTAGCTATCTGCAGCAGCCGAATGTCGGTTTTTTTCTGGCACTTTCCGAGATTCTAAATTACGAATACGTTTGTGTGGCACTGTGGAATGTGAGTGTTGGAATGCCACAAAAAAGTATAGAAAAATAGCTGAAAATAATATTGTGCAAGAGAAAATCATTGTTCAAAGCTAACCAGAGTAATACGTGCGAAACAATAGCAACAACAAAAGGAACAACTTTTTGGCCAACGCGTTGCAAAAACAAAAAAAAACAACTGCGCAAATAGTATAAAACACAAATTGAAATTGGCATAGTTTCAAAAAATATTCGCAAAAAAAAAATAATAAACGAACTGAGAAAGAAAAGCAACGAGAAATTTGGCCAAACAAAATCAACAGTTGAACAATTGGAATTAGTTGAAAGTGATTATGTGAAAAAAAAGAAAAAATATTTAAGTTGAGTATGTAAAGAAATAAGCTGCGAACAGCTGTACATTTATTTTTGAACTTCTAAAATTATTTAGATGAAATAAAAAAATAATAATTCAGTTCAAAAAATTAAAATGAAGATGAAAATAAAATTAAATAAAATTAAACAAAAATTAAATAACAATTAAATATAAAAGTAAACTAAAATAAAAATAAATAAAAAATAATAAAATAAAAAAATTCAATTAAAAAAATAAAATCCACAAAACAATAAGATTAAAAAATAAATAAAAATTGTAATATATATATAATTGACGCTTTGTAACTGCTTAAGCGATTTTTGGAGAGGCCTACCGCCTCCGAACGGCTGATGTTTTTTTTACGAGGAGCTTTTTAGATTTAAAAAATAAAATAAGCAAGGCAAAAATAAAATGCGATCAAAGGAATAAAATAAATAGTAAAACTAAAAATATTAAACCAAAAAAAATATAAATTTTTAATTGATTTAAACTTTCTTGTTTGTCTTGAAGAGCTGCCATCAACCAAGAGGAAGTCTTTATGCAATACCTTTCATGAAAAACTGGTTCAGTTATAGTGGTTCCGATATCGTTAAAATACACCAACGCATCTGTGTATCAAGGTTTGTTGAAATATTTCAAAAATTGAGGAATTAGTTTGCTTACAAGCAGACAGACAAACGGGCAAAAGGACATAGCTTAATCAACTCAACTCGTTATTCTGACCCTAGCCTCTTGTACTTATATGTTTTGGACCAAAGTTAATACACCATTTCATGCGTACGAAGATGTTACAACACTGTTACCAGGCTAACTGTAGTTGTGAACCCGTGTAAAGAGGGTCCCTTCACCTGCCAAGATGCTTGCTAACACTTTTTCAAGCAAGTTCTTCAAGTCATTGGAAATAAAACTTTCCGAGGAAACGATGACGGTCCGCACTGAGAACTGCGCAATTGCAGAAATAATGCTCTATTGCCCTCTCCTCGTCTATAAGTCCCTGTAGCTGCGACAGAAGTCAATAGAGAAGTACCCCAACCTTCTACCATGAGTCCCTATCAGACAGCGATCGATTATTACGTCGGTTGTTTAACTTATTAGGATGCTGTTTAGAAAGAGGAGACACTTTGTTTTCTACTCTTCGGTCATTGGCTAGATCTGATTACATTGCATGTGGTTGCATGTAACCAACTGCTACTAGCCTTAGTGGTTAAGGCTGGTCTTGGAACTATTCTTTTTCCAGCCTGCACGTCAACCTCATACTTTCTCGAGATATCTCTTTGTCTGATGCCTCCAACCACGAACGTTTCGTAAACAGTCGTGAGTTTATTCAAAACTTTCTTACATCTTATTGCCACGTTTGTGCGGTCAGAATATATTATAATATAAGTTGAGTTATGATTGAAGAATTAACTAATCATAAATCATAAATCAAGTACAGACTCGACACATTAGTAAGGGATTAAATACTAGACTTCAAAGACTCCATACATCTTTTTAGAACCGAACCGCTGAATGGTGCGGTATACCTACAGGTTTTAAACGCCGTTCACCAAGAGTTCATTAACAGTTTCGAAAACTCTCTTCCCGTAAATAGTGATTTCGAAATCCAACTATAGCCCATGACAGACCTCGAGCTGGCTCGAAAGACCCGAGCAAAACTGGCACAGTTTAGGCCTGGATATTGTAGTGGAGTTAACTTCTGCATATCTTGACTTGACCCCGACATGCGCTCTAAAACCAACTTATCTACCTAACACCCCTCTAACTCTGGTCCAAACCCGTCGAAATAGCTCGTTGCCCAGACCTTCCATTAGATGACCTCGTTGACATATACTTGTGATCTTCTCTGAAATACCCTTTAAAGAATAAGCAACAGGTGCACAGATCGGAGTCTGGATGTTAATCCTCCAAAGACCGAATTGAGAATCTAAGGCATTGAGATATCTCTTTACATTGAGCTCAATACCTTGCTACAATCTTATATAGCAAACTCAGCTGGAGCTGAAATACGATAGAAAGGAGTAGAAAAGCTGTGAACCCACTCTATGCCAGCTAGGCTGCTATCGGTAAAAGACAGGGGATTGTAATTATAATGCCCATATTGCGCTACGTAATTAAAGTCTGTTGGCCGGCACTAGACAAAATAATTTTAGTAGCAAGGTGGAGAAAGCTCAACGGACGGGTTTCATACTTTTTACAGAACTGCTGAATTTAACCACCCACGAAACCCCTTAAAACTCGCCTTAATTTTCGGCCGATAGAACTCGGTGGCAAACTTCATGCGAGCCACAACCCGGAAGGAGCCAAACCCAAGCACTAAGCTCTACACCACCTTCCAAAGAGGTGAACTACTCCACAACGGTTTTCTGTATGTCATAATATAACATGACTTAAAACATAAAAATAAATTGGTTTCACAAACTGAACTCTTTCACATCCACCGCTTGTCAGCTCAGCTCGGCTACAGACATTGCCACATGTTTCTGCAACATAATTAAAGTAGTGATTTGCAAAAAAAAACGAAAGAAAACCAACAACAGCATCTTTTAAGTATGAATAAATATGTATCATAAACCATCTTTGCATTTTAAGTGGCCGACACACAGATATTAGAGATTCATTGAGGCGAAGTCATTAAATCGAAAAAATGCTCCCACATAAATTTTTTTTTCTGCGATAGATAACAAACGAAAAGTGGCAGAGGACAAGGTTTCACAGCTGGTGTTCCGAGGTACTGAGGCGTTAAAGAGTTGATGGCAAAGCAAGCAATCTGCTGTTGTAGTTGTTTTCTTCTTCGTCTTCTTCTTCTTTAATTTTGCAATTAATCAGCGCTAGGGCAGCAGGTACGGACTGGTGTGGAAATTAATACAAACAGCAATCTTTACTATCAAAGTACAAAAATCTAATAAAGAAACACGACATACTGTGTAGCTGTGACTGTGACTGTGGCTGTGGCTGTAGAAACGGCAGCCATGCAACTTTAGTTTGTAGCTTGTAATCTAATCTTAGAAAGCAACGCCTCGTCTATTGTCTTATTCGTGTTTCAAACTTGAGTGTATTACACTGTGTTGTTGCATTGTTGCCGACACATGCAACAACAATAACACACCACAACAGAAGACAACATGTAAGACACAAGACATAACACATCAGCGTCAAGAGAGTCAAGCCAATTCAGTCAGCTTTGCACAGCGCCACATCACTTCACATTGAATCACATCATCTTCATGGTACGGCAGTTGGGTTGCTCCAGTGGACGGTAGGTTGATCGATCGGTCGGATGTTGGTGTCCAAAATGTGGCTTGATGGCTAGGTAGAGCTGCAGCGAGCCGCAGTCCAGTTGGTGGTTATAGTCTTTCGGAGACGCGACCACTTAGCTCCGGTCGAACCAAGTCGGAGGCAACATTTTCAAGTTAGAGTTGAAAACTTTATACGCTCGGGGCCGCGTCGTATCTTCTTAACAAGAATACATTAGAAGGAAACCTTATACAATGCCATCCACCAAGTTTTCAGAGCGTTGAGTTTTCCAAGGTAGAAGCCTTCAAGTTTTTTTTTTATCGGAAGCGCAGTCTTTGCTTAGGGCTGAGGGTTCAAAGAGAACAGAATTTAAAGTGGGTATCGGAACTCGGTTACTCGTATGATACACTTGAGCACTACGAGCCTGCGTGTGAACGTTTACAGATCCGAACTCTCGAATGGAAGCAAAATTGGAAGTTCAACCCCCAGATGAAAGTCAGTTGGAATGCCATCGTAGAGAGCTTATTTTAGGTAGATACAAAGCAAACAAACCATCGGGACCAAAGTGTTTAAATCTGTAAACCTAGAGTCGGAGTCACACTAGATTGTCTAAGGTTGATTGCAATTTAATCTCTGCAGTCGAGGTCGGAATAAATGTTTTAAAGTCAGAGACGAAAGCTACATACTATCAGAGCCGAAGTCTTGCTCTCCTTGTTATAGATTTATCAGAAGTTAACCCAACACAAACCCACAATCCCGAGATAGAAGTTTTTCCATTTTTTTATTGGAGCTTCAGTTCAGAAGTCGTAGCTGAGAAACTCGTCGTGACCTCGGGAGCCAGCATTGTCTTCGCGAATGCAGTGCTTGAATTTGCTTTAGCAGAAGCGGGGTTGAAGCTGTCAAATCAATTCTGGTTCCGACCTATAGGACAATAAGTTACGATAAGTCACGCTCCAACCACCGAATGAGAACCATTACGGATATCATTGATGAGAAATTATTGAAACGGATGTTTTTACATCCGTTGAAGCCACGTTTCACGCACTATCGAAGCGAGCTTACTGAGACAGGAGCCCTTCCAACCTAATGCCGTTGAAACTGGAACCGAAATTCCCAAATCCGTTAAAGCCACGCATCAAGCTTATAACATGTGTTCGCGCCAGCAGCGACGGACATACAAACAGACGTACAGGCTTCACAAAGCAATACACGAGATACTAAGAAGATATGCAGAGGATTTAGGAAAAACGTTCACAACAGAACTCGGGCAATGAGAGTATCGAGGCTGGGTGCAGATCTTAAAGGGCGATGAAGAGCGACGAATTGTTAAGCATTCACATCTCGTTAAATGGCAAGTTGCACCAAGTATGATTTTTGCGCATGAAAACCAACTACAAAATTGGTAGGAAGAAGACTCTGCTGCACTCGTATAGTAAAGAAAGGAAGTGAAGTAGATCAAGTGATGTTGACTCGCAGCGAACAGTGTTATCCTAAATTGGCGATGGAAATTCGCTGATGGCGAGTCGACGGTTAGACGAAGGAGAGTAGTGTGCGGAGAAAGGTAGACGCCGAGGCAACAACAGAGACGGAGCAACCGCTACAAAGCAATGACAATAATGGTTGAGGCTGAAGTACTAAGTAGTGCTGGTAAGACGACATTCCATGAATATTTGAAAGTTCGTTGCAACAACTACTATAACAACAGTAACAGCAACAACAACAATGCAGAAACGACAAGTGCATGAGTGAAAAGGTGCAATGTGCAACATTTTAGTGCCACAACAAGGCAAAAAGGATACTTGAGCTGCAAGTAGAAGAGCAAGTTCTACTACAAGATGCCTGTCAATGTGAAGGAAAGAACGAAGCAGAAAGTTCGAAAGGAGGTAGGGAGAAAGAGCGGTGTAGAGGGCGCGTCGTATAAGAAAATTATACAAAAAACTCGCGTTTAGTTGAGCTAGGGCCGTTAAGGCTCCAACCAAAAGCACATATGTTGCATTTACAATTTCTGTCTACTGTTGACTACACTGCCACTTCTTGCAAGGCAGTTCGCCCTCCCGCCCTACTTTACAGTGTTAGCTCCGTTTTCGACTCCTTTGTACGGGCAGTGAATGCTTTGTGGCCAATCGCTGGTTGAATATATGCTGGAGCTGAGCACAGTACACTTTTAAGTAAGTAGTAAACATAAATAGTAAACATGTTGTTCGTAAATGCGCAAAAGGGCATTGAATTTGAAGGAGGAATGCAGTCACTTCTCATAGAGTCGCATAGAGTCGCACCGAGTGTCATGTCAACCACGTACTGTGCTGTGCTGTCTGTCTGCTGCGTTTTGTCTGGCAACAAAGCAGTTTCCCCAGCATTTTTTCTTCAATTTCTATATGAACATGTGGTCGACGGCAACGTGACTTGCGGCCATTGAGTTACGTATTTTTTTTTTTATTTTGCCCATGATGAGTAAGGACAGTGACATATGCGTTTTATTATGCGCTTGTTGTTAGAGGTGTGTAAAGAATGGGTATGCAGGTGATTGCGCAAAGGTCTTTTGGCGTGTCTTACGTAGCATGAATTTTCGCTAATCTGTGCACTTTGTCTGTGCACGGGTCTGAGCTGACTACGTTTAGAACTCTTCTGCTTTGGGGGGACGATTCAGATGAGCTTTTAAACACACGTTTTGCAGAAGAAGACCTCGAAAGACATAGTCTTTCAGTGGAGAAGCGAAAACTTTTCACGGTAGGACCAAAAAGATAATTGTATAATTTCCAATTCCTCAAGGGTCTTTAAGAAATGGACATCGAACGAATGTTGTGTGAGAGGATGGAGCCAGATGGAGGAGAGAGGGAGATCAAGAGATCGGAACGAAGACTTAGGGCTGAGATAATGAGTAAAAGAACCATTACAACAACATCAACAATATTAGAAGAACAGTAAAAGGGAAGGATATATATTAGAGAGCTTCAGGAGAATAAGTAACACTGTAAGTCGGTGCTCGGTGCAGCCTCCCAGGTGTATTTAAATGATTTCACCTCCTCTTCCATTCCTCATTTTAAGGAATCCGACAGAATTCCGCGTAGATCGTGTAGTCAGACATGGGGTCTACAGAACTATAGTGAGAAGGAAGAGCTTTGAGAGAAGGAGAGGAAGTGGAATGTATTAAGGAGAGAATTAATAGGAGACTAGCAGGAATGACTTTTAGCAGAGGCATTGAGTAAGAGAAGAGGCATTGAGTAGAAAAAAGCCAACGGCCACGATTAGAAAAGACATCTTAGACTAATTTTACCTGTTGACCTAAACGAGGTTAGATCGCCGAAAGGGTGACAGCCCTTGGCCGGATAAAATCCGGGTCAACTCCGGTGCGTAGAACCGGCTGTCTTGAGAGTTGTAGAATCGGCTGACTTGAAGAGCACCATCCAGCAACACGTGCAACAACCGCTGGACACTACGGCATACCGACAAGCACTGAACGCCACTCACCAGGAGTCAGTTAACACCTTCATAGACTCCCTTTCCGTGAATGGCGTGCCCGAAGTTAAACCACCACCAATTGCAGACAACGAGCTCGAGCTGCCCCGAGAGACCCGCGTGACCCTTGCACAACTTACATCTGGATATTGTAGCAGATTAAACTCCTACTTGTCCAGACTCGCCCCCAGGATACCCAACGACGTATGCCCTGCATGTGGAGTCTCCGCACGACACTAAGCACCTCTTCACATGCCCCCTTAAACCGACTCATCTAACCCCCTCTCCCTTTGGTCCAATCCCGTCGAAACAGCAGTTTTCCTGGACCTCCCCTTAGATGACCTCGGTGACTTAAATTGACAAAGCCTGCCCCAAGCGGGGTAAGTAAGCCCCTACAACAACAACAACAACAACAACAACAACAACAACAGAGCAGACATCCAACAAAATTCCGAGTCGCCTAAAACAAACAATGTCTAGACACACGAGATGGATAAGGGACGAATAAGAGAGGAAAGGCGTATGAGACAGAAAGGAGGGTTAAATTCGATGGGAGGAGGAAGGAGACAACGAATAAACTAAGGAAGGGAACAAAACAAAGAAGGTGAAATGTACGCGAGAGACAAAAAAAAACAAATCTAATTGTAGGGTAGAGTCCGCGCCTGGGTTTGTTCAGGTATGCGGTCCGAAATATTTTAAGCGTTTGAAATAAATAAAAGGAAGAAAGTGAAAGGTATACTAGGACCAACAACGAATAGAAAGCGTAAGGTATTTGAGGATCACAAAAAAAAAAGAAAAGCGATATGTGTGGGGCTGTTCACTTCAGAGATACTCAAGGAATGCGGTTGCAAGCCTCAGCCTAAAATACTTAGGGCAGTCTGTAGGAGAAGTTTAGATGAGCCCATCTAATTTTCCAGATAACTTCGGAGAAAACCCCCAACCGATCTGATCAGAAACCCACGTAAGTGAGTTTTACCCCACTCTGATCAAGGAAGACCACACAATATGGGTCGAAGATATTGTACAGCGCTAGCTGAACACATATATAGCACATCTCCCGAAGAGCAAACAGACGGAAAGAGAGAAACTCGCTAGTCCATAAATATCGAAATGGGTAGGAACATAGACACAAGCCCACCCAAGACTGGGGTTACAACCAATACCGCCCTGACAAGATAACCAGATTTGTAGGGTCAAGAAAAAACACTGCGCCAAGGCAGGAAAAGTTCTAAAAATACTTGAATTTGAATTAGTGAAGAACCCTTCATATGCTGGCTCAGAGGAAACTGGAAAGATCAAGATGCAGAGCACTCAGCGTTGGTTTCCATTTAAATGAGTAAACCAATAAAAATAATTAAATAAACTGCTGCATAAAGTTAGGAATACAAAAGTAAAAAATTCCACTTCGCTATAAAAAAGATATAAAAAGCTGCAACAACAACAACAACAGCAGCAGCAGCATTTAAATACAGATCCCAACCGCAAAAGCGATTTAAATTGCAAGTGAGCAAATGCATGCACAAGCACACACACACACACAGACATACTCAGAACCCCACTAGCAAACAAATTGCGGTTTGCTTTGGCTTGAAGAAAGCTGTTGACAGTCGTTCAGTCAGTCACTCAACCGGCGGGATGGAGAGACGCGATGGGACGAATCCAGTGTGCAAAGTTGACATTGAACGTTGGAATATCAGAGAATAAAAACAAAAACATAGAACAAGGCAATTGCAGTTGCAGCTGCGAGCAGCAGTTGGACAACAATGACAACAAAACTAACAACAACAAAAACAAGTAGAGGATGTTGAAGCAGCAGCCGCAACGTGCGAGAGTGGTAGCAAGCAAAAGTTGTCTCTGACGACGCACATTCCAATGAAAACATCAAATAAACATAACATAAAAGGCAGTGAGGAGTGAGTAAACATGGGAAAAAGAGGAAGAAAAAATAAATAAATACATTTAAAAAAAAAATGGAAAAAAATGAAAAAGAAAATATTGAAACGCAAACAACAACTGACCGGCAACAAACAACACGGACCTTGCATGCACAGTGTCACGGTGATTTTTCGTTTTCAAAATTATTATGACGAAACAAACATTCGCACGGGACTGAAATTGGTAATGACTTTCGTGTTCAGCAATATAAGAACTGATTTCACGGTAAACTGATGCGAAAGTTCAATACAACTGATCTTAGTATTGTATTTCTAGTGAAGATGTTTTGAATGTAATGTGTCGAACGGGACCGCTAAAGCGATTTTCTGCCGATTGTGGATCCTAATGCTTTTCCAACAAATAGATGGACTTACAGTTTGTTCTAAGCCGATTCCGAACGGCGAGGAGCTCCTCTCCTCTCCTCTCCTGGAGGCTTTCCCCGACGTTGGAACATCTCCTATATTTTTGTCAGGCATCAGACATCTAAGAGTTTCGCTGCTCAGAGGACTGGATGAAGTTTCTACACAGGATATAAAATCCTCTTTAATTCGCTTTAAGCATCGTCGCACGGGACCCATTTTCTTTAGGCGCCTATATCAAATTCTTCCCTTCTCACTATTTGATTTTAATATTTGAATAGTCTTTTATATGCTTATTATTTAATTTATTCTTTCAAATGACAGTTCGTCTGAAGATGAAGACACTGACCGATAGACTGTATGGCTTGTATATTTTTTTCTACATTCACAGCCAGACAAATGTAAATACCAACGGTAAACGACTAAATCAACTACCTGGATAAAACAAGGCGACCGGCGAAAAAGAAGAAGAAGAAGAAAAAGTCAACAAGAGAGTAAAAGAGAAGAATAAAAGAAAAGAAAAACAAAATTGTAAAAAAATGGTATAACAAAAATGGCTAAAAGCAAGAAAATTCACAACAGAATGTGAGTTTATAGCCAACGGCAACTGTTTATACATATGTACATATGTACTGACATGTGTATGTGCGCATGTATTTAAGTGTAATTATGCTTAGCCAACGAGTTATAGTCAGAGTCACTCACAGTCAGACCCCGTGGTGGTGCTGCTGGTGATTATGATGATGATCTTGTGATTGCGGCGTAAAGAAAGGTGAATCAACAAACTCGAAGAGTGCACAAAAAACAAATTGGCTGAGCATACATCTACAGGTAGCACAAAGTACAGTATGTATATATGTATGTATGTATGATATGTATATGATATCAAGATAAGCATAATCGGCACGGTGACGGGACTGCTGAGACACCAGAAGAGTGCCAAGGGCATGCCGAGTATACAGAAGCAGACGTTGAATGAGAAGAACAAAAGAAAAAGTAGATTAAAAATTGTTTTAAAAGAGAACGATCGTGCGCTGTGTGCTCCAATCCACACCCTTTGATACAAATATGTACATACAAATGTTCTTTTTTATATGTATAGGTACATGTAGAGCGCCAACCAACCTTTAGAAGGCTGAATAAATTCACCTGCTGATTTTTTTTTTCTTGCGCAAGTAATTATTTTTATTTATTTTGTACGATTTGTATGTATATTTTTTTATTTTATTTAATTATTTTATATTTTATTTTATTTTTTTTTATATGTTATTTTATTTTTGTTTTATTTAATTTATTTTTTTATTTAATTTAATTTTTTTATATTTTATTTTATTTTTTTTATAAATTTAATTTTCTTATTTAATTTAATTTTTTTATATTTTGTTTATTTTTTTTTTGTTTTTTTTTATTTTTTATTTTATTTTTTATTTTATTTTTTATTTTATATTTTATTTTATTTTTTATTTTATTTTTTTTTATTTTTTTTTCTTATATTTTATTTTATTTTTTTCGATTAATTTAATTTTTTTATATTTTATTTTATTTTTTTAATTAATTTAATTTTTTTATTTAATTAATTTTTTTATTTAATTAATTTTTTTATTTAATTAATTTTTTTATTTAATTAATTTTTTTATTTAATTAATTTTTTTACTTAATTAATTTTTTTATTTAATTAATTTTTTTATTTAATTAATTTTTTTATTTAATTAATTTTTTTATTTAATTAATTTTTTTTTAATTTTATTTAATTTTTTTATTTCCTTTCTTTACTTTAGAGATTTTGTATGGAAGTGGGGTAAGATAATACATACATACATATTCTGCTGAATGATAAATGAAGTAGTTGGAAGCTAAGCTTTAGAAGAAAGTAAGTTGAGAACTAGAAATAAACATATTTACATGGCTAAATACAAATATATATATATTTTTGTAATACAAATTACCTCTATACATATATACATCTTTAATAAATATATTTATATATATATGTATATATATGTATATATACGTATATATATGCACAATAATTGTTATACAAAGAAAAGTATATCACGCGATTCTCTTGTTTACCTGTCTTTTATTTGTATCAAAATACATACATACAAATGTACATACTTCAGTATCTGATTTTATGATTTTTTTCTTCTCATTCTTAATTCTTTTCTTTTAAGCAAAACGAGCGAAGTATGTATGGACGAGTATGTATGTATGTATGTATGTATGCAGCAGCGAATGATGACGTTGAGAAATAAAAGATAATAAAGTAGAGAAGTAGATTTAATTTGAAGATCACTGAATCATCATTTTTATTGGTTAAGACTTTTTAAGAAAAAACAAAAAAAAAATTAAATTTTTCCCCTCCCGAGTTGCAATGAAAAATTTATGGTCGACGAGATTCAGCAATTTGTTGTGTAATATCGGATGAGCAAGCATATTATAGCGTAGAGGATTCTTGAAACAAGTTTCTTAACTGCGGAGAGTCGTCATGCCTGCCATGAGACCTGAAGAGGTAACAACACTGGGCTTTTAATGTTCTGGATAGAAGTAACCAGAACTCTTAAGCGAGACAGCATGCTAGTCTACGTACTTAGAACGATTTTGTACATCGTAACAAACGTATTATTAATCGGAGAACTTTATAGTTCCAACATCAAAGAAATGCGATGGACGCGACAAACATTACCTACATTAATATATCCATGGATCCTCGGAAATATTAAGGCTAACACCACCACTATTTAAGAGATGCAAAGAACAGAGCAAGGACGTTTGATGGAACTTGGATTCAAATGAGTAATGGAGTAACCAGCCGTTTCGTCATCCTGGGAAACATTCAGGCCGACATCACTGGTATCCAGAAGAGGAGATGGACGTAGCAAGGACGTCAGATGCCTCATGGAGTCATGTAAGAAATGGAGCCAATGTGGAATTGAGCCGACATTTATAACTAATTGCTTAACGTACTTGGAAATATTAAGACTGACATCACCACTATCCAGGGGATGCGACCACATGTAAACAACACTGAGTCCTGATAGAAAGAGAGATGCACATAGCCTTGAATCAAATCAGAACTGAAGATATAGAGCCAACATAAGTAGCAACCTGCTTAACAGGAGATGTGACGGAATTTATACGACTAGTTCGGTAGCCTATCTACTCCTTTAGTCCGAAAGGAGTCGATACTCAGCTGATTGAGTATGTTGAATTACCTAGGGTTGGTAGGATGTTCATACTTCACAGGGCCTCTCATATACATAAATCCATCAGACATTAAATGTTATTTAAACTGTAAGTACTACCGCCTGGAAGAAAAACATCAAGACTTATGCCAGAAATCGGAAGAGATTTTTGGCCGGAGATCACTTAAGCGGTTATTATAGTTATTGTTTTATATGTACAAAATAGTTTCGTAGGAGGAGTACTGTAGTGGTTGAAGGGACCCGAAAAAGGAGGCCATATCAGCCGGGAGGGAGCAGAAATATTTAAGGTAGAATTTTGAGGTTATTATGAGGAAACTTAGACTGACCTTACTCAAGAACATTTACTCGATCTTTACGTCGATGCTAGTAATTGGAGTATCACAGTTTGAGGTACAAAGAGCTGAAGTAAAAAGTTAAGACTTTTGAATCTAGGCTTTTAAGGAAGGAATACAGGCTCGAACTAGCTGGACAGGACGGCGCACAGACAGGCGCTGAACGCCATTCACCAGGAGTCAGTTAACACCTTGAAGAACTCGCTTTCTGTGAATAGAGTACTCGTTGTTAAACAACCACCCATAGCAGACGAAGAGCACGAGCTGCTTCGAGAGATACGCATAACACCAAACAGCTCGTTTCCTGGACACCTATTTATAGGACCTCGGTGACTTAGATTGATTAGTCTGTCCCTAAGCTGGGCTAGTGAAGCGCTACAACAACAAATCCGCTCACACTACCATGCCATCTCTGAACCACTCTGTAAGTCATTAAGCAACTATGTATGTTGTTGGCTTAAATCAAAGTTTAGGTATTTAATAGCTTCACTTATAATATTTAAGCACATTTAACCATTCCCTCCACGTCAACCAACATCTATTACTCATTAAAAAAAAAAACATAAAAATCAAATCTGAATGTGTACCACTCTATAGAGTCCAGAGCAACTCAGTGGGTCGTCGCAGCGCATGGCGCAGCATTAATGTGGCTTTCGTCCTTCGAAGCATTGCTCGCAAACAGCGGGACTACATACCTACACACACATACATACATAAATATAAATAAGGATGGATGATTGTGTTTGACAACCCTCAAAGAGGAGGAAAGCTTTGTATGTATGTAGGACATGAATGATGTCAAGCGAATGTCGAGCTAATGGGTATACATACATATACGACAATCTATGTAGTAGCAGAGGAAGGAAATAAAATCCTTAGTAAAGCAAAACAAAAATGGAACAACACGCTGCTGCCAAAAGCCACCCCAACAACCAGCAGAATGACAACAAAGAGAAGTTACTCGTATACTCGAATGTATGTATGTATGTACATATGTAGGTATGCATAAGTGCAGAGGTTTGTATAGGAATTTGAATTTCAAACTGACAGTTGCGTATCCCGGCGACTGCGACAGCAAGCTGGCGTTGACGCATTGTTGTCATGGCAACGAATCTGCAGCTTGACTGCTTAGCTGCGGGGCAATTTCTCTATACACTTCATTGATAAAATATGCGCGGCGCAGCTATCGGTGGATGTGTGAGGATTGTTGGGTGGTTGGTGTTGTTGGGTCAAATTCGGCTTTTGGCACTGTGCTGTGATGCTGCAGGACATACTCGCACATATGGTATACAGTACATTGGTATGCAACCAGTGAAAATTTATGCACGCACTGTCTACAAAAGCTGGAGATTTTTTTTTTTTTCATTTTGTTTTTGCAAATGCATTCCGATGCAGATCTCTGTTTTGCTAGACGCGACCTTTTGGAGGCTGCGTTATAAGGTGGTTGATTGCAAGCAGTGGCCTTGCGAGTTTTTTTTTGTCAATTAGAAGCGTCAAATATAAGTCTGGGTTGGCTACACTTAAGTATCCCACTTTCATTGCTTATTGTATCTAAACGGGTGGACCGATTTAATTAATTTATAATGGAGTTGATAGACAATGAATTAAGCTTTTGTTCACTATTTGTTTTATTTATTTATGTGCTGTAGTTTTTCTACAATAGTCTATCAAAAATTGCATATTTTCACACTTTTGAAATTTATGTTGTACTTCTTTCACTAATTTTATTATGCAAAACAAATTCAATTTAATAAATTTATGTTGGATAAGAAACATAATGAAATAAACAATCATTAAATTATGAAATTTTTATTTATTGTTCATTTATTAAGCAGATATAAATGCATAAATATTGCACATATTCTCATATTGAGGACATTTTGTTTTGGGTTTTTTAGTCACAAGAAATACACAAGATTTTGGTATTTTTACACTCACATACAATTTAATTATTAAAATTAAATATTGAAATTAAAATCATGTGTTTTATATTATTATTTAATCCACATTTTAAAAATAAATTATCAGTTTAAAAGCGGCACTTCATATGAAAATGTATTCATGTATTTCATTTCAACTGTCAAATTACGAAGAACATAAAAGCAAAACAAAAGCAAGATAACCCAACAAGCATAAAATAATGGTGATGGGTTAAAATAACAATATTTACAAAAGAGTTTCACTTAAGAATACTGTGCAAGGCGAAGCCGGTGTTGGTCCGGCCCAGGGTTACAATCCAAAACGCGGCCGAAGGCCGCCAATTTACAAAAGAGTTTCACTTAAGAATACTGTGCAAGGCGAAGCCGGTGTTGGTCCGGCCCAGGGTTACAATCCAAAACGCGGCCGAAGGCCGCCAATTTACAAAAGAGTTTCACTTAAGAATACTGTGCAAGGCGAAGCCGGTGTTGGTCCGGCCCAGGGTTACAATCCAAAACGCGGCCGAAGGCCGCCAATTTACAAAAGAGTTTCACTTAAGAATACTGTGCAAGGCGAAGCCGGTGTTGGTCCGGCCCAGGGTTACAATCCAAAACGCGGCCGAAGGCCGCCAATTTACAAAAGAGTTTCACTTAAGAATACTGTGCAAGGCGAAGCCGGTGTTGGTCCGGCCCAGGGTTACAATCCAAAACGCGGCCGAAGGCCGCCAATTTACAAAAGAGTTTCACTTAAGAATACTGTGCAAGGCGAAGCCGGTGTTGGTCCGGCCCAGGGTTACAATCCAAAACGCGGCCGAAGGCCGCCAATTTACAAAAGAGTTTCACTTAAGAATACTGTGCAAGGCGAAGCCGGTGTTGGTCCGGCCCAGGGTTACAATCCAAAACGCGGCCGAAGGCCGCCAATTTACAAAAGAGTTTCACTTAAGAATACTGTGCAAGGCGAAGCCGGTGTTGGTCCGGCCCAGGGTTACAATCCAAAACGCGGTCGAAGGCCGCCAATTTACAAAAGAGTTTCACTTAAGAATACTGTGCAAGGCGAAGCCGGTGTTGGTCCGGTCCAGGGTTACAATCCAAAACTCGGCCGAAGGCCGCCAATTTACAAAAGAGTTTCACTTAAGAATACTGTGCAAGGCGAAGCCGGTGTTGGTCCGGCCCAGGGTTACAATCCAAAACGCGGCCGAAGGCCGCCAATTTACAAAAGAGTTTCACTTAAGAATACTGTGCAAGGCGAAGCCGGTGTTGGTCCGGCCCAGGGTTACAATCCAAAACGCGCCCGAAGGCCGCCAATTTACAAAAGAGTTTCACTTAAGAATACTGTGCAAGGCGAAGCCGGTGTTGGTCCGGCCCAGGGTTACAATCCAAAACGCGGCCGAAGGCCGCCAATTTACAAAAGAGTTTCACTTAAGAATACTGTGCAAGGCGAAGCCGGTGTTGGTCCGGCCCAGGGTTACAATCCAAAACGCGGTCGAAGGCCGCCAATTTACAAAAGAGTTTCACTTAAGAATACTGTGCAAGGCGAAGCCGGTGTTGGTCCGGCCCAGGGTTACAATCCAAAACGCGGCCGAAGGCCGCCAATTTACAAAAGAGTTTCACTTAAGAATACTGTGCAAGGCGAAGCCGGTGTTGGTCCGGCCCAGGGTTACAATCCAAAACGCGGTCGAAGGCCGCCAATTTACAAAAGAGTTTCACTTAAGAATACTGTGCAAGGCGAAGCCGGTGTTGGTCCGGCCCAGGGTTACAATCCAAAACGCGGCCGAAGGCCGCCAATTTACAAAAGAGTTTCACTTAAGAATACTGTGCAAGGCGAAGCCGGTGTTGGTCCGGCCCAGGGTTACAATCCAAAACGCGGTCGAAGGCCGCCAATTTACAAAAGAGTTTCACTTAAGAATACTGTGCAAGGCGAAGCCGGTGTTGGTCCGGCCCAGGGTTATTTTTTTAAAGAACGGTTGAAGACCGCTTAATTATAATCGTTCTACCTACTAGTAATAACAACTTTGATAGGTTACTTTAAAAAAATATTAACACAAATGTAAATGATCGCTGGGTTACAAGTATACTTTCCACTTCCAACATAAATGCATTTCAAATCGGTATGAGATTTTTAAATTTTTGTTATTTTTTTTATTAAAGTGCAGTTTTTTGGTCTTTTTATATTTGAAACAATGAAGGAGACAGGTTACTATTAAGTTTGAGTATTTATTTTATTAAATATTTCTCTAATTTGGGCAAAATAAGCTAAAAAAGCAAAAAATTTCCCCCTTTTCAAAAGCTTTTCTAGAGTTTCCTAGAAGACCCAGGAGGGGTATAGATATATAAATCAAAAGTTTAATTCATTGACTTTCGAATAGGGTAGGTGGGAAGTGCCCCGCCCCCTCCGTTCGCGCCCTACACCCCTTCAAAGTGGGATACTTAAGTATAGAATCCCCATAAGTCTTTATAAATATGTATATATTTTCATTAGAAGTGAAAGTTTTATTTCTAATTTTTAAACAGTATTTTTAATTCTTTGCATAAATAAAAAAACAAAAAAAGCACTTCACCTACCTTTGATTCACAATTTTTTATAATTTTTGCTTTTATTTCTCTAATTTTTTGTATTTATTCCTTTGCCTTTCTTTTGACACGTCGAAAAGTTGAAAATGCAAAAAACAAAACACACACATAAGCACTTTTAATATTAATTATAAATCAAATTTTTTAATTAAAATTTATCTCTCGCTCTTACTACACTTTATTTATTTTTTCTCACACTTTTTCCTTTGCTGTAAATATTAGCGATTTTTTTTTGGAATTTTCTTTTTCTCTATTTTGCTTTAAATAGCTTTTTAGGTATTAATCTTATCTAAAATATGGTCTATTTGTATTTAGTTATATGTATGGGTATTAAACAGATAAACACTTAATTTACGCGACTTTATTTATTTTCTTTCTTTATTTATTTTACATTTATTTTGTGTAAACATTTCGTTACTTTTATCATTTGTTAAGCCAACGCCAACACTTCTTTGTGTCTGATTAGTGTATTTTTTCCTGTGTGCATCCACTTTTGTTGTATTTTGCTTTACCAAATATACAAAACAATTTTTTTTTCGCCTGCACTGCTGCCAGAATTTCTTTATCAACAACAACTCATCTCTGCAACTGCAGCACAAGTGCAACAAAACAAAAAAATGTGCAACAAATAGCCAAATCTTTATTTTCTTTGGCTAACAAGAATTTTTTTCACCGTTTCAAATTGGAATTTGAGCGACCGCAACCCAGGGCAGCGCAGCACAGCACAGCACAGCTAGACAATGTTTGCAAAAACACAAGCGTCAACAGCGCAGCAACCGTACGTAAACGCTTTGCAAACAAATTTTTCCACGTTTACACTTTATGCACTGCTTCGTGGTTGTAAACGTTATTTTACATTCTTCATACCAAACATAAACACACGCGCATACACACACAGAGAACGCGAAACACCTTCCTTTTTGCCTTGTTTGTTGTTTCTTTTTCCTTTGCTGCGCACGTTTTAAAATGCTGCTTTTGCTCGTTCTGCCGCAGTCGCTGCTTTCAATCGGCTGCGCAACGTTTTTTCTTTGCGGCAGCAAGAATTCTTTCACCGTTTTGCACTTTTTTTTTTTTGTTACTCTTTGCCTTATTGAAATTCTCTACTTCGCTCGTTATATTCTTGCTTTTGGCAATTTGCAAATACACTTTTTTTAACCTGTCACATTTCACTCGTTATTTGCTTTTATTTTTGCTTTGTGCAGATGGTTTTTATTCAAATGATACAGAGAATGAAGGAAAAAAATATGTAATTGGAAAAAAGAATTCCAATTTACAGCACAAGAAGACACGCACGCACACTTTGACATCCACTCGAAACGACGGTTAAAAAATGACTGCACGAAAGCAGTTGGCGAGAAGCGGCGCATTGCTCAAACAGCGCGGCGGTCAACTTTATTTCCAATCGGCCACGAATGGCGTGTCAAAACAAAAAGTCAAAAATTGGTGAAAATAGTTGTGACTTTTGTGGTTTACTGCTTGTGTTGGCTGTTGTGTGTTATGCCTGCTGGTTGTTGTCTATGGCGGCATAGGGTGGCACAGAGGAATAGAAAATTGGTTTAAAATGCTTTTAAATATTTTTAGATTTACTTCCGGTTAAGGTGTTTACCTAGTTTTATAACATATCTTGAGGCGCTCTGGAACTGATGACTTGGGAATCATGAGAACAAAGATTCGTTCGTTTTCTCTTAAGTTCGCGGACCGCCCAAAGGGGGAAAAATCATGATTTGGCGGCATAACGACAGCTAAAAAAAATTCAAGAAATTAGTGTGTATTAGTGGCTGGCCGTGTCCGACAGGGCCCACCCGAAAATGATGCTCTGTGCTAGAAGAGGGCCGAACACATTTGGCAGAGTGCCAGGCATCATGATATCGTATAAGACGTCCGCCCCAAGTACGAGCTGAACTGGGTTTGAAGCGTAAAACGGGGGGTCCGTTAAACGGAAATGCATGTACATACTCAAATTTTATGTTCGATTTCTTTGTACCCGCACTCTTATTTTTTTCTGCTTGACATATCCCTGGTGACGTCTTCTGCGATGATACTGATAGGGATGCATATGTCGAGTAGGGTTCGGATAAGATGGAGTCGGCCTCCTGCTACAATTTAGACAATTGCCGTCGGTGCAAGGGTCATGGCTGGGTCTGCAGCACTATTATTGAGTCCGTTCCTAAAATGTGGTACCAGCCCTTGCGTGATGAATGATGAGGATACGTTACGAAGTTGCCGCGATGACATCTTCTGTTGTGGACGGTATGCCCTTGATGCCGCTCCCCATTTTTCGCGTGGTCTGAAAAGCCTTCTTTACGATCCAGTGGTATTTCTTCGTTCTTGGTTGAGCGATGGTAGGAAAAACCTAGTTTCCATTATACCGTTGATCCTAGGGCATATGGGCCCAGTCTCCGCTCCGGAATCTACAGTTTCGACCTGTTGCATTCCAGCACGGAAAGGCCGAGTTTTCGTTTCAGACTCATTCTCATGAATTGTTAGGGCGTCTGATTGCTCGAAATATCTCTTGCACAACTGGCTGTCACAGGAAAACTTGGAGCGTCAACCGGAATGGTCTCAATGAGAACTCAGACAGTAAGTTTTAGCTCGAGCTCCAGAGTGCACCGATACCTGCTTGAGCTCCACATGGAGCTTACAATTGCGGATGTCTTTGCAAGCAAAAGGTACGTCTGTCGACTCTCACAGATGACGTGTATATATTTCGGTTTACTTACCCATATTTTGGGGTGCGTCTAACAATTGGAGAACTATCCAAGTTTTTCTAGGCCACCTCCAAACGTAACACTAATCAGTACCAGTACTAGTTCAAAAAATACTACTTCTTTCAATTTCCTTAAATATTTTCTTTTATTTACAATCGTTTTCATTTTACTAATAAAAAAGTATTTACAAAAGTTTTAATTTTCTTGTCCAATTCGTGCAGCTCGCTCGCTACTGCTCTTCCGCCTCTAAACTGACATCCATTAACTCCTTGGTTATCTCACTCTTTGATTTCTTCTCACTCTGTTGTAGTATTTGCAAAGCCAACTCCTCTACTGGACGTGGCGTGAAACCTACTGGGCCGCCCAAATTCAATGGCCCCCCTTTGTATGGTACAAATGTTGGACGTAGCCGTTGGTGTTGTGACTCTGGCGTGACAATTGTAACTGGCGCCTCAGTAGCAGTGTGCAGTTGAAGTGGCAATGCCGAGGTTGTACTTGTAGTCGTGCTACTACTGCTGGCGGCCATTTGGTAGAGCATTTGCAATTGCATCATAGATTGCTCGGCTGCGTTGGCGGATGGTGTTGAGCTGATTTTCTCTAACTGCTGCTGCTGCTTTTTCAACGGGTTCGCTGATTTCTTTTTGACCGCACTATCGCCTTTGCTGTTACTCTTCACATTTGTATGCATGGCATTGGACCAACTCTCCAGCCAACTGTTGGCTGTGGGCTCTGTTGTTGTTGTAGTAGTTGTGCTTAAGGTACTGCTAAGTTGTTTAAATGCTTCCTGTGCCTGCTTGCGACGCAGATAGCCACGATGTGCTTTGTTCACTTGTCGTTTATTGAAAGAATTCTCTGAGTCGGCATCCTCGCCGATAGGGCGTGTGTTCTTTTGTGGACCCAACTCGAGTAGCACTTGGAAATCAGCATGATTGCCGAGTCGAAAGCCAAAACCGAGACGGGAGTCGGTACCTAGAGGTTATTGAGTGGAATGAGTTGGTTTAAAGTGGTAAATAACTATAACATTAAACACAGATTTGCTTACCTTTCTTGATGGGCGGTATGTTGGAATAGATAAGCGATAGTATGGAGGGCAGTTCCTGTGGCACAACTAGTGGCTCAGCGCTGGGTACTGTAATAAATTATATATTTATAGTTCATTTGTTAAGCGAAAATGTAAAAAAAAATTAATATCAATAAATAAAGCGTAAAATAAGCGATTTATATTTTTTTTTCAGCACATGAGGCACCCTATTGTTTTTATTAAATGAATCTGCGGATTATTAAGCATTAATTAATTCATGTTGACATAAATAAATATGTATAAACATTGAAAAAAAAAGAAAAAATCCAAAATAAAACAAAAAACAACAACTAAAACAACAACAAAGTTGCCGCTTGCCTAGACACTCCAGCATTCCACTGAAATATTTGTAATTCCTCAGCTACTCATAAGCCCACACAGCCTCAGCGACGTTAAACAAAAAATTTATTATGAGAAAAAAGACGCAAGAAACGAACAAACAAAATAAAAGTTATATAATACTAACATAAAATGTGCTGGGCTTGGTCATAAAGCCAGTCATAATGGAGTTTGGTTGAACAAAAGCCACAACAATATATTCGGTGGTTGCGCATGCGCGTTCAGTTTGTCCGATCTTTGTCTTAATTTATTTATCTTTTGTAATTTTTTATGTCTATTTTTATTTTTTCATTGTTTGCTTTGTTCGAAATTTGCATTGCACCTTGAATGACTTGTTCGGCTTGCAACCGCCTAATGACCATTATGGACTTTAGCAAATTTTGATGGATTTGCTTTTCGTAAGATAAGAGGTTGACAGTTGATTTCAATATGTATTTCCTTATTTGCCCAACACTTTTTATGATTCATCTAATCCAGCGTGAAGCCACTGAAGGTTGCTTAATATAGCATTCGGTATGATGGACACGGGCATGCAAAGGGTTATTCAAAGCGTATTTCTGGAACTAAAATTCCTCCCGCTGAATTTTTTTTGTCCCAGTGCAAAGATTCAAGTATAACTGGTGAATATTGGCAAGAAAATGAGTTGTTTCAGTAGGTTTCAGTCCGAAGTATGGAGGTTCTGGATGACCTACTTTGTAGAAAACTTTAAGGAGGAGATTAATATTACGCGGGAACTCATTGCATGTGGATTCTTATCGTCGAAGCAATTCCAGTTTAATCGCCTTCTATCACAGGCGGTATGGTGGCGACTTTGCCCTGACAGTGGCAGAAAAACATCTACAAACATTAAGCGATTTACTCCAAAATGGCCTATTTATAGTTGGGAGCTGGTGCAAGGATAGTGGGTTGTATGGAAACCTCGATAAAACCATAATGGTTCTATTTACAAGGAGGTACAGACCACATGTTTTTAAGCCACCTAAACTAAAGTCAAATAGCTCGGAATAATCGTGAATAGCAAACTGAACTGGAACCGGTACACGGCAAAAAGATCTAGGAAAGCTTTAACTGCACTTTACGCCTGCAAAACGGCGATAGCAAAGAGATGGAGTCTAAGACCGAGTACCGTGTACTGGATTTATACTTCGGTAGTTAGACCAATTCTATTCTACGGCGTCACCGCTTGGTGGTCGGCACCCGATAAATTTACTTTCAGGAGCAAAGTAGCACCTCCAGCATGTGCTTCGATCAGGGAGCCATAGCCATCTTCACAGATGCCTCGAAGCTCAATAGAAAAGTGGGATGCGGATGAAGGCCGCCGAACGGTTGCTCAACTCTATGGAACGAAGAGAAGGAGGAGTCTATCGAGCACTTCTTCGACTGTCCCTCTGAGCTAGCATCAGTGGAAATTGGTAATCTAGTTGCTTTTATTTTTTATACGAATTGCCACATGACCAACTCTGTATTGAACTTGAGATGAACCCTACCACAAAACGGATTTATGAAATGAGTTGCATTTCGATGAACACGATAACAACCCTTTGTGGTGTGCCGCCTTAATAGAATAACTTCACAGATCTGCTTCCGCTTCCCTGTTTTGCCGGCCAGCAACTTAAGGATAGGCTGCGTTGACATTACAGCCACTCTCCCCTGATACAGATATGTGTCTTTATGACTTCGAGTTGTCCCACGGCTCTGGAAGACTATCCCCATTTACCGCATTTTCAAATAGCTCAGTGGCGATGTAAAAAACAGACCTGTCTAAAGTTGCAAGATGAGTTCCACTAGACCGTTATCAAACGCCGCTTCCAGCAAGGTTTTCTGCTTAGACGACTTACATCCTTCGGATCTCACAGCATCTGTGCTACGGTAGTTGAAGAGATGGGTCGCATGTGCGTTTGACCTTCGGTCACTCACTGTTCCTTCAGTAGCCCCACTCCATCACAAGCTGCTGACGCTGGGTACACCACTGTACTCCCCGTTTTTTGGTCTCTTACGACCTTGGACTTAACCTAACTGGCTGTTTGGCTGATTCCGACCGCCAATATCCGGTGTTTGCGCGCTGCGTCTTTAGCGGCTCTGGAGTGTTTGTCAGCGCCAAGGGTTATATACCTTCGCTCTTTATATTGGATTGGAGCGAATTCTTACTCTCATCCTTCTACTTGCCGAGATGCTTTCTAGAAGTCAAGCGGCGCGCACTGTCCAAGGCTACTGCTATTCCAACACGTGCTTGGGATCGTCTCGGAGAGTCTGTGGATCTCATAATAGGATATGTTCCGCTTTCTTGAACTTCCCAAAGCAAAGTTATAACCATAAATATTCATTTACTTAAAGCTCTTCATGATGGGCACCGAGTTTATTGACTTAAAGACACTTAAAAAATTTTACGCCTCGTATCCAATTATGTTAATGCATAAGCTCATGCGTGAGAAATCAACAATATCCAAAGCGCGTAGTCAAAGAGCATTAGAGACGCTCAGTTAGTCGCAGATAAGTTAGTTAATAGCAGCACCAAGTAAATGGAAGAAAAAAAAATGAATAAAAAATATAAAAGCCAAACTAAACGACCTTGACACAATGACGACACAGCACTTTGAACGGCCAAAAGTCTAAGAGTCATAAAAAGCTTAAAACGAAAAAAAAATCAACTCACAGAAGACCAACAAGCATTAAGTGGAAGGGAATGAAGGCGAAAAGTACGACGCGCATAAACGCAATAGATTCGAAACCGGTTTTTGAATTTACTCAATAGTATAAGACGCGTACGAGTATTTACATACATACACATATTGAGAGAGAGAAAAATTCAAACAGGAGTTTGAAGAGCGGCTCTCTATACAGAGCGAGAGTAAAAGCTGGTTTTTGACTATACTCAAACTAATATGTACATATGGATGTATGTGTGTAACTACAACGATTGGTTAATTGAATGTTGCAATACTCCAATACTTACAACAACAGCACATTAGCCAAATACTAAAAACAACCGAAAATGTAATGCCTTTGGCGTCTCGATACAACATTTTCAGTGGGGCATTCATCTGGGTCTGCGGGTCGTATGGCTGCTTTATTGCTGAACTGCATCGGCATTTATGGCAAATCTTTAGCGTTCGTTTTTTCTCCTGGCGGCTGCTGTTGGCGGTGGCAGTTGACGTTCACTCCACTTGCAGCAATTTGTTGAGGCAGATATCAGCGAATGTGTGTGGTGTGGCAAGCTGCTGGAGTCTGTGTTTGTTCTTTGTAGTGCTGGTGGTAACTGGAAAAAATCAGATTTTGAAATATAATATGCTTTTTATTATTACAGTTTTTTTATTTAGCAACAAAAATACTTAAAAATATTGGAGTTTTTTTTCGCAAACACCTTCTAGGGACCAAGAAAATAATTAAATTTAGTTTTGTATTTTTTTTCCTCGAGAGAGAACATTATTTTACAATTTCCTACTCAGTCCACTTTTTGGCAAAATGGATTCTGCATTGGATTTCAGAGCTCTCACTGTTGTTGGTGTTAATGCTGGCTTTCCAGATAGACGAAATTATCTACGAATTCAAACGGCTGACAACAGTGACGTGGGAACCGTGTCGCGAATACGATGACTGTTTGCTTGATGACAGGAGATATTTCGTCTTGCCCTCGTTCACTACCAGACCCATGTTCTTCGCTTCCTTAACCAGTCTGGAGGAAGCAGAACTCACGGCGCGGTAGTTGAGCCCAATAATGTCTATATCAAAGGCGCACCCCAGTACTTTTAGAAAGATTATACCTCAGCAACTCTTATTATTTTCTTCAGCAATATATTAAAGAAGGACTTATCTGCAACCTCGGTTGGTACCGAGGCTCTTCCCGATCCTGTTGGAGCTTTTAGTGTTACTTAACGTCAGTTTATACGGTTGTTTAAGTTTTGCTAGAGACAGCTCCTTTTCGAACTGTCGAAACCTGCTTTAAAATCGGTGTGTGTCGATCCTCTTTTCACGTATCTTTTTCAAAATTACGGCAATGAATATCAAATTTGAATAACCGGGCCATCACTCCATCGGTTCCCGTCACTTTGTTGTTTTTCAAGCGTGCAATGAAACATTTGTTCCATCGTCATCGATTGGGGAATCGGGTTAGCCAGCTCCTGTGTTCCATTTTCACTTCATTTATAGATCAGGCCGGAGATGTGTTCCATTTTCGGAATACTCTGAGCATCGTACAATAGCTCACCTCTCTGAGTGCTCCGGTCTTGAAACCTTCTGTCAGTCAGCGCATATTTTGTGGCACTTTTCGAGCACCACTTCTGTCGAACTTCTCAAGCTCTTCGTACTCAGGCATCTCGGCCATTTTTTCTGCCCATTCGTATTGCTTCCCTTTTAATTTCCCTGTATCTATCCGTCTCTCAACGGAAACATATAGTCCGTCCGTCATAATATGATTGATATGGTTGTGAGTTTTTCGACCTGAAGACAGCCAAGTAGCTTGATGGATGTTGTTGTGTTAGAATTTAATCCTATTTAGAGCACCGGCAAAGTATATGAACCATTTAGAGATGTTTCGTCGTCTAGACTAATTTTTCCAAGCACAATTTTGACATCATGGCAGGAACGGCGCTCATGAGCTCCATACGCTCATAAAAGGCGTCCTCCTCTCCCGTCGTGGCGTGGGCACAAATGAGCGATAAGTTGAAGAACTTCGCTTTGATGTGAATTGTGGCGAAACATTCATCAACCGGGGTGAATGCCAGCACTCGGTGACTGAGCCTCTCTCCCACTCCTAATCTAAAACTGAGTTTGCCTTTCTTTACATGGTCACCATGGTAAAGGTCACAGAAGCCTACTTGTCTCCGCCCTTGGCTTGTCCATCGCACTTCTTGAGCGGCGGTGATTTCAGTCTTTAGTTTTACGAGGACATCATTTGCCGAGTGGCGACCGCAGTTAGAAAAATAGACTAAGTTCTCTATTTAAATTGATTTTCTGTCCTTTCGAAAGTTGTTCGGTTACATTCATTTGATTCGAGGTCCGGACTATACGATGGATGCAAATGAACCTTCCAACCAAGCTCTCGGAGCTTCTGGTGAGTCACTATCGATGTGTATGGTCTGGCGTTGTCCTGATGAAACACAATTCCCCTCCTGTTAGCCAAAGCTGGGCGACCTGAGTGATTGATTCCTTCAGATGGTCCAATTGATGACAGTGTAAGCCCGTATTAAGAGTATGGCCGTAGCTGACATTTCGACACTTCCACCTTCCACATATTGACTTCTTTTATATTACAATTGCCTAAAATAATTACTTTTTATTGGCACAATAATAAATGAAATAATTTAAAAAACACCTTTTGCTCATTAATATATTTTTAAAATAAATTTTTAATATAATTTTTTAATTTTCATATTTTTTTTCTTTTTACTGTAATTTTTATAGTTTTTATTAAATTTTATTATTATTATTTTTATAGTTTTTGCGCGGCATAGCGATTAATTTGTTATTATTATTATTTTTAAATTAATTTTTTTCTTGGCTCTCACTGCGTTTACACTCTTCACATATCAATGCACACAAATCCATACATACGAGTATGCATGTGTATGCACATTCATTGAGCTAACGCTGTGAATGAAAAATGCAAACAAACTAAAGTTGTTCAAGGCAACTGCCTGCTGGCATCCACAAAAAAAAACAACAACAGCACATTTGGTAAACACTCTCACTTTTCTTCAATAGATTTTTATTGTTAACTAATAATAATAAATAGTTTTTAAAAATAATTCAGTAGCTTATATACATATATATACATGTGTATTTTATTTGTTTGAACTGCAGTTTTTTTATTTTTTTTAAATTTTTAATGAAAAAATTGTTTACAAAGTTTACAGTTTTGAAATGTTTTAATATAGTTTTATTATTTTTTTTCAAACTCTTAAAAAAGATTTTGGGTTTCAAAATTGTTAAATTTTTAAAACTTAAAAATAAATCTTTTGGGCTGTAAATTTTGTTTTTTGTTTTTATTTCCAAATTTTATAAGATTCTTCAGTTTTAACTTGTTTTAATATTGTTATAATTTTTTTTTTTTTAAATTTTAGAAAAAAATTTTCGGTTTTGAAATTTTAATTAAATTTTAATATTTTTTTTTTAATTATCAGTTTCATATTTAACATTATTTTAAAATACATTTCTTCATTTTAGAAACATTTTTAAATTTTTCAATATTTTTTAATAATGTTTTTAATTTCAAAAACTATAAACAAATTTCAATATTGCTTAATATTCTTCTATAAAAAAATTGTTGGTTTAGAAATTTCCAATAATTAAAAAAAAAAAATTTCAAAAACTTCCAAAAAAAAAAAAATTTTGGTTTCAAATTTTCCAAAATTTTTTAATAACTTTTTTTTATTTCAAAAACTTAAAAAAAAATCGGTTTTATATTTTTCAATATTTTTTAATAAATTTCTTTTTATTTCAAGAACTTATACAAAACTGTCGGCTTTAAATTTTTCAATCTCTTTTAATATTTTTTTTTTGATTCAATTTTGATTTGATTTTCGGTATTTTTTAATACTCTTTTTTTTCAAAAACTTATAAAAAAATTTTTTTTAATATATTTTTTTAATTCAAAAATTTATAAAAACCTTTTCGGTATTTTTTAATATTGAATATTTTCAATTTTAAATTTTTCATTACCTTTTAATCATTTTTTTTTGAAAAGCTTATAAAGGAAATTTCAATTTTAATTATTTCAATATTTTTTAATGTTTGTTTAATTTCAAAAAAATATAAAAAAACTTCAGTTCTCAAGTTTTCAATATTTTTTATTATTCTTTTAATTTCAAAACTTATTCAAAATTTTCGGCTTTAAATTTTCAATATCTTTTAATATATTCTTTTTAATTCCAAACCCTATAAACACATTTTCGGTATTTTTTAATATTGAATATTTTCAATTTAAAATTTCATTACTTTTTAATATTTCTTTTTTTTTTGAAAAGCTTATAAAAAAATTCAATTTTAAATTTTTCAATATTTTTTTATAATTTGTTTAATTTCAAAAGCTTATAAAAAAACTTCAGTTCTAAATTTTTCAATATTTTTTAATATTTTTTTTAAACTTCGAAAAAATTGTCGGTATAGAAATTTTATAAAATAAAATTTTTTATTGATATATTTTTATTAATTTTTTTCTTTAATATTTTTCGCATTTTTCACTAAATGTAAATTTACTTTGTGTAATAATTTTCTTTTTCTTTGACACATTTTTTTCAATATTCTGAAAAAATTATTTATTAGTTCAATAAATTATGAAATTTCTCCCACCATTACAAACATTCTGTTTTTGTAAATTTCACTCATACTTTTCGCTTAACTCCCACAATTCTCATTTCTTTTTTTTTCATAAACTCTCTCTTTTGCGCTCTCTCTCTTCACTTTATTTTACGATTTTTTCATGTTTTCGCTGTTTTACGCCTTTATCAGGTACCTTATGCACTTGTGAAAAAGACAAAAACAAAAAAAAACACAAAAACATGCGTACGCACATGCGCATTAAAATTCCAATCGGTTTGCAAATCGAGGCAACAACACAAATAAAAAAACACTTTGACTGCCCAATCGAGTCGGCGGTATGGAGGCCAATACGTAAAAATCGCACAAAAAATCGAAAGTACAACGAAAGTGTTGATCGGTATTTGGTTCACTAATAATAAAAAATTGTTTTCTTTTTAAATAAAATATTTTATATAGTTACATACATATGTATATACATAGTTTTGTTTATTTAATTAGTTAGCACAATTGATCTCGGTGGATTTTTCAATGGTAAAGCGCAGCCGCGCGGCATTGCGTATACGCAACTTGTTGAATAATTTTTAATAAAAAAAATTATTTTATTAATTTTTATTCAAAATATGTGCAAAATTATATATTTTTGCTAAAAGCTTTTCACTTGAATTTTTATTTAATATTTATTTTTTTTTACTTTTTGCCGCTCTTTCATAAAATTTTTGCGCTTTGCACTTGTTTCTTTCTATTGAACTTAGTTATTTATCACTTTATTAGTTCAAAATGTTTCTCTCTCTTCTCACTCACTCCACCACGCCACTTTACACTTCACTTCATTCACTTGTACTACTTACTTACAACTCTTTCTCGCTACGCGTTCGCACGTTGACTGAAATCGAAATTTTTAAATGTTTGCCATTCAGCCGAAAAACCCAAAGCAGTTGCAGTAATAACACACACACATGACTCACACATATATATAAATACATATATGTATCTTTGCTGCTGCAATAAAAACTCTCGCTGGTTTTTGTTTTTGTCATTGCCCATTTTATGGCAGTAGCCTTGCGTTGCGTCGCTTCGTCTCTCCACATCAGCGTGTCGTCTACTGGCCTCGGTAAGTGACTCCAGCAAAGCCAGCAAGCAGCAAACTCGTACAACTCCAACAAAACGAAATCACGTAATGTCGTTGCGCATGCGCATAAGGTACAGTGTGTCGTCTTGGGATTAAATTGTGTTAAAATTATTATGCATATTAGAGGTAACTCAAAGGTAGTATGCTATCCGTATATTCTTGTCATTCTTTCTTATGGCTAACATAAGAGTGGGCTGAGAGACAAAGACTCTCGTTAAACCTCAAAGAATCTGAGTTCTATCTCCTTGCTAGAAAGATGAAAGTTCATCAACTCAACCCACCATCTTGGAGAGGTAACATCATAATTCCCTCCCACTCTGTTACACATTTCGGTGTAATGCTTGATAAAAAACTTAGCAGGAGGGAGCATGTTGATAGCAAGTTCAGTAAAGCACTCCGGTTATGAAATACCTGCAGAAGGTCTACCGCACCAAAATGGGATCTACGACCGCACATTGGCTTTACAGAAATATCATTAGACCCATACTAACATATGGAGCACTAGTATCGTGGGCGACACTAAAGAAATGCACCCGTTGGCAAGAGTGATTCAGCGTTGGATTTCAAGGCTGACATTGTTGTTGGTATTAATGCTGGTTCCAGTGACGTGGGAGCCGAGTCGCGAATGCGATGACTGTTTGTTTGATGAAAGGAGATATTTCGTCTTGCCCTCATTCACTACCAGACCCATTCGTTTCGCTTCTTTATCAAGTCTGGAGAAAGTAGAACTCATGGCGCGGTTGTTGAGGCCAATAATGTCGATATCATCGGCGTACGGCAGCAGCTGTATATTCTTATAGAAGATTGTACCTTCTCTATTTAGCTCTGCAACTTGTATTATTTTCTCCAGCATTAAATTAAAAAAGTCACACGATAAGGAATCACCCTGTCTGACACCTCGAACGGCTCGGAGAGGTCCTTCCCGATCCTGACGGAGCTTTTAGTGTTGCTTAACGTCTGTTTACTTAACGGTATAAGTTTTACGGGGACTCCAAATTCAGACATAGCGGCCAGCTCCTGTTCGTGCTGTCGATGGCGGCTTTAAAATCGACGAAAAGGTGGAGGGTGTCGATTCTCTTTTCACGGGTCTTTTCCAAGATTTGGCGCATGGTGAATATCTGGTCAATGGTTGACTTACCAGGTCTAAAGCCACACTGATAAGGTCCAATCTGTTTGTTGACGGTGGGCTTAGTCTTTCACACAATACGCTTGATAGGACCTTAGATGCGATGTTAAGAAGGCTTATTCCACGGTAATTGGCGCTGACTGTGGGATCGCCTTTTTTGTGGATCGGACAGAGCACACTTGAATTGCAATCGTCGGGCATGCTTTCATCCGACCATGCTGATGCTGATGCATGCACCTGATCAGTCCTTCGCCGCCGTATTTGAATCGCTCGGCCGGTAATCCATCGGTCCCTGCCTCTTTGTTGTTTTTTAAGCGGACGATTGCTATTCGGACTTCTTCATATTCGGGTAACGGAAAAACTTTTCCACTGCCATTCAGTAGGCTGGAGAAGTGCTCCCTCCATAAAGCGAGTATACTCTGGGCATCTGTCACTAGCTCACCTCCCTGGGTCCTACAAAAGTTTGCTTCTTGATATTAGGCTAACTAATATACAAGCTATGTATGAGGCAGTGCTATAAGCTGGTCGCCCTAATGTTCTGAAAAATTAGATCTCAGTCCCTCTATTGTGAAGGGATTAGTAGCATTCAGAAACTTATATCAGGACTCGGGCTAGAAACCGAGAAACGGAAACCTTCTGCCTGGTAAATACCACCTAGCCCTTCCCTAGTTGGGAAGATTGGGCACAAGGCGGGCTCATTGAGAACAGTCAATATGTCCATATCTAAGTTGATCTGTCTAAATACGAGGTAGGCACAGGAGCGGGCTCCTTCTGTGACCACACCAATTACCAATGCGGCCTGAAATTCAATGAGTACAACTCTGTATACCAAGCAGAGACTATGGGCAGTACACCAGCTGGCAAATGGGTAACCGCCTTAACCGGAAGGTCTGTCAGGATTTTAGTAGACAGTCAAGCGACAATTAAGACAACATAAAAACCAAATGCATAGGAACATGCAAAGAGGTGAATAATAGACTATCGCGGGTAAACCGTGAATATCATCTTAGTCCCAGGTCACACGGATTTAAAAGCCAATGAAAATACGGAAGACCTGAATCTGCATTAGACCTTTAACGACCACCAAATTATTGTGGGATCGTGTGGATTGTAGACAGATCAAACTGTTACTAATTAAAAAACCGAGAACTTAGTATTCTTGTGGCTGTGTTGACGAGGCACCTACTTCTCTGATATCACCTCCACAAGCTAAGTAAAGGGAATCGCATGTGAGCGCAGCCTGCGCAGAGGAGAACGAAGCGCTCGAGCATTAAGTTTGCGAGTGCCTAGCCTTCGACCGATGGAGACTTCGCATCTTTTACGGCGCTCCCAATTCTAACATTGCGGTGGTGGGCACACATGGTTGGAATAAATTAAAGCAGTTCGTTAAATCTAGGTACCAGCATAAACACCAACAACAATATCAGCCTGGAAATCCAACGCAGAATCACTCTTGCCAGCAGGATCGAGTAGGCAATTGAAAAGTAAAGTCCTCTCTCGGCGAACGTAAACCAAACTCTTCAAGTCGCTCATCATACTGGTCCTACTATATGACGCAGAAGCGTGGACGATGTCAACATAGGAGTCTTCGAGAGAAAAGTTCTGCGAACGATTTATGGTCCTTTGCGCATTGGCAACGGCGAATACCGCAGACAATGGAACGATGAGCTGCACGAGCTGTACGATGATATTGACATAGTTCAGCGAATGAAGAGACAGCGGAGCGGCTATGCTGGCTAGGCCATGTCGTCCGAATGGATGAAAGCACTCCAGCTTTGAAAGTATTTGATGCAGTACCCACTGGTGGAAGCAGAGGAAGAGGAAGACCTCCACTCCGTTGGAATGATCAAGTGGAGAGTGACCTGGGTTCACTTGGCATTTCAAACTGGCGCCAGGCAGCGAAAAGAAGAGAAGAATGGCGCTCCTATATTAATTCGGCTATAATCTCGTAGGCGGTGCCAACGCCAAAAAAGAAGAAGAAGTTCGTTAAATCCAGTGAAATGTGGGGGAGCATAATAACTCTACTTTATGGTTTAAGTGCGATCAGGTGCTCAACCTCTCCTTTCAGCCAACCAACTAATGAAAGCTTGAAAGGGGAAAAAAGTGCATAAATAATTCCTTGGAACTATGATTTAGTATTTAGACGCAGAATTTAGTGGCGTTCGGCAGGCCTCAAAAATCTTTTTCTCCTCTTTATTTCCATTCAATATCTCTTACACTAAGTTCGAGGAGGATCTGTTCCATGCATAAAAACAGACAGGAAAGTGTAAGGAGTTAGATTTCTTTCAGGAAAAAACACATACCTTTTGTTCTTCTTCTTCATCCTCATCCGTTTACGCGATTACAGCTGAAACAGCGCACCATTTGCTCCTTCTTTTCGCTGTTTGGAAATATCAAGTGAAACCAGGTCGTCCTGTACCTGATCCTGATGATAGCAGCACTTGCTCTCGTTCACAACCAGATCCAAACAATTTGCTTCCTTATCCAGTCTGGAGCAGACAGAACTCATGGCGCGGTTGTTGAGGCCAATAATGTGAAAATCATCGTCGTACGCCAGCAGTTGTACACTCTTATAGAAGATCATACGCTTTCTAATCAGCCATACGAATCGTAATATTTTCTTTTGCAACACATTTAAGCAGACACACGGTAAGGAGTCACATTGTAATTTTCTATTCCTTCTCTTTATCAAAACTCACATTGTCTAATTTTTTCTCTTATATTTTTCAGCCATCAAGTTAGTAAACGTCCCACTGTGCTGTCATTGTACCGGCATTAAGTGTTGCCACAAACATTATGCATAGTAATGTGTATGTATGCACCAGTATGTACAATACATATGTATGTATGTACGATTCGCAAAATAAAACATTTCCAGTGTTGCACTCTCGGTTGTTAATTTTTAGCGGCACATTTTTTTTTTAGCTAATAATTAAATAACTCGTATTTGATTCACAAGTTGTTTTTGTTATTTTTGTATACTTCTTTTTTATTTGCTTTTATTTCGTTTCGTTTTTATTAGCCAACACAACGCTCACTTACACGTAATGCATGTTGCAACATCGCCGGTTTGCTGTGGACTCGGACTCGGACTCTATTCTTTATTTCACTCTCGCTTACAACGGTTTTGTGATTGGAGTTTGTCGTTGGAGTTTAATTACTTTGACTGACATTTTAAGTAATATATTTCTTTTTTAGTTTTTTAATTTGTTATTTTTTTAACTCGCGGAAATCATAATTCTATAGATAAAATTTTTGGAAATTGTTTTTTGTTTCATTTTTTCTTCAATTTCGCGATAATTTAATCGACTGTTAAAAAATAATTTTATAAAGGGTATTTTTTTAAGTCATGTGGTTTTCAAGAAAAAGTGAAAGGAATATAGTTTATTATTACGACCAAGAATTCGGTTTAAATATAAGGTTTTGCCTTTTTGTTTTAAAAATGATTTCGGATAAGTGATCGCCGCGGCTGGCTGGAATAAGTTCCTTGCAAGAGACCCAATTTTCGACCACTTTTTGCTGCAATTGGTGCCGTATGCCAGCAGTAAAACCCCGAGTGCTCTTTTCCAAGCCGTTAATCGGCTTGGGCTTATCCGCGTAGACAAGAGACCTCACAAAAAATAATCCAGCAGTGTTAAATCTGGTCATCTTGGAGATTGACTGAGTCAAAACCACACGTCTTAAAAAACACTCTTTATATATACATATATACATACGTGTATAAATTTGTATATTTAATTTAAATTTCATTTCATTTCTAAATATCAATTTCAAAAATTACTTACAACTTCATTAGAGTGTTCATTAAATTATCAGCGTTTCTTTAATGAGTGTGTACATATGTTTGTATGTGAGTATTAAGAATTCTATTAATTTACATTTTTTCCACTTCTTCCTTCTTAATAGACTTTTCTGCGTTTTCACGTGATTTTTTATACTTTTATACACATACAAATTACACTAATTACATTAATATATGTATGTACTCGTATGTAAATATACACGTATATAAAGCTAAACTATGTATCCGTACAATAAAATTGACCTGCTGTCATAATGTCTTGAATTTTTTTTATTTTTATTTAGTTTTTTTAATTTTTTAATTTTTTATTTGTGTAGATATATATATATTATAAACTGATTTTAATAACAATAACAATAATAATATTTCTACAAATATCTACACACATACGTGAATGTATGTACAACTATGTAGTTGCTCTTGGTGAATGTCTATTGCTCTATGTTTCTCAGGTGTGCACGATTTACAAGCACCGAACCAAATGTTTATTATTTTTCAGTTCATAAACCAGACTCAAGGTAAACTTACGAGCAATTTAATTGGATAAATGATTAGAACTTAAATAAAATATCTTGAGTAATTGTTTGAAGTTGTTGAAAAAAAAATTAATATAAACCAAATTCATGTTTAGCTCTTGATTTTATGGTATGTATATATATACCTACATGGCGGACGCGATAGCCGAGTGGTTAGCATTGCGTACTGACATTCGGAAGGCTCGAGTTCAAATCCCAGTGCCAGCAATATCCAAATGTTATGGAAAATTAATTTTAATAAAAAAAAAAATTAAGTTAAATTTTCTAATTGCGGTCGCCCTTCGGCGGGGAATATCCACCCCCCGAGTGTATTTCGTACATGAATTAAAGGCTCCTCGTATAAAAACCGTCAGCCGTTCGGAGGTGGCTTAGTATAAACTGTAGGTCCCTCCATTTGTTGGAAAAACATCAAGACGCAAAACTACAAATTGGAGGAGGAGCTTGGCCGAAAAATCGCTTCAGCGGTTACAAAGCGCCAATTATATATATATATACATATACGATATTACAAAAAAAAAACTAAAACGAGTGCCTCATATTTAACAGTGGCCTTCGAACTAAAGTGATTAGAGGCGGGTTAGCTTACTTACATCTTTTTACAGTTGACGAATATTTTATGTAGTGTTAAAAACTTGTATGATAAATTTGCTCACACTTTATGAAAACAAGGAAGAAAAGCTATATTCATAACTTTCATGACCTTATTAAATTTATGGTGTTTTATTTTAGGATTAATTTTAATTCTCATATCTGAAGAAATGATTGGGAGCGGCTATATGATGAAGTTTCCGATTGTGATGATTTTCAGTATTAATAACCATTGTATATACGTGTATTGATTACCAAAACCTCACATCTGAACAAATCGGTTGCGTCGGGGTTACAGGCTGCAGTGATCCAATCTGACAGGTTTCGACAAATGATAAATACCAATTTTGGTTGAAATATCTCACAAAACTGAGGGACTAGTTTGCCTCTGCTTCCACCGGCAGGTACTGCATCGAAAACTTTCAAAGCTGGAGTGCTTTCAACCATCCGGACGATATGACCTAGCCAGCGTAGCCGCTGTCTATTCATTCGCTAAACTATGTCAATGTCATCGTATAGCTCGTACAGCTCATCCTTCAATCGTCTGCGGTATTCGCCGTAGCCAATGCGCAAAGGACCATAAATCGTTCGCAAAACTTCTAGAGCCGACTCATCAGATGTTGACATCGTCCACGCTTCTGCGTCATATAGTAAGACGGGTATGATGAGCTACTTGTAGTGTTTGGCTTTCGTTCGCCGAGAGAGGGGAGCCGAACAGCGAATGCGATGACTGTTTGTGTGATGTCTTGCCCTCATTCACTACCAGACCCACCATACATATAATATATAATAATCACTCTGGAGTTAATCCAAAAGCATGGAATTAAGGTGAGGCGACTTTATATTTTATTATAGTAGTACTTCTCAATCAAGTGCTTTTAAAAAATTGTAAACTGATGCCACTATATGTGGATGAGCATTATCATGAAGAACTATATTTTTATTGAAGGTTCAGCTCAATCTCATCAGTTGTGTTCGGTACAAAGTTTCAGTATTTGTTTCACTTGGATTAAGTAGCTCCACCAAATATGCAGCATGAGTTTTTTTCCTTGGTGTGCTCTTTTTGGACCCTTGGACTTTAGCTTCGATGCCATAACCACAATTCGTCACCAGTTTTGGTTCTTTTAAGCCAAATGAGATCATTATAGACTTCATTCAACAATTCCTAAGTGATGCTCAAGGATTGTTTTTATGAAAGAAATTTCGAAAAAAAGTCGTATAGAATGATTAAAAATATATGCCAACCCTTTCCCCCATCAATATCTCTGTTAAGGATTCTCCATAAAACTTTTCTTCAAAAAAATGTGGAAAACTACATATATACATATGTACATCCCAATCTAGTTTTCCTGTTTTGTTACTATGTTTCAAAAATGTCGCGTAAGTGACCGCGGCGCCTGGCTCGAATAAATTTCAGCCGAGAATCCCAGCTTGTGACCATATTTCGAAGTAATTGGGATCGTAAGTCAGCAATAAAGCGCCTAATAATCTCTTCCAAGGCGTCAAGGGTCCTGGACTTATCTGCGTAGGCAAGCGACTCCACATAACCCAACAAATAATAGTCTAGCGTTGTTTAAGTTCCTTTCACAGTAATGTGCGAAACATCGTCTTGTTGAAACCAACGGTCGTCCGCATCAACTTTCTTCAACTCAGGCACGATAAAAATCATTAACCATGACTATATAGCATTCTCTATAAACTGTCGGTTTAGTGGCCGGCTTCCTTTTTGAAGAAATATTGACCAGTGATACCCTCTGCTGATAGAGCACAAAAAACAGTGCCTCTTTGAGGATGTAACGACGTCTCAACAATGCTTTGTGGATTATCAGCAATCCAAATGTGACAATTTTGTTTATTAACGTGGCTCATTCAACCAATAGTCAGCTTCGTCGCTGAAAATCTGGATCGGCATCGATCTTATTTTAGGAACACTCGCAGAAGCTGCGACGCGGTTGATGGTCGTTCGGCTTGAGTTCTTGCACGAGTTGTATTTTGTAAGACCACAAACCAAGGTCCTTCCGCTAAATCTTTCAAAGAGTTGGATGGGTACCACTCTAATCGTTCTGTGCGATGGCGGATGGACTCATGTGGGTCTTCTTCGAAACATTGCTCCATAGCAGTAATAGCGTCTTTGTTGCCCACTATACGGCGTCTCTGAGGATGCGCATTATCTACTAAAGTAAAAGTTGTGCGAAATCGGTCCATGGTTACTCGAATTGTCGACTCTGTTGGGCGATTATGCCGGGAGAATATTAGACGTAGCGCGCGAATTGAACCTTTGCATTGGTAATAAATTTGCACGATTTGCAAACTATGTTCCGAAGTAAATCTTTTATAATAAATATGCAGTCGGATAGAAGAAAAATATTTATTCATACGAATAATTGTTCGAAATTGTTTAATTTACAAAATTAATTTTATAAATTAAATTTAAAATCATAACACTTAAAAACAGTGACCATAAAGCTTTGTCTTACATATGTATACATGCTTACTTATGTACATACATACATGCCTCTTTGTATGGTTTAATTGTCTACACCCACCATAAAATATATTTGTAGCAAAATGAAAACTATACCATTAGCACGCCTGGACAATAAAATTTTTATTTTGCAATAATTTATTTTCATTATTTTTATTTTTTTTATTTTTTATTTTTATTTTTAATTTTTTTTTATTTTCTAAATTGTGCTTGTGATTGTTATTATGTAATTTTTTTCATTTTTGTTGACAAAGACATTATCGCCGTCCACTTCAATTGTCTTCCTACACTAAACGCCAGATCTGCATATTACATACAATTGTTTGTGCATATGTTTGTATGTATGTATGTAGGAAGGCATTTCAGTGTTTACTTTGATAAGTAGTGAAGCGTAACAAGCTGGACAAAGCTACTATCAACGCTTATTTGAAATTTTTATGAATATTTTTTTGAAAATATGTTCATAGGTACATACATACGTAGACAGTAAGTACATGCAAATATATACATATACATACCATATATATGTAGACTAATGCATTCGTAGTACTGTACTTCAACTACTTGTCCTAACTTATGTATATATGAATTAGTGTGAGATTTCACTAGCTAAAACTGTTGCATGAGATTTTCTTTGGTTGCGTAGCTGATGCTGTTGTCCACCACTTTGGTCTCGTTAGTGACAGTTCATTTCATTGCATCAGCACTGAGGTAATAAGTCAACAATTTGACAAAAGAGTTGGTCAAATAAATTTTCTTTTCCCACCTTAAAGGTCTCAGTGAAAGGTTTTTCCATCAAACTTGCCTTCGCCTTGCCAATATTACTAAATTTTCTTTGCCAATTTTCGCACGATTTTCCACAAAGATAAAAAAATAGTAAAAATAAACACATTCAAGTGTGAATAATTAGTGACTTGCAACAAATAAATTAGTGGCTGTAAATACACTAAGAGGTCTACCGGTCATTAACTGTGAAAAAATCTACACTTCCATACATACATAAGTGCATCTCCAAAATTTTTGCTATTTAATTTTTAACTTTTGAATGTTAAAAAAAAATATTTTCTACCATTATTTGACCAAGCTTTTCACTTTCGTTGCTGAAGAAGTGCTTTTAAGCGGTCACTTTGCATTTCTGGCGCTTGTTTGCTAGGCAATAAATAAATATGTTTTTTATTATTATTTATTTATTTCATGCATAGATATATAATACTTTTGTTATTTTATTTGAAATTTTATTCGTTAATTTTTTTGCACAGTTTCCCTCATTGTGGCATACTTTTAGGCATTCAAGCAAAAGCTTGAGACTGCACAGCAAAGTTAATAAAAAATATGGTTGCCATTTATGCATATATGAATGTATACAAGCTCATAAATTTTGCTCCAAAATAACATTCTTTATAGGATTATGCATTTCATGGTTTCAAAACTATGCGACTGTATTTTGACATCTGTCAAAGTTTGTAATAAAAATGGACTTTAATGAAAAAAATTATTTTACCATAAATGCATTTTATTCACGTTTGCTTTGGAAACCGCAAATGGATAACCCTGTACAATAATATTGATAGTGTTTTTTAATGTCGTCGTACGAAATTTGTTGCTTAAAAATATATGATGTACCCTATCAGGTGCCCTTGATAATACCCACTTCTTACTTTGTGAAGGAACTATTTCCATTTAGAACGGAGTAATTACGAAGGATATGTAAAATCTAAATTTTATCTTTAGCCCTTTTTTTAAAATGCACTCCCAACCAGTTTTCTCATTGTCCGTCCCAGATTTGTCAGTTACCTATGTATGTATATCTTACTTTGTCTAAACGATCTATTCAATCTATAAATCCTAGAGACATATAACATTTTTTCTTTGATTTTGTTTATAATTCCGTCTACATTTGTATTCGGTTCGGCTAGCATTTGATGAATACTTTTTCGTCACTATGTTCACTTTTAAAATTTACACGTCTGCATACTGTTGTCGAAGTCATTTCCCTATTCAATGACGATGGCACAGATATTTCGTAGTCCGATTATAAAGAAGTTCGAGTATCAATCGCCCGCTTGAAAAACAACAAAACAGATTTCCGGCCGAGCTATTCATACACGGCGGTAAAGTGCTGACGAGTTACCTGTGTCGCGCTTGATAGTCGTTCGGCTTCAATTATTGCGCGAGTTAGATTTTGTAAACCCGGAAGCTATGCTCCTTCTAAAAAAACTTTTATGAAGTAGGTGGGTAGGTGCGTTTTCGGTGCGCACTGTACGCACTGAGGATACGTATTACCCGATCCGAGGATACGTAAAACCGATTCATAATTGTTCAAATTATCAACTCTGCTGTGCGATTATATTGACCGAATATTGGAACCGAACCATTACTTTAACAATAAATTCTCACGATTTGCAAACGCTGTTCCGGAGAAAGTCTGAGTATAACTCATGTGACAGCTATCAGAAAGACCAGCTTCGAAAAATGATTGAAAACCAGACATCAGAAAAACATCTCTTTATATAAAATTGTCGTGAATGGATTTCAATTTTGGTATTTTTATACTTTTCTTACTTATTTACTTTCCATTTTATTTGCGGCTTGAAACCCACCCGTATTTAAGACACTTTACCTATGGCAACCATAAAATATTTGAAGTGAATTTCTGTTCACATGCACCACCCTGTGCTTCGTCTTGTGTCCTTTCAAAACAAATGAGCTTTTAAGCTCTGGAAAGAAGAAATCGCATACATGCGCAGTACACGCTTACATACAGCTGTTTAGATTCGTCCTAAATACATTATAAATCACTTTCATTCGTTTCGTTGGGCAGAAAGAAGTTTTTCAGAAAAAGAAAGTAAAAATCATATATTTACAAGTAAAATTTCGTTAATTATTGTAAAAATATTTAGTGTGCATAGCAGAGAACTAGAAATACATATTCATTAACAGTTTAATCGGTTTTGCGTAAAACGTACAAGGTGCCGCTGGTTCTGCTGCGCCAAGACTTCTTCTAAGCTTCCCCTCTCTCTGACTATGCTAATGCGTAACTTTATTTTTCGCACAAATTACATGCAAACACGTTCACCGTTATTTCTATTATGACGACACTTCAATGTGAGACAGTATCAAAAATACGGTTATCGCTTTTTTAAGACCACTGGCGCAGCGCAACCGTTAAATGATAACGAACAGAGCTGGCGTTACAGTCAACTCCGAAATAATTATCAACAATTACACAGCCGCGAAACATCCTCAGATCATAGGGATGCGCGTGAAAATATTAGGAGTAATAACAAAAGGCAACAACAACAACAACTACAACATAATAAAAATCATATCGCCATAGATATTGATGGCGATGATTTGCTGAGAGAAATCCCTGAGGAAAATCATTACTTGGCGCCCTACAGTGGTCACCCGAAAAAGGGCTATCGAAATTTAGGTGCACGTCAAGGCCGCACCGTTTGCAACAAGCTCGCTGAGAAGAGGGAAATAATTGTTATCATACTCAAAATTAGCTCTACAGCAACGGTTGCCACTCTGCTGTGGCACTACTTGGGCTGGATGAGTGGCTTAACGGCAATGTTTGCGGCTCTTTTCGCACTGATGTTGCTTACCTTGGGCTGGCGTTGGTTCTTTATAGCGGCTGTAACAGCCAAGCGGGATTTTACGTAAGTATTCTCCTATTCGTCTGCACACATTTCACTAATCTTTCTTCGAAACATTTCCAGCGCGCTTTGGGCTTACATTAAACTGCTGCTACTGATAAAGCGCTACGAGCGCAAAAACTTATCCATCGGCGATATATTCGAACAGAATGCACGCAAACAACCCAACAAGTTGGCAATCATCAGCGAGTCGCAACGTTGGGCATTTCGTCAGCTCAATGATTTCTCAAATCGCATTGCTGTCACCTTTCACAAGCACGGCTACAGGCGGGGTGATGTTATTGGCTTGTTGTTGGAGAATCGTCCGGAGTATGTTGCCATTTGGTTGGGTCTCTCGAAACTCGGTGTCATTACTGCGCTCATCAATACCAATTTGAAGGGTCCCACTCTACGGCACAGCATTAATGTGGCTAAATGTTCAGCTCTTATTTATGGCGAGGATTTTTGTGACTCTCTCGCGCTGGTGGGGAATGAAATACCAGCAAAGTTGTATCAATTCAATAATGATTTGAGTGAACCAGTGCGTCCGGGTGCAACAGATTTGACTACCATTTTATACTCACTTGGAGATGTGGAGTTGCCTGTCGGTGTTCATCGTCCACATCATCATGACAAGTTGATGTATATTTACACTTCGGGCACGACGGGCCTGCCAAAGGCGGCAGTCATCTCGCATTCAAGGTAAGTTGTGTGATTTATTTATACTCTTTGAAAGTGGTAAGTCTCCGCTTGAGAGTTCCAGACCGTGGGGAAGTAGAACTCTTACATCGAAAAACTCCAGGGCTAAAATTTTTTTTTTTTTATTCTTATGAATTTACTATTTCGGTGGTACTCCTACAGCTTTATTAACCTAATCTAACTCTTATTCAGAGACGTATTAGAAGTTCGAAATTAATGTGACGACAGAAAGACCATACAGCGTGAGAAAGAATGACATAACCGTCTGTGAAGGAAGGAAGGAAGTGAAGGAGGGCTTAACCGACTTCCCTTGGAAGAAGACTGCAGGCGGACAGTAGGCGAAACCCACAACCCGCTAGCGCCAAATACGTCACAATACAGTGATATATGCACGAAATCGTCTGTTGTTGTTGTTGTAGGATCTTGTTTACACCGCTTAAGATTCGGCAAAGTTTACTGATGTCGTGGAGGTCACCTAATGGATGCCCAAGAAACAATCTGTTTCGACGGATTCGTACCGGTGGGAGGGAGATACTTTATGAGTGCGTTTTATTGGGCATGTAAAGAGTTGTCTAGTATCCTTTTTGGGACTCATTGCATATAGAATATACGTATGTAAGTATATCGGAGTCGAAACTGTTTAGAAGTTTAGTCTGCGACGGTATTCGGTCCTTAATTGTGCCAGATTACTCGGATTTCGCGTGACAATTCGAACTCTTTGTCTGCTTTGTCTTTGTGGGCAAAAAGGATTTCCAGTACGTCATTCAATGGAAGAGAGATTGTGTAGACACTCTCCGAGAAAGACCTTTATAGCCTGCTAGTAGTTCGTCCTGCCCAGAGGTTCTATAATGCGGTCCGTAAAGTCTAGTAACTCCTTTCTAATGTACCTGGGAGGTGCTTCAAGCAGGTCATGTTCCCTGTGACAACGTTGCAGCAAATACTGCTTACACAGTCCTCAAGGCGATGTTCTAACAGGCTTGTAGTTTCCACAACTGGGCCTCTCTACTTACCGGTGTCTAAGTCTGTGGGGCGTATTCTATGATTGGCCGCTACTTACAGTCGGAATTTCGGCATCATCTACTTCGACTTTTATGTTGAGCCGGTACTTCTTCATCCAGCCGGCGAACGAAGTTTATCAATATTTGGCCAGGCACCAATATCGAGCTGCCATCAGCTGTGGTAATAAAAAAGCAAAGTTAAAGTTAAAGTATCTCCACTGTCTCTGCGCCGCATTATCAAAGGCACAACTTAGCCACCTGGGCGCCTCGCAGTGCAGAGAGCTAGAAGTAGTCTCAAAGTTAGATATTCAAAATGAAGGAAACCCTTATGAAACCTACAAAGAACCATGTAACCATGCATATGTAGGCTGACAACTAGCTAGTACTATCAATCCTCAGACTTAGTTTCCGCCGATCGCCTTCAGCATGTGGGTTAAACCATTTAAGAACTCATTCCGCTTTTGGAAATTTTCCCTTGCCATTGCCCTATTGGAACTTTTTCATCTTTTGGACAACAAGAGTTACTGATTGGTTTTTAGAGCCAGCGTTCATTTAATTTTAATACAAACTGCGCTCTTATAGCAAGGAAAACTTCACTTCAACATTCATTGGGATAGAGAGCATTGAGAGTTATTGGTCGACACTCGATAAATGGAATTTAAATATTCTCTCTGGTTCGTTGGATATGTCGTTGGTGCGATATACGGGAGCTTAGAGCCTCCAAAGAGCTTCCATAATGTCTTAGTTTTTATTTAGGTTCTGGTGTTGTGGTAGGTTTGTTGATGAACTCCACATTCTATTATATTTCATTAGACTATTGGTATCACTTTTAGAGTGGAAAAAAGTCTCTTAAATCTCCAAATGTCTATGCTTCCTGTGATCTATATCTTTTCTGCTTTATAGGTAAATAAGAAAGATCTTAAAATGTGTCAAAAGATCTTATTGTCTATCGACCTATTAAGAACCCGCTCTGAGGAACCTACGATCCCATCTTAGGTAGCTAATTTTCATGAGGAACTTTTTTCTCTTTTGTCATGCCAGAAATACAGTCTTTGGGGTTGACATCTCGTACCGAGGAGCGATCCCATTCAGGAATTTTTTTCTATTTTTCGCATGACCGCCAGCCCTGCTAAGCACTAAGCTACAGCGGACGCTTGCTTTTACACACGTCCATAGTTATCAGCCTTTTTCCGAAGTTTCTTTCAAGGAAATTATCAACCTTTGCATGTAAGGCTCATTTTAGGCCTCACTGATAGTGTCTTTTGTGCTCCCGACTAGCCCTTTTCTAATATTTTGCCTTTATAGTACGATATTTATCCAATAATGGATGACCTCTGCAGAATTCTTTGGATCATTTATGATCTCAACATAAATTTGGGGTTAGTAACGTATTTCCTTCCCTTTACAGATATATGTTTATAGCCGCAGGCATACATTACACATTGAATTTCAAAAATAAAGATATATATTACACGCCACTGCCGCTCTATCACACAGCCGGCGGGGTAATGAGCATTGGACAAGCATTGCTCTTTGGTTCGACTGTGGCTATACGGAAAAAGTTCTCAGCTTCGGGATATTTCGCCGATTGCGTGCGTTTCAAATGCACGGTAAGACAGAGAGACTGCAATTTTATATATATACTATATATATTATTTTCTTTATCCATACATTTCTCTTATTTCTCTGCATCTATAGGTCGCACAATATATTGGCGAAATGGCACGCTACATCTTGACTACGTCACCCACACAATACGATCGCAGACATAAAGTGCGCATGATCTTCGGCAATGGCTTGCGTCCGCTGATCTGGCGTAGTTTCACCAAACGTTTCAATATACCAAAAGTCGGCGAGTTCTACGGCGCCACTGAGGGCAATGCGAATATTATGAATAACGATAATACAGTCGGCGCTATTGGCTTCATCTCACGCATTTTCCCACAAATCTATCCAATATCGATAATCCGGGCAGATCCCGATACTGGTGAACCGATACGTGGCGCTGATGGCTTGTGTCAGCGTTGTGCGCCGGGTGAGGCGGGAGTGTTTATTGGTAAAATCATCAAAGGTAATCCCTCACGTGAGTTTCTCGGTTATGCCGATGAGAAGGCCTCCGCAAAGAAGGTGGCACATAATGTCTTCAAAAAGGGTGATATGGCATTTATATCCGGTGATTTGTTGACGTCTGATGAACGTGGTTATCTTTACTTTTTGGATCGTACTGGTGACACATTCCGTTGGAAGGGTGAAAATGTCTCGACTAGCGAGGTGGAGGCGCAAGTGAGCAATGTGGCACAGTATAAGGACACAATTGTCTATGGTGTGGCGATACCTCACACGGAGGGGCGTGCCGGTATGGCTGCCATATATGATCCCGAGCGGCAAGTGGATCTTGAGCGTTTCTCATATGAATTGTCTAAAGTTGTGCCACCATATGCGCGTCCACAATTTATACGCTTCTTAACGAAGTTGGACATCACGGGCACTTATAAATTGCGTAAGGTGGATTTGCAGCGTGAAGGTTATAATCCCAATGTGATTAAGGATGAAATTTATTATCGCACGGTTAAGGGTAGATATGAGCTGCTGACTAGTGAGATTTATCATAAGATCAATGGAGGTGAAGTCCGGTTTTAGAAAAAATTAAAAATCTTTAGCATTTAAAGTAGTTAAATTTATAGTTTTTAAAAAGCTCATAGAGTTGCTCCAGAGAATGCGTTAAATAAATTTTTGAAGTGACGCTGAATGAATTTAATATCTTTTATTTAAGAGGAAGATTTCAATTGTAAGGGCTATAGTCGCTTTCCAAAGGTTCCTCGACTTTTAAATGTGAGCGTCTTCGAGATCCAGCAATCAAACCATGTGAAGCATGGGTCTCGGCTAAAGAAGAGAGAACTTCGTGTCATTCCGACACATTTGGTTTAAGAGTTCACTGAAATTTTTTACAGCGTCTGTTGATCAAGGCTTGGGACAAGCGCCTCGCTTTACAAATGTGTTCTCACTTTACATTAACTCGCGTAGCGAAGTTGTGCGCTGGGCTTTGAAACTGTCACCTAGAAGGGTAAATACAACAAAGCTTTGGATGAGAGGAGGTACCTCTTTTGATGACACGTGCTGCAAATATTGTCATGATCACGATTTGTGCCTGCAAAATAAAATAAAATAAATATGAACAAGTGCGGAGAAGTGTAGGTCGCAAATTTAGCGTAAAACTCATGGTGCGAGCGAGAGGCAGCCGCCGAGTATTGTATTCATTCGTTGCTGAGTGTTTAGCCACAATTCACATCAAAGCGAAGCTCTTCAATTTAACGCTGATTTGCGTCCATGCACCGAGGAAAACTAAGGCTGTTGGAGTATACATTTTAGGATCGCCTTGAAGGTATTTTTGACGCTATCACCGCCTCGGTGCCAGAATTATGCTTGTCGATCTTAGCGCGAGAGTAAGAAATTCAGCGTTCGTGAGGATATAACTCTGACGTCTCTGAATGTGTTGAGTGTGACCGACTTCTCCAGGAATTTGGAGTTCTGCTCTCTTGTATCAACAACTCGGTATAAGAAAGACTGCCTTACAAGACTCCGACCAACCGCAACGAGCACTGTACGGGAGGCCAAACTCTTGAATGCTGAAACTTTCTATGAAAATACGATTTGCAGAAGAATTCACGACCTCGAGCATACTCATTTAGTAATAAATTCGAGGAACAATATCTAAGGCTTACTGAGTTTATGTAGGAAATACTTCACCAGCTTGGTAAACAGCAGTGAATACCGTATATAAGATCTTATCAAGTGTATTGTGTGGAAGTCTAAAGTCTTTAGATTTGGTAAATCCAGCACTGACCTCAATTTTAAAGTAGCTTTCAATAGCATTAAAATGCTCCTACGCTATCATGAACGGTAAAATGGTAGTGAAATCAGAATTGGGAAAGACCTATCAGAGACGGAGTTTCAGGCAGGGCGACTCAAACAGTCAACACGTCGTCACAGCAAAAAGTCATAACGCCGAAGTTGGATACGATTACGTCTATCTAGGAAAAAGCATCAGCACCAACAAAAAATCAACCTTGAATTCTGCCTTGGATAATTACTCTTGCCAAAACAAATGCAACTTTGAGCCGAGTAGGAAATTTGAAACCAAAAGTCCTCTCTCGACGAACAAATATCAAGCTTTATAAGTCAGTTTGCGAGAGAAAGCTTTTGCGAACGATTTACTTTACTCTACGTATCGCCGATAGCGACTACTGAAGCCGATGGAAGGACATTGACATACTCAGGTCAGCAAATGAAGAGACAACAGCTACGCTGAATGGGTCAAAACACACGGGTTGAGTTCTGAAGAATTCAATAGTTCCCGCGACAATCGGATCTTTAAACTGGAAAACCTGAATTTCTATCCGGCTAAGCAGTGCCACTTTTGCAACATTTTCTAAAAGCCGCTTTGTGGTATAGTTTTGCGTGTACTACAAAAGCAATGGATGAAAGCAATACAGCTTTGAAATTAGTCGAAGCAATATCCACTGGTTATAGCAGAGGAAAAAGTGTTAAGGTCACGGTTGGAAATACTATAAGGTGGAGAAGAATCTGGCTCTCGCGTTCTATGATAACGGGAGAGGTATTGATCACTTGACCGTTTTTGAAGCCAACTCATGTTAAAGATGAACACCCCCAAAGAGCAAATAATCCAAGTTTTACAAATTTTCAGGCAGCTGAAAATGTGAAGTGTCTAATATGGTCTTGGTACTGTAACAATCAATCATGCGCAATTTTGTGTTTGTTTGTAAAAGTTGTACCACGCTGTGAAAGGCCAATTGTCGAAAATGTCGATAAAATAACGGAAATCGTCGAGTCCGACTGTCATGCGAGTACTACTTCTACTACCGTGGAGCTAACAATTGCACAAAACACAGTTGGTAACCACTCGAAAAAGGCCGAACTTACAAATATGTTCGATATACGAGTATAGGTGCCCCAGGAGTGTTCGAAAAATAGCTTTCGAACCAAATTTCCTTCCATCTGTTACTCGCTGTTGAAGCGCAGCAAAATCGACCCATTTCTGAAGCGGATGATGACTAGTGGTGAAAGTGGATCACTTACAGCTTATTTTGTTTTTAAATTTCAAAAATTCAATTTCTTTTTGCGCAAACTGTCTGTCTGTCAAGATGAATATATAGTTTTTTTAAATATTTTTTTTTATATAATTGATTTTATTTATTTTTATTTATATGTATAAATAACAATATCTCTTAAATGTAGGTACATAAAATAGCTAAATATAATTTTTAATACAATCAATCAGGCTATAAATGATTGTGAACTAAATATATATATTTTTTCTAAATAATTAAAGTTTCAAGGCTAATTTGTATTTTTTGTTTTTTTTTTTCGTTTACAATGTACAATGGAAATCTTTTTTAAAAGGCATAATAATAATGGTTAATTGCAATTCATTATAAATATGTATATAATTTGAATATTTTGTCGATAATTATTTTATTTATATTTTAAATATAATGTTAAAAGCAAAAAAAAAAAAATATATATATTGCATTTAATTATACACTTCGCTAACTAAATGTTTTATTATCGTAGGGTTAGTAGTTCGTTTTAAAGTATATTTTCATATATGTATTATATGTAAATTTTCGAAATAAATAATTATTTCTATTTCAATTCAAATTGGGATACAAAAATATTAAAGGGGAGAACAAAACAGAGACAAAACAATAAAAAAAACTGAAATGAAAAGCATAAGCAAAACATAAATATATGCAGTAGTTGTATTTTAATTAATAATAATATGAAACAAATAATACTTATTGATTATTTTTAGAAATTTACAGCGCTCTGTTAATTAAATGGCCACTTTACTAATTTTCTTCACTTTATTTTACGGCATTTGTTTCTCTTTTCTTTACTCTTCTGAACAGTACAGCACCAGACAACATACGACCTGGTGCTTCTCGTTATTCTAAGTTCTCTGAGAGCATGCACTGTGCGCCAATGCTTTCGTTGCAGGGTGACCCGTGCGCCAAAAAACAATACTTTTCGCATTACATACTACACACAGTCTAACGACTAAAGTAACAACAGGTGTAAAAATATTTTTTTTTGTTTTAATTTTAGTTAATTTTAATTTTTTTTAATTTTATTCTGCTTTTTTACATTTATAATTATTTTTCGTTTATTTTCTTTAGAATGATATTCAATTTTTCGGTTTAAATATTTGTATTATTCTCACTATAATTTTTACTATATCGAATGAGAGAGAGAGAGAAAAACGTTAAATGAAAAACGTTGAATAATTTTTATGCCTAAATAATTAATTTCCCTAAATTGTTTTTATTTAATTTCTTAGAAGAAAACTAGCCAATTCTTATGAAGCTAATTTAAATTTAGAATATACCATTAATTAATTTTTTTACTAATAAAATTTTTGCTTACATTTTTTTATGCAAAAAAAAATATTTGTTTTTTTTTATGTTTATAAGCATAAACTAACACTGAAATATACATACCTACATATATCTACAATGTAAAGCATTTCTATAGTCGTAGAACAAAATTGTAAAGGAAATTAACACAAACTCTCTCAAATTTGTTGTTGTTTTTGTTGTTTTATTTCCTTTTGTTAGCTAAGCTCGTATTTTGTTTCGTTTGTTGTAAATTCCTTTCAATGTCTTTCCAGTTCTACGAGGTATTTTGTTTTTCCTATATATATATATATATATATATATATATATATTTATATATATGTATATACAACACCAATGCCTACTCTCATGTCTGTTCACTTTACTCAGTGCCAAGCAAAGAGTACGTGTGTGAAAAGTAGATATGCGGTGGATACGATAATGCTGCCGATCATGACTGGAAAACCGACCCTGTAGTGAGAAGAAATTTGAGTGAGAATGTTAATTAATGAATTAATTAATGCTGAGTGCAAAAAGCCAGAGAGCGAAGTTTGATGTTGCCAACAACTTACTTGAAGAATTCGAGAAAAGTAAATTTGTAGCCATGCTGTTCGGCAACGCCAGCGCAAACCACATTCGCCGAAGCGCCAATCAGTGTGCCATTACCTGGTGAGCGAGTGGGAGAGAGATTGTTTTTTACATTCATAAGTTCATGTAGGAAATGTTTATGAGAAAATATATGTATATTAAGAACTAAAAAATTAAATGAATTATTTTTTAGTCAAAAAAAGCTCTTACAATATAATGGCATAACTAATCTTAAGTGCCCTTAAGGTTGCGAGGGGCTCTCACTTTCGTTAATAAGGAAACTACAAGAAATATTTCCAAAATATATCAAGTCCCCGGCTTATAAAAAAAACGACAGAAACCTCTATTACCCGACTAAAAAACGATTCGAAAAGCAGAAAATAGCATGAAAGCATCCCTGGCAACTGGACCCTAAGTGTTATTAATCTTATTGAAAAGAGTCTGCTACATATCGCGCATAAAGTTCTATTGAACGTGTCAAATATACGTACACCGATGACCAGATTTTCCTCTTACGATCAACGACGGAAGGGGCCTAATTATCTAGATAGAGCACTTTCATATTTTTGATAACAACCGTTTAGTAGATATTCTTTTCTACAGTCTTAACCTGTCTATGGTTTAATTTGCTACTCTAGGTTTGACCTTTCTTCTACAGGGACGATTTTAAAACCTCCTTACTGAAAACAGGGAAATCAGTCAACAAATATGTGTCATATCGGCCATTAAACCCCTCCACTTCTCAGTGTCGAAGACACTTTGCGCTTGACAGCTTCCTTTTTAACCACAACTTGAACCCAGCAGCAATCAGTATGTTTTCCGTAACGTGTATAGCGCCACCACTGCACTTAATGCCATAATCACGCGTAATAACTCATGGAGTCAGCCAACACCGTTCCATCCCGATGCGTTCTCGAAGAACTTTATCTGACAAATGTCTATGTTACAATAAATCAGTCAGCTCTTCATACTATCGGACATTGACGGCTCCTCGTTACCGCCGGGGTTGAAGAGATTGGTCAAACATGGTAAAATTTCGTGGTCACATCTCCAAACTAAGTAAAAATAAACAATCGGTTTTTGCAAGGTGGTGTTTTCTTCCGTCTAGGATGATAGTTCCATTTGGAAGAAGGAGTACCGACTCGAATTGAATGCCAAATTTAGGGACGTCAAAATTCTGATTATTAATAACCCAAAGTTACTGGGGGTCATATTCGATAGTCTGTATTTCTTCACTTCGTATAAGACTGCCGTCCAGTCCATTGTTCCCAACTTACAAGGCAGTCGGTTGGAAGGTCATAAACTATATCACACCGGCTTGCAAATCCGGAGCTAGTGAGACGCAGATGTAAAAGGTACAAGTTTGTTAGAACATCAACTTAAGGACTATAACAGGAAACATCCTTGCATCAGGAAGGGAGTAATCGACCTTAAGGAGTCTATGGAGCACCATATCTCAGAACCGATGAGCTATCGACGAACTCTAACCGAATTCACAGAGAGTCTGTCAGCATCTTGATTAATTTCCCTCCCTTGAATGACGTTATCGAAATCCAACCGGCACCCATAACAGCCAAAGAACTCGAGCTGTCTCGCGCGACCGAGAAATACTGTCCCAACTCGATACCCACTAAAACCTTTTCTAAAAGCCCTTCCCCTGATTTGAAATCGTCGAAACAGTTCGCTTCTTAGGCCTCCCTTTAGATTATTTTATACTAATGATCTAAATTTTGCTTGCTCCCCAACGGAGTTATTTAGCCACTACCCGCCGAGGGTATTTGGGTCTAAATCCTAAAATATATAGAAGAAGTGTCTTTTAATTTCGGTTATCCTGACATAAAACAAACGAGTTCTTCACATACATAATCATCAGCCGTTCCGAGCCAACTTACGAGAGACTGCTTCAATCAAATAATATTACAAAAGATATCTTCATAATAACTTACCACCCAAGCAAGCTCCCAAAGCCAAAGCCCACACTAGCGGTTGCAGTGGTAAATTCAATGCAGAGTTTTCCGCCAAGGATATTGTGATCTTTACCATCATTGTGGTTAGCGGAATATTATCAACAAATGCAGAGGTTATGGCCGAAACCTAAATTAAAATCAAAATTATAATACATAAGCCGCATAATTGAAAAAAATCAGGTCCACCATACGCACCCAAAGTATAATTAAAACAGCCACCATAAGACGGGAACCTTCACTCACACCCAAGATGATGCTCTCCGTCATCTGGCCAATCCATTCAATCAGACCCAATTCCGAAAGCGCTTCCATAAGAATAAAGAGCGCGGCAAAGAAGAGCAACGTAGACCATTCAACACGTGCCAATATCGCTTCCATATCCTCAATATCAGCCAAAATGAGCAAGAATATCGCACCCAAAAGAGCAGTCCAACCCAAGGAGAGACGTTGCAACTCGGGCACTGAGTGTAGGAAAAATAAGCTGATGACAAAGACCAGAGCGAATGAGCATTTAATCAGCAGTGACTTGTTGCGTATCGGATACTGTGTGAAAGAGTTTAATTTTATTTTTTTTAAATATTTATTTTTGTTGTAAATTATGTGTTTTCCCAACCTTTGCTTGCAGCTGCGTCAGCGTTTGATTATAGTTTGGCGCTGGCTCTACCGCCTCTGAGACACGTTTTTTAAGACTGCGTTTCAAGCGATTCACTTTCTTCATCAACGTTTGACGCACTATTTCCTCATCCTTCGAGTAGGCTGAGAGACTCTGTGCGGCACGTTTCCACACGTGTATTTCGTGACGCAGCTCCTCCACTTCGGGTGAGTCTTTGAACTGTAGATCGTTTGTATTACGGAACTTAAAACGTAACTGCACATAGGTTTGCAGCATAACCAATATCACGCCGGGCAGCATATGCAGCGTGAAGATGGCAAAATTGACACCCTGTGTGAAATGGAAACGGGAAATAATATAATTTATAGCAAACCGAGCGGAAGTGGCAGCTAAAACACTTACATTTCTTGAAATGAAATTATTCGAAGCAATTATCACATTTGGTGGATCGCCCACAGGCGTTAGAGCGCCACCAATATTCGAATAGATCACCATGCACATGAGTATAGGCACCGGATTCAGCGACATAACCTCACAGAGGCGTATAGTGACGGGCGTCATCAGCAACACGGTTGTCACGTTGTCCAAAAATGAGGAGAGTATCGCCGTGAATAGACACAGGCAATTGATGAGTGGCCAAATATGACCATTAGTTATCTGGAAATTACAACCAAAAAAAAAAAAAATTATTTAAATTTAATTCCTCACCCTGAAGCTAACACACCTTATAAGCATACACAGCCAAGTAATCAAAAATGCCAGTCTCTGAGAGTATTGCCACCAATATCATCATGCCGAACAGTAGCAGCAGAGTTTCCACATCAATCCAACCCATTATGGTCGCCATCGAGGGTCGTGAATTCAGCGCGGCGAGTATACCAACCGACAGCGTCGAGGCAATCATCGCCGCAAAGGTACGATTGACAATTTCCCAAATAATCATTATATATAAACCACACAACACTATCGCGGCGTAAATGACACCCTCCTTCTTGTAAATGGGCGACTCATCAATAGACAGCTGTAGTGGAAACTCCGACTCGATGTTGGCGATAAAACGTAAATTTAATACAGTATAATTGGCCTGGAGCAAGAGCTCTTCATCAACTGGCGATATGTCATAATTATTTGCCTTCCACGACTCTTTTGTAGTATCCAATTGTTCTGGATAGACAATGGCAAGTTTCCATACTTTGGAAGCGTCCTCCACATAGAACTCATCACCGCTGGCATTGTAGTATTTGCGTTGCACTTGTACATGTAGCGTAGGTGGTGCGGCATAGGTGCTTTTATTTTTACCCAACGGATCGGCTTCCTGTTGGCGGAAGGGACCTTTTAATTTGAGGCCGAGACGCGATAAAGTGGCGGTCGTGACGGAAAACACTGCAGGTGGTTGGTAAGAAATAGCGCGTTAGTAAGTATTTGACATAAAAAGTTTAGAACTCTATTGACTTACATTTCTCTTCGCCACTTCTAGGAACACTGATCAGTCTCAATTCATCGACGTGTTCGTTATTCGACATCAGGAATGCAGTAAATACAGCCCACACAACCAAAAGTATTGAAATTTTGAACCACTTAAGGAATTTCTGGAAAGGTAAATGAAAGATTTCTAGAGTGTGTTCATTGCACGAAATGTTTAATTTATTTATTTTTTTAATTTTTCTTTTAAGGTCTTAAAGAAAATGGAAGAATATTGATTTCGTTGCATTAAAACGTACAGTTACTTAACAACTGTGGCCAAAAATTGACATATAAAATTGGAATAAAATTAAACTTTTCATATATTCAAGGATGAAAGAATTCAGGACCAAATAGTGTATTCAGAAGTGGCATAATATTCGTGATATCTTTGTTTGAACTTTCAGTTTTGTGGTTTCAAAAGTACAGGGCTCTATTTTGACATCTGTCAATTTTAAATGTCAAAGGAAACATGTTTTGTTTTAGTTAAAAGGCATTTATGTACACGGATTGCCTAACAACCGCGCAATGGGTTAAAATTGCTAAAAGCCTACTAGAAAAAGGTTTGATCAAACGTGGTCACGTTTCATGCACTTAATCGTCCAACTACTGAAGCAATTGGTGAAATTGTAAAAAAATGCGATGAGACTGGATCGGTTACAGATAATATAAGATCTTTGTAAAATCATCGTGTTACTCGTTCCACCTGAAATATCGCTTTTGTAAGTGAAAGTATAGTCGAAGACCCAAATCAAGCGCTGGGGTTTTGTTACGGCACATTATAGCATATCTTGCACGTGGACTTACACTTACTTCCATTCGAATATAAAGTCCAGCACATACAAAGACTGAAGCCAGCTTATCATTCGCAACGCCGTACATACCTCGAATAGGTGCTTGAACAGTAAGAAGCGGCAAGACACATTTCTCACTCGGGGGATACGTAAATAAGTGAAATTGTCGCATTTGGGGCTCCGAGAAAACTTAAATAATTGGAGAGAGGCCATTACACCAAAAGACATCACCATCACTCTGCTTTTACGAGATACTTAAACAACAATGGGAGTAACCAAAGGTTTAGACTCTTCCACAATAGTGGACCTAAATCAGTTCACATTTACTTCTAAGTAAGTACGAACAGCTTTGTGATGAGGCATATGACAGGCCAAGTTGCAACCAAAGAGTTTTGCAATGTTCAGAAGTGGAATAATTCTAAAAGCTTTTAACTTTCAGGATTTATGTATTACATATCTGCCAGGATAATTTTTGTGGTCTGAAATACTTTTACGCTTAGCCCAAATAAAAAGCTAAAAGCACTTCGAAATATTATAAGTTGTTGTACTCATTTTAGTTGTAATATTCATTACACTTCAGGCTAGGCAACAGCTTCCGTTCAATAGTTTTTTCTCTTCATTTCATTTAATATACACTTCATTTCATAATCAAAATCGCAATAAATTGCGTTAACTTACCCTCCTACGCGAACGTGGCTCATCGTGTTCGTCATGGTGATCTTCATTATTATTCTCCATATCCCTAGATTGAATAAAAAAAAATATATTCTATTTATTGAATTTACACACTCAATCAGCAATAAATACTTACCTAACTTCCAGAATGCGCACTTGTCCCAACTCATTGGTCACATTGATGCCAACCTTAGTGAAAGCATTCGACGCCTTAACATAGTGTTCGGGCACATCCGGCGAAGGCAATGGATCCAAATCTATAGAGGGTGAGTAGAAAATAAAGAAATTGAAATTTGATGCTCAGCATTTCTTTGATAATATCAGGTAAACACAAGCATGCTTACAGATATACACGTATTACACTCAATTTAATTAATTTCCTTTATTTACCGAGACAAGCAGAAAAACAAAGAGAATATGGTATACCTACAACAATATAGGGAGTGGGTAGGAGGAGCAGCAAACGTGTAGCGGAAAACCGCAAAAAAACACACACTTCCCTCTTTAGGTAAGTAAATAAACTTAGACTTAAATATTAAGAGACTTCTGTGAGTTTTTCTGAAAAACAGGAAATTATTGTATTTAATTTTTTACTTGAAGTGGGTCTAACGAAAGTAGACGGAAATTGACATTTGCACCATCGGCTGCCTATGAATTTGGCTTTGGAAGGAGAAGATAAAATAACCCAAATGTTCGATTACTTGTTTTTCTACAATATTTACAGCTGCTATTTGACAAATTATTATTTTTTTTGTGATGATTTTCTCGCCAAATCACGTCACATTTTGTTGCCTCTTTTTTTACTGCGTTCTTTTTTTCCACTTGCAAGTACGAGATGTCGTCCACTTGTCAATGATTGTGGGTGGAATTTGATTTAGTTTTGAAACGTGACACTTTGCGGCACTTTGTTTATCGCTATTTATCAGGAAAGAATGGGAATAGAAGATTTATAGATGTAATTTGTTTGCATAATAATAATAATAAGGTTTGAAGTTACTTTGTAAATGGACTAGGCGGAGATAAATATGCACATTTGTCACAATCTAGTGAATTTATTTCTTGAATCCAACGATAAACCCAATGTAATTGTAATTTAATGCGCAAAAATTCGAGTGTCAATAATTAATGATTAATGTGTGATTTATTTTTTATATTTTAGATAGACAGAAACACCTTAATTATTATTCGGAGTCTTTTCCAACATTAGATAAAGGACAGGCAACCACTTTTGGTCTGCGAAAATGTAAGTGAGGTATGTTTGTGCTTGAGATGTACTTATTTTATAAAATTTCTTTACAGCTTCGCATCTTGAAGAAAATTCGCACCTAGAGTGAAGAACATTCCAAGGGTTTTAAGCAATGAGAAATACAATACGAAATCCCTTGCAGGCGGAGAAGAGGAAAATACATGCTGCACTAAGGATGGTACAGTTTCACAGTCTCAAACCGTCATGAGTGTTTGTCGACATCCACGAAAATCCAGTAAACGTGTATCTGCTGTTGAGCTAAGCGCCTATGGAAAGGGATCTTTTCAAATAATATTTGCAGAAGTCACTGGTAGGATCATATGTCTGAAATATAATGTCGCAAGGCAATAGAGAAGAAAGCAGCATATAAGGATATTTTTTACAGTTTTCGCAGCTGTCAGAAGTGGAATAATACTTTTTTAATTGTGACTTGATTCCTGATATATTGGTAAGGAGCAAGCTGAAAGTTTTACATTCTTCAGAAGTGGAATAATAAGAGGTTTATATCATAAAAGTATAAGTTCTAAGTATTGATGAACTCAAAGTAGTTTCTAATATTGAGGGAATATCATGGCAAAAATATAATAAACGGTAAGTTGTGGGATTGAATCCTGGCGAAACAAATCTCCATGGGAATATCAACGCCTCCGAGTGCATTTCCAGCACGACATAAAATATACCAGCCGTTTGGAGACGGCTTTGCTGAAGAAACATTAGGACGTCCACCACATATAAAAGGAAGAACTCTGTCTCAAATCCCTTAAGAGGTTAGAAAGGATCAAATAAATAAATAATATTAGGATTAGTAAAGTAAACCATTATATTATAAATATCCGATTAACGCCAAATATGTCGATAACTTTTTGTCATTTTGAAGGTAATGTTATTATGCCTCTCTCATAGAAACTCTTTTGCCCCTAATGGCAAAAATTTGGGACAATAGATTTTCACAGACTACTCTTAACCAGCTTAATCATACGCCATAGACATTAGCAGATAGTAAACACTTGGTGTGAGGTACGGACTATAAGGTGGCTGAATAAGATCCTCACGTTCAAGCTCTCGGAGCTTCTGTCGAGTCACTTTCGATGTGTGTGGTCTGGCTTTGTCTCGATAAAACACAATCCCCCTCGAAGTGCTCTAAGCTGGGTGCTTCTGGGCGATCGTTTAATATTGTAAATAATAGATAGAACACTTTCACAACCCCTCAAGACTCCATAAATCGAATTTAAGCATTGAAAACTAAGCACCTCTTAAGTAAGTTATCAATGATACTAATATACGCACAGCGTAAGTAATTTAAGAAATAATTTTATTGTGAGCCATTAAATTCAGTAAATGTTAAATAATGAATGCAAATTACTGTGTCATTAGGAGCCAGACATTTGAAGCTATTTTTATGCGACCAAAATAATTTCTTTCATGTTGAGCTGAAAAAATTTCCATCATTTGGGAGCGATGTGCGCGCTACGAGGGTAAGTAATTGAGAGTAAAATAAAAATGTCAGCTAAAAATTATGTCTGTATGTAAGCCGAGCACATGTGCGGCAGGCTAAATGGAATTCATTTGAGTTCCAAAAATAAGTATGCACGTATAAATAAATATATCAATGTGGAAGCATATGTACCTATGTTTGTTTGTATCTGTTCATGATGTCCATCCGGATGGTAATTTGGAAATTGACATTGACTTTTGTATGAAACATAAAATAACAACAACAGTATGTGTTTATAAGTAATGAGATGCTCCTCAAACACACAAACTCAATTTAATATTCACGCGAGGATGTATGTTTTTTCGGTGCTTATTTGCCATACGTCTAGGCACTTGTTCTTCCGACAGACTAATAAAATATTCATATTTAGAAAAATAAATGTCTCATTCGTAGAACTACGCGACGAAGCAATAAAAAACGATACTTAATAAAATTTATGACTTCAGAGCAAAAGCAAAGCTGGCGGAAATACAGACGACGTTTCCGGCTGATGAAAATTGCTGGAAAAAACGAGAGGACGTCAAAGGATCATTCGAGAGGAGCAAAAAAAATATATTACGCGCGGTGAAATGAAATGTGGAATGATTTACTTCAACTACTAAGAGCAGTAGCTTTGTTCAGAACTGTCCACAAGTAGCCCACCGGCTCAATATCGTGTTTAAAAAAGCACCGATTGATATTGCGGCCGCAATAACCGAGTGTTTAACATTGCGCACTGTCATTCGGAAGGCCAGCCATTGGAACCATTGGAACCCTGGTTCGACTAACATCCCAAATTATAGAAACATAAATTTTCTAATTGTGTTCGTCCCTCGCCAGTGAATGTCAAGCTCTCCTAGTGTATTTCTAATATGAAATAAAAGTTTCCTCATAAAAATCTTTTGGCCGTTCGAAGGCGGCTTAGTATAAACTGTAGGCCCCTCTTTTTTTGGAAAGTACATCAAAACGTCCAACCACAAATTGGAGGAGGAGCTTGGCGGTTATAGTGGTTAGAAAGCGTCAATTATAATGATATTAAGGTAATTTGATGGAGTCAGTGCTCAGAAGTGGTATAACTCGAATGCCTTTAAGTTGTTTAATAAAAAACTTCGGTTGGTGTTTTTAAAATAGTTTAGGAGTCATAAGAATCGCGACCTATGTAAACACATTAGAGTCACATAGTAAGTGTAGAGCCACCGTCGGGAAGAAGTAAAGGCAACATGGAGTCGTTGGGGTTCGCAAAGTTCAGAAGTGGAATAACAGTAACAGCTTCAAGCTTTTAATTAGCTGAGGTATGCAATTAGGATGTTCTGTAATAGTGCCTTCCACATCGAGCAGGTTAAAGATCTTATGTTATAAAATACTTCTCCTCTTAAGAATGGCGAGCACAGCACTGCACTACGAAGTGACTCTCGATTACAACGTTGAAACGAACGGTTGGTGGAATGGGTTTGGACCGAACTGGCGGTGAATACATATTTTCTTAAAGAAATTTTTGGGGATTAAGGCTTTTGCTTAGGCGAAGACGCAGGGAGTCACAACTATCTTTAGAAGCTGCTCTAAACTCGATGGAAAAGTGGGCTGTGGCATCCACTCTCCGATGCTTTCAAGAAATACTATGAACATGAGTCTACGAGACTATCAGAACGTCTTGAAGCGGTCGAGTGGCTGTTCAATTCAGCGGAAACAGGAGAATCAGTTACGATATATTATGTTCCGACAGTCAAGTACCTATCAGATCTCTACTATATAACAAGACCACAAGATGGGTGTAAAATGTAGAAGCAATGTGAATAAATTCTCGATTAAATGTAAGCAGCTGTGGAATGAGTGCTCGGAAATAGAGACATCCCAACCAATTGTACGGTAGACGAGCTTGTAAAAGAAGGAACTCAGGTAGCCAGTTACCAAGACAGCTGTGGCCAAGATTGGGCACTAAAAGATCACCACATCTTATCCTTTTGACCGGTACTCTACTTTTAAGGGACTTCAAAGGAAAAAAATGGATTATCATTCTAATGATTTTTGCCGCAGCTATAGGGTTGAAGAAAAGGAAGAATCTCTACCTCTGTCACTGTCCAACCTTGACAACTGCACAGGTTACTCGGGTAGCACACACATGGTTCGAACATTTGAGAAGCATAAGATGAGAGCGATATTGGTTTAAGTATGCTGGTCACCGACTAAGATCCACGTCAAGCCAACTCAACTCAGCTCAGCTGGCTGCAGCAGGTTTACCAACAAAAGCAAAGATAAAACTCTGTAACGCAAGAGGCTTTGAAAACATCAGACTACTTCTTTGACAGATCTTGCTGCTTATTAACGCTTATAGAAATTGTATATCTTAACATATGTTTGTCTTTCTTATGTCACTAATTTTGTTCTTCCTTAAAATACTCACCACCATGTAGACGCTCATGTTCCATGCGAAACGATGCTAAACTGGGATCTTGACGTATGCGTTCGGGCAATGCACGCCATACTTGTAAGGCACCTTCTGTAACCTCGCTGCAAATAGAGAGAGAAAGAAAGAAAGAAATAGATAAAAATTTAATCACAAGTAATTAAAGACAAGCTGTGCTTAACGAACTGAAGGAGACCTAAAGTGCTTACAACCATATTAATGATTTAGGGTTTAGATTGGGTACTTTTTTTCGCCTACAAGCAAATCATTGCCATTTTCTTTATTAATCAACACATGCTCAACGACACAAGAAAAGTCCAAAAGTCCCCAGCTGGAAAACAATTAATCAGTTTCAGTTGACCTCCATCCACTACAACGCTAATCCCTGCCATTTTGTACGTAATAATACTTTGATGTATTCTCGTTTAGCTGAGCTTATTGCCTAAATGACCGACAGCTGCTGTGGTCCGCAACCAACCAAAACCCAACTCTTCCTATGTAATCTCACCACGGAGTTTTGTGGCGCGTGGCTCTGATATACTGATATACTGATGTATATGTATATTGAATATAAGGAAATAGATCACCACCATTTGTTTATAACCACGCATTACATACATATATACAGACATACATACAGACGCAAGCGGAGCGCCCATGAATTATAAAAAAAGACTGAAATGACAATTTTCGCGTGCTAATAATAGCGCCACCACCACCCACACCTCACACTCCGCGGCAGTATTAATAAATATTAAATTATTTTTTGTTTATTACTGGCGAGTGATCGATTATTCAATGGCCATTTAATATGTGTTAATTAATTGTTTAATTATTTATTGAACTATAATAACGGTAAATATATTTGAATTTAATTATAGACGCTGAAAGGGGTCTCTAGGTGGCTTGTTGTACAATTATTACTGCTGTCAATAATTAATTAAACTTTATTGCGCTAGTTGTAAGCAATACTGCTATTAACAGCGATGTGATTTAAAAATTTTTTGAATAATCTGACATCATTTGCAGAGAGAACCAGAATATTTTTTCAAAAGGACTTGCTTTTGATAAAAGAGTTTTATTCTTTGTGAGGCCAAGCGCAATATCAAATACATGGAATGTGGTATAATTTCGTAGTTCTTCGTCCTTAAGTGCACTACAGACCTTTTGGATGCATAAATCAGCAGTGTTGGATGGAATTTTCCGGACTATGCTATGGAGAGCCGGAGATAGAGTAATAAAGTTCTGAAGCAAACTCTTTGAAGCTTCGTTTTCCTTACTGGCGTTCCTTATCTTATCGTTCCTCATTTTCGCTATTTGACACCAATTGGGAAGTACCAAGTGCAGTTGGGTCCTTCTGTACCTGATTTTTCCAACGAAGTGGAGGTCTTCCTTCTTTTTCCTCTACTTTCACCGGCAGGTACTGCATCGAAAACTTTCAAGGCTGAAGTAGTTTCTTCCATTCGGATTACATGACATAGTCAGCGTAGCCGCTGTCCGTATATTTGCTGGATGCTATCAATGCCGCTGTATATCTCGTACAGTACTCATCGTTGGAATCCCATCCGTTTGGGGATTAGTGACAGTTTGCTCTTTGTTCATCATGAGAGGACTTTACTTTTCAATTGCCAACTCAGTTCAAAATAGTAGTATTGGCTTCCTTCACTAGCAGACCCATAGCCTTCGATTTCTTATCCAGTATGGAGAAAGCAGAATTCTCGGCACAGTTGTTGAGTCCAATTTTGTCAATTTCGTCGGCGTACGTCAGGGGTTGTACGCTCTTATAAAAAGTTGTACCTTCTCAATTCATATTACCAGCTCTTATTATTACAAAAAATCAAAGAAGCCACACGATAAGGAGTCGTTTTGTCTGATGGATGGATGGAACTTTTAGTGTTACTTAACGTCAGTTTATATATGTAGTCGTAAAAGTTTTCTGGGGATACCAAACTCAGACATAGTGGCTCCTTTGTTGACGGTGGGCTTTTGTTTTTCATATACAATAATATGCTCGAAAGGACTTTATATTTGATATCGAGGAGACTTATCGCACCGTAATTGGCGCAGAGTATGGCGTCACTCTTTTTCGTCCAACCATATTCTGCAAAGATGCAGATACATGCACCTTGTTAGTTCTTTGCGGTCGTATTTGAATAGCTTTGCCGAAAATCTATCAATTCCATCCGCTTTGTTGTTCTATAAGCCAGCGATCACTTTTCGAACACCGTCGTAGTCGGGTAATGGAACTTCATCATCATCATCACCAGATTATCATCTGTCTTGAAACCTTCTGGGAGTCGACGCACTTTTTCATAAAATTTTCAAGCATTACCCTTGTCGCCAAACTTCTCAAGCATTTCGCCCTCTTTCTTTTCTGGTCTGCAAATGTGTTTTGCTTCCCTCTTCCGCTCTCGGTATCTATCCCACCCCGCACGTGTTGTGGTTGATCGCAACATTTTAAGGTAGGCAGTACAGTTTCTCTCTAGTGCAGTTCGACATTCCTTGTAGTACCAGATCTTTTCCCTGAGTTGTCGAAAACTAATTGTTGGCCTAGCGGCGCTACGTAGAGAGTTTGAAAAGTCGTTCCACAGTCCCCTTATATCGAGTTGCTGACGAGGCGAATGTTTCCTGTTCAAGAAGCGCTGCTGCATCTTAATTCGGTAATGGTTAAAGAGCCAAAACCACTACATACTTATATTTGGGAAAAAAATTCTATGATGTGCAAGCAATTTCTATTGACATGCTACCGTAGAGAACACCCCAATAGGCACCTCCACCTAGGCACATCAAAAAGGGAGTACTTGACATGAAGGACACCATCCAACAACATGTGCAACAACCGCTGGACAGAAAGCACTGAACGCCATTCACCAGGAATCAGTCAGCACCTTCCCGTGAATGGCGTGCTCGTAGAAAAAGCACCACCCATTGCAGACAACGAGCTCGAGCTGCCTCGAGAGACTGTAGCAGGTTAAGCTTCTACATACCCACACTCGTCCCCAGCATACCCTACGTATGCCCGGCATGTGGAGAGCCTCCGAACGACACTAACAACCTCTTCACATGCCCCTTAAGCCGACACATCTACATCTAGGACGCTACTGCAGAGTTTCATTATCAGTTACGCTCCGTTTAAGTACACAAAATTACGTTCAACGCTTCATAGTCACGATAGCCTATGTAGCGCATAACATGACCGTGTTAAAAATACCAATTGCTTGCGTGGGAAGTGGAAGAAGAGTGCAAAAATGTAAACCAGCTGAGTACTAGTTAACAACTAGTAGTTTTCTCTGCAGGGTAGTTATGCACATATACATATATGTATGTATGCAGATATGTGCGCCTAAATATGTATTTACTCAAAACATTTTAAATTAACTTAATTAGACTTGCATATCAAAATGTACACACACATCTACATACATATTTATAAAACACACAAATATTTACACTTATTGCATTTGTGTACATATCTATGTGTGTATGCATTTGTCGATCAACAAATGCATTATGCAAATGTAAAATCTCCATCAACTGCATTCGAATTTTGACGCAAACAATTAAATTTGTTCGGCTATAAATAGCGATTAAGAGCAATCAATGCAGTCGAATATTTCTGCAATCTAGTGGAAAATTCACAATTACAAACAAAACCAAAATGCAACGCTAAATTCCAAGTAATTAATGAAAATGTAAATAAAATATGTATAATTAACAATGACAAGTATTTACAAGATGTTTACTAAAATCAAAATTAAAGTAATTCTCAGTTAAATCCAGAGAAAAAAGGGTGATTTTTTTAGACATGCGGTTTACAAGATGATATAAAATGTACATAATCTAATGTTATGGCCAAGAATTTAGCTTTATTGCAAAGATAAGGGCTTCCTATTACGTTTCAAAAACGATTTCGCCACGTCTGGCTCGAATAAATTCCAAGCGAGAGGCCCAATTTTCGACCACTTTCTGCAGCACTTGGTGCCGTATGTCAGTAATAACTCCGAAGGCAAGCGGTTTCACATAACCCCACAAAAAATATTCCAGCGGTGTTAAATCGCACGATCTTAGAGGCCACGTCACAGGCCCACAACACGAAAAGATGCGTTGACCAAAAGTTTCCTTCAATAAATTGATTCATTCGTTGGTTGTATGACATGTAGCGTTGCTTTTTGTTTTTTTTTTTGGAGCCAAGAATTCTCCAATTTAGGCACGAAAAAGTCATTAATAATGGCTATGTTGCGTTTGCTATTGACTTTAACTTCCGGCCTGCTTTCTTTTTGAAGAGATGTGTGGATCAATGATTCCCTCTGTCTTTTGAACTCACCAAACAGTGACTTTATCAGGATGTGAGGATAGTTTTTTTCATTAACGTACCCTTTCGTCCAAAAGTCAGCTGAATCGCTTAAAAAAAATTCTTGTGAAAATCGAAGTTTGCATCCCTCGTCTTGAATTCTTACAGGAGTTGGGTTTGGACTCATTTTTATATGGCTGTCCTGCTATGGTTAGGTTTCGGCAACGATCGGGACTATACTTGTGGATTATATACCCAAGATAGCTGGTATCCATGTAAGTGATTTAAAGAGATCCATCAAATGATCAGACAGGGAAGTTAGACAGCCAAGCTCCGTGCTCGGGAAAATGCAGCTCACAAGGGACCTCATTCAAATTCAATTCAATTCAATTTCATTTATTTATCAGTACAGTAAGACACAGAGTCTTTTCATTGTACATAGCTCTTTCATAGATAGTTACTCCATCCTATTCTAACCTAAATTGCTTTTATTTTAGATGTTGAACCTACCACGGGGATGCAGTTACAGTCGCTGAGCGTTTTAGTGGAGCACCTCCGACATATTCGTTCCAAGGGTTCGCTAAAGTTTGTTTGCAGTATCTGTTCATCAGAGTTGTGGCTGCGAACGAGCGTCGGTATTGTAACAACCAGCTCGCTATATAAATACATATATACTAAAGGAAGGTTCGACGTCGAAAATCTGTAATCACAGCAAACAGCCGAACGTTTTCTACTCGACTAGCAGTCCTGCTCTCTGAGAGCACTCATTCGCCACTCTGTATAAGGGAACTGTAGGACGGCATTGAAGCTGCATACGTACAGCTTGAAGCGCAACTATTATTTTTCAGAAAGGCGAACAGCCGGTACTATTAGAGGCTGCCTGTTAAGAATCTAGATCAATGGCCACAACAACCGCGCTGTGGCTTCTGCTTTCTTTAGACTGGATAAGGAAGTGAATTGTTTGGCTCTGGTAGTGACTAAGGCAAAACGAAATATCTGCTATCATCAAACAAATAACCATGTCATTCGCGATTTGCCTCCTACATCACTTTTGACAGTCATAACTTTGAAGTCGTAAAAAATTTCATCTATCTTGGTACTACCATTAGCAACAGCAACAATGTCAACCTTGAAAACCAATGTAAGGTCACTCTTGTCAGCTACTTTGGTAATTAAAGAGTAAAGTTCTCTCTCGACGGATAAAAACCAAACTCTACAAGTGGCTCGCCATTCCCGATCTGCTTTATGGTGCGGAGGCATGGACGATGCGGACATCTGATGAGTCGATGTAAGGAGATTTCGACAGAAAGGTTATGCGTAAGATTTATGTCACTTTGCGAATCGGCAACGGCGAATATCCCAGCCGATGGAACGATGAGCTGTACGAGATATGTGGCGACATGGACATAATTGAGCGTAACAAAAGACAACGGCTACGTTGGCTAGATCATGTGGTCCGAATGGATAAGAATACTCTAGCTTTGAAAGTTTTCGATGCAGTACCCCCCCACTTCGTTGGAAAGGTCAGTGGAGAAGGATCTGACTGTACTTAGCGCTTCCAATTGGCGCCAAACAGCGGAAAGAGAGAACGAATGGCGCGCTGTTGCTAACTCGGCTATAAACGCGCGAGAGACATCTACGTCAGTAAAGATGTGGAAGATAAACTTAGGTACAGTATCGAAGTTTCTTATTAGTACCAACATTCTCTCAAACGATGACATCGCTAGCTTTCTGGGGCCGCTTTACTATACTTATTGTCCTATAGCCTTTCGTCTCTCTGTAAATCAACAACAATGTCAGCAGATGCTACTTCAAGTTAAAAAAGTCCCCCTCAACGAACAAAGCTTTCCATGAATAATCCAAGGATTTTATTGAAAGAGAATTCCTTGAATTTTATGTTTTTTTTTTCAAATATTTCCAACCCAAATTAGAAATTATGCAATTTCATGCATAAACATAATAAACACACACAACAAGTTGAATCAATTAACGAAATAATTACCGTAAAGCGCGCTCCAAGTGGCGTGTAATGATATTTGAAGCGTGTAAACGTTGAAATTAACTAATATAGTAAATGACAATTAGTCAACTTAAATGTCATGCTTACTAAATATTGCTCACATATGAGTGTATGTAAATATGTATATACACCACACTGTATAATTATGCGTTTGCGCATCATATGTAGTTATGTATGTGGGCGTAAATTGGCCGCGTAGAACGCGCGCCACTTGAAGCTACTTTGATTAGACACATTCAGCAGCTCGCCCAGCGGCAAAGCAAAGCAAATCAAGTCAACGCAACGTAATAAAATGAATTTGTTTTTGTGCTGCATTGATTTAATTTCAATTAAAGCAACAAAGTTAGTATTTATAACAATTAAAGAATTAGAAAAAATATAATAAAATTTTAAATAAATATAAAATCTGAAAAATAATTTAGAAAAAATATATCATAAAATCATATGAGTGAGCGCACAGTCAGTTAGTTTCACTTTATTGTGGTCACGTGCATTTATTTCCAGCGTTAATCTACTACCGACAACAACAACAATAACAATCAGCGCCCACAAATGACTTCAAACGATGCACAGATGGACGGACGGACACAGATTACTTGCAGCTTTCAATTTAAGATTTCAATTTTATTTTATTTCTTTTTATACTAACAATTTAAAAACATTTTTAGATATACTCGCTAGTAAATTGCAGGCTCACTTGTGTTTAGGGGCATGTGTGTGTATGTGTATGTGTGTGTATGAAATGCAAAGCCACTAATCTCAATTTAGACAGATGACAATAGAAATCCAGCAGTTATCTTCATCAAACGGGCAACCATGAAAAATAAAATTCTTTGAGTATACTTTACATATAACTAGTGTATATGTATGTATGTAAGTATGTAAGTATGTGTATAAGCTATAATTGTATGGCTGTTCACCGCCTGCTCGCGCTTGACTGAGGTTTTTTTTTATTTTTATACCTTTCATGTATAAGACCAGCGACCAGCGTACTTAGGCCTGAAGAGCCATTGTGATATCGCTGTGGTGTACTACTCACCTACTCAGTTCTATGAACTATTTCGTGTGCTTTATGAACTATGCGACCCTGCCTCTGTACCAGCCGTTGCTACGTCAAATAGGCAGTCCAAGAAGTGATATTCTAGGTATTTGCAAATGTCGTATGATGCGTAGGACTGGCCAGTGACAGAGATAGTGATTAAAAGACTCTTACTCTTCTTCGTCCCTGGAAAAATCTCCCATTCTCACACCGTGAAGTTCCATTAAACGGAGACCAATTAGTATATCCGTTGCTGTATTAATGGTGAATCGGTCTAGGAGCTTTAGATTCCTTGATCTTTTAACACCCAACACAGGCCAAAGCTGTCATGTGACAGCGGATTCTAGCCGTTTTAGTGAAATCCAGCTTTAGCCAGAATTTTGCCATAGACAAAAGTACGCTCTCTACGTGCGGAGAATTTATTGATTTTTTTCGAATGGAACTTTCTCTCGCTAGCTCATTAGCCATACAGTTGCCTGGGATCTCGGCTGTGTTGTAAACAGATTAGAGCTTGTTTATATTGCTTCTGCATTTCAGCGCCACTTTTGACGAGATGTAATTACATTGAAGAGACCTGATGGCAGCTTTGCTTTCCGAATATATACTGATTGATTAGTTTGTTACCAGAGGTCCCAGCAACTATTTTGTGGCTTCCGTGTTCTGCAAAAAGTTATGCTTGGAAGACGTTGCAATAGTCTGGTAGCCGCAAATTGAAATTGGTTGAGAGCGTTGGTGAGTAAATACTAAAAACTATCCTTTTGTCGAGCTTAGTTACGCCTCTGAAGATTCGTCCTTCAAGAAAGAGAAGAGATAGACCCATCAAAACTTATACCGATTGGGTCAGAATGACGAGTTGAGTGGATTTAGTCACGTCCGTCTATCAAGTATGAGGTTTCTTGATAAAAAAATTCGTCAAAGAAGCATCTAGAAGCGTGATATTTGGTATTCTATATACGTAAATGCAAATAAATATTGTCACAGAAAATCATCGAAATCGGAGGACTGCACCATATAGGTACCCTACCGACCGATTTGCTCAGATATGAGGTTTTGCATGAAAGCTCCGCCAAAAAAGCTTCTACGAGTATGAAATTTGACAAACTGCATACGTATCTACAAATAAATATTCACAGCGAAAGTCATCGAAATCGGATTACTATAAAATAAAGCTCCCATACAACCAATTGGCTCAGATATGAGAATTAATATTATTTTCAATCCTAAATTAAAATAGATACCATACATTTGATTTGTTATTGAAAGGTATTAAAACTTCGACATGGCCGAAGACAGCTCTTCTTTTTTATTCTTTCTTAAATTTCTGAAAACGCTACTCGAGAAAGTCAAATAACGTGAGATTAAATGGTAAATAAAAAGCGCATGAGTTTCATAGAATTATAAATATATACATTTGTATGCGTGCATAAGCAAACACACACATACATACACATGTATTTTACAAAATCGCAGACAAGTCAAACTGTGCGGAAATATAAAGTAATACTTATATTTTTACCCACAAGTGGGTAGCTTTGATTAGACACTCATTCCAACAAACGAAAGCTCAATTTTCCTATATATTCTTAGCTTAAATGTAAATTGTGAAAAAAGAGCGCTAGATAAGTTTAATCATAATTTAAGAAAAAATTGCTTTCAAGAAAAATACAAATAAAAACAAAACAGAAAAAAAACAGAACACAGAACAGAAATTGACTTTCATCACGAAAAGAAGTGGACCAAAAAACAAAGGCTGGACACAAGCGATCGTTGCTGTAACTCGATATACAAATGTATATACATATGTATGTGCATTGAAGGCTTAGACGGTGTGTAATCTAGTATTATTTACTAAGTACGAGTACTTGAGTTTGGCATATCAAGTCATGGCATTGTGGTTCTCTACTCAGCGCGATTATGACATGATATCCAAGTTGGATCCCACAATTGATGTTGAATTATCTGAATTTATGTGAAGAGATGTATAAACTTGTACACATGTGAGTAAATGAAAAAGTCGACAATACTGATTGCCTACACGTATAGTAACTGGCAAATGTGAATAGTCTTTTCATAAAATAATTTTTTTTTTAATTTTTTTATTTAGCAAAAATAATCTTTATACCTGTCATGAACTTTGCAAAATTTATTGCAAAATAAAAAATTCGATTTCAATGACTTACAGGGTAAATATTTATTTGTATATATGTATGTACGTCTGGAGAATACCGAACTTCATGCTCTTAGATACTTTTTTGACGGATTTTTGACCCGAAATCTCAAATCTAAGCAAACGGTTGTATGGGAGCTATATGTTATAGTCCTCCGATTACGATAATTTTTGGCACCAATATAAAATTCATTATACCTATGTGTGTGGAATATCAAATTTCACACTCTTAGTTGCTTTTTTGCCATATTTATGACGCAACACCTCAAATCTTAAAAATCTGCCGCATGTATGCTATAGTGGTCCGATCTGGACGCTTGCAAAAAAATTATCTTTTAAATATGTCAGTACATCTGTGTACTAAATTTGGGTGAAATATATAAAAAAAATTAATAGACAAGTTTGAGGGCAAGCAGACTGACAGATAAACAGACGGACAGACGAACATGGCCAAATCAAATCAACTCGTCATTCCGGCTCGATCAGTATAGGTCTCTTCTTCTTCTGATACATACTCGTACATACTTCGGACCAAAGTAAATATACCATTTCAAGTACATGAAAGCTGACGATTGAATGAGAAAACCTCAGTAGTCCCTGAGACGCAAAAAAATCTGCGAGATGAGATTTAAGAGAGATAGTAGTAGGAAACAATGGCTTAACGGTCTGACGGACTGGCGAGATCACTAATAAAATCAGCGAAAGAGTTTTTTCCAAGTTTTACTAACGAATTCTCCAAGAGACTGTAGGACGTCTAAACCATATAGAGGACTCGCAGTTCAGAAGGCCAGAACCGGTTTCAGAGCTAGATGTCAAAGTGTGCTGGATTTCCTGATTGTCTTAGCTCGAATTACATTAATACCCATCTGACACTGAAAAGATCATCAGCTCTTTGTACGAGGTAGGCAGTGTAACTTAACCTAGCCTAAAGTACTTCCGGAAAGGGGCTAGGTTACAATGTTTGTCGATTGGTATAATTCAGCTATAGTTACAAGGCTGGCGGAACCATAGTATAATAGAAACTTGGATCCGCCACTTATAATTTTCCTTAAAACTTGCATTTATAACCTATCCACGTAAAACTAGGCTAAATTAGGTTACCTTGGCCGACTCATGCGCCACGATCCATTGGTTCTTTGTAGTGCCAGATGGAGATCCATTTTATTGCGATTTAAAGTAGTCAACGTACAGAACGTCAATGTTTTTTGTGAAGCTCAAGAGTACCTTAACTTCAAATTTGGAAGCCTTCTCTGGTTCTTTGGACTGCAAATTTCACTGTTTAGCGTCTTCATTATTTCATGTGTTGGTTCGATCGTCTGTCGGTGGCACTTTTGGCAAAAAACTTTTTCTCTTTCGAGGCAAACCATTCGACGAGCCATTTTTCGACTTCTTCAAAATTAGCGAAGCACTGCTCTGCAAGGGAGTGTCCCATCGATGCGAAAAGGTGATAGTCGGACGGGGCGATGTCTGGAGAGTAGGGCGAGTGCGATAATATTTCCCAATTAAGGGTTTTTAATGTGTCTTTCACCAGTTTAGCGGTATGAGACGGCGCGTTGTCATGTTGCAAGATAACTTTGCCATGTCTTCGGGCCCATTCCGACCGTTTTTCGATCAACGCATGATTCAAATTGATAATTTGTTGTTGGTAGCGATCCGTGTTCACCGTTTCACCAGGTTTTAACAACTCGTAGTACACCACACCACACTGGTCCCACCAAACACAGAGCATTGTTTTACGGCCAAAGCGATTTGGCCTTGCAGTCGATGGGCCAGCTTCACCAGGGGAAAGCCATGATTTTTTTCGCTTCGGGTTCTCAAAATAAATCTATTTTTCGTCCCCCGTGACAATTCGATGCAGAAAAGATTTCCTTCCGAATCGTTGAAGCAGCATTTCACAAACGGTTTTTCGATTTTCCATTTGTCTATCGTTCAGCTGGTGTGGCATCCATTTACCATACTTCTGGATATTTCCCATGGGTTGGATTAACATCCAATAACGCCTGCAATTCCTCGTCTTCGAACTTTTTAGCTGCACCAGGATGTTCATTGTCTGTCAAATCGAAATTTCCACTTTTAAATTGACGAAACCATGTCTCACATGTTCTAATCACTGGAGCATGTTCACCATAAGTTTCTACCAGCAACCGGTGAGCTTCAGCTGCTTTTTTCTTTTGATGAAATAAGAAAAGCAACGAATGCCGCAAAAGCTATTTACTTGGAACGAAACTCGACATATTCACTGAGGTAAATAAATATGACGCTATTATTTTGGCGGAATGTGACTTGCGTATTTTTGTAGGTTAATGTCAATAGAAAAAAATTACTTACATGCCAAATCATAGATATTGCTAGCGACATCTACTAGTAAAACCGGCAAACTTCAACTAACACCCCTGGTAACTAACTATTTCATTTCTCACAATGCCCTTGTGGTCTGGTACCCAGTGTACTCGTATAGGCAGCAGCTTACCCTCGGTCGCCCTGTGTACTACTTCCTTGATTCAAAAGATACTCCCTGACTCAATGCAATATGAAGTTATTGCCTGATTTGTCGACCGGCTATCCACGGTCGGTTTTATTCGTTGATACACTTTGTTGCAATGCTTTTCAGGTCGTCAATCTTAAGTGACTTAAGGCTGCCGTTGCCAGACAAGAGGTTACAAGACTCGAAACTCATTACAGACGACAAAATTGATTCAATGATATTCTGCGAAGTAGAAATACAGTATACTTTAGCCAACTAGTATTTAACTAGTATGAAGCTGATGTACAATTGGACAATTCAGATTTCGTGGAACATGGCAAAGGAATTTTCACTCATAGCTGCCAGAGTTGGTAGAATTTTGTAAGTCACTGTGCTGTGTATGTAGATACATTTCCATCCATGTTCGTTCTCATCGTTTGTTAAATTTATGTGTATGCATATACACATGTATATGTATATGTGTGTCCATTGAAAGCTAGATGCACCAGCACAACGCGTATGTACTCGTACTTTGACTGCAATTTTTGTTTAGGCAAAATGCGGAAGTGGTTTTTACAATAAAATGTATGGAATATGATAGCAAAGCTATTATTAATTTTGAGTGCCGAGCATGGGTGAATCATTTGCCTTGTAAAAGCACACACACAGACACACACACAGTCAGATATATAATATATCTAGTACCTGGACTCGTGTAAAGTGGTCAAATGCATTTTATTGCTCTTTTTTGTTGTTTTTACAGCGGAGACAATTTAATTTTAGTAAATTTGATTAAATGGCATTCATGTGTTATTCTTCTAGAGGAGAGGAAATGAAGAATGAAGGTTGATGGCTCATTTCAGTGCAAAAACAATTTTTAATGCTGCAAAAACATCACAGTTAGATTATCTTGCAAGGCGCAAATGGGCATAAGGACACGTGTAAAAATTTAGTTTTGCATATTGGATATTGATATGTAAGTACATTTATATACAGGGTGTTCTTTTTCGGGCATGTGGTTGTCAAAAAGAAATAAATCGCGTATAATTTAATGTTTCGGTCAGCAATTTAGCTTTATTATAAAGTGGATTATCATCACTCAAAATGCGACAATTCTACGGAGCATTTATGTCGACCGAATACTGGACGCGGCGCGAACCGTCCGTGATTGAAAATCACGCGATTAAAAATCACCCTTTATAGCTTAGAGCCTTTACCATGCAATCTATCTCGTATAAATTCGCGTATAAATTTGTATTATCTTTCATCGTGGATTTTTTCATGTTTTTTTATAAAAGTATATGTGCATTTGAATGTATATAGGTATGTATGTATTTACATATGTACAATATATATGTATATGTGTATGTACTTTTACTGCTGTTCATAGTTTGTCATTTTAAATTAACCTTGACTGATGTACACTTTATTAATTGAATCAAATTTCCTTTCATCCTCGCCCACACATCGCCAACGCAACTGACTGTTTGACTGAGTGACGACGCCCTTTCTATTTTTGCCTCCCCTTTTCTTGCATGTGTCATGTTTTCGCTATTAATTCTTATTAAAATGACAGTGTGCGCATCTTCATCCTTTTGTATTATTCCTTTTAGCTTGGACTTTTGAGTGTGAATGAGCAGGAAGAAGAAGAGTGGCGAACAAATTTAAATTTTTTAAAAATCATTTTAGGCAAGTAATAATAATTTATTTTATTTATTTTTTTTTTTTGAATTTTTTGCAGAGTCAAATCATTACATTTTTGTAAAATTCTCAGCCGAAATTTAATTTTTGATTCCAAAAAAGAAAGCTAAAAGCTCACAGTAGCCTAAAGCCTTGAGCTGCTTGCGAAAAAAACAAGCTCAGTTTGATTTTATTTTCATCTTAATTCAAATTTCGTGCCAAAAATTATAAATATTAGCAAAAAAAAAAATTTAAAAATTCTTGTTAACAAATTCAATTTTTTTTAAACTTTTTTTTTAAATTTTTCACAAAGCCAAATCAACACACTTTTAATTTGCATAACAATTTAATCTCCGTTAATAGAAAGAGCACACACTTTATTATAAACACCCAAAAGAACCAAAAAAAAATACCTCTAATAAACACTTTTAGACACGCAACAAAGAGATTCTTTTTGTGAGCCCATCAAGTGCAAGAGCTCGATGATCACGTGCCAAAATATAAAATGGTATGAAATTAGAGCTGAAATATGATACAATTGAATGATAAAAGAAATGCAAAGCGAAAAAAAAAAAAAATAAAAGTAAATAAAAAAAAAAAAAAAAAACAACAACAACAAAATCAAATTACAAACAAGCCGCATGGTTAGAAAACAACAATAATAAAATGTAACTGTATGAATAGACGAAAATTACGAAAACAAAATATAAATAAGTTTATATGATAAAAATGTATGTATAAACACTAAATAAAAACAACAACAAAAGTAAATTTGCGCAAACGTGACTTCAAAGGTGTTTAAAAATGTATAACAACATGCTGGGCACTGGGGGATTTTGAAAGTGGAAAAATTGTCTGAAAAATTTGGCACTGTTTTTTCTTTTTTGCCTATTTGAAAAGTTATTTAGCTAAAGTATATTTTGAATGGTTATACTTATGATAATTGAATGAAACACTAGCGAAATATTTGTTTAAGCGAAATTCGAACCGAACACTTGCTAAATCACTTTGGTTGGGTGGAAGTACGCAAAGAGTATAGCCCTAATATGGACTATCCCATAGCCTATCAGTGGTTAAAAGACTAAATTAAGTTCCGATGCTTATGCTGCCACCAAGGATATATTTATTATTTTACTGTGCGAATTTTTTGGCATGGCGTCTTCATGTGATTACCTAGAAGGCGGATTGTAGACAAGCAGTCCGTTTTTTATTAAAATATTTATCTAGTAAAAAGGAATCCATTATTTTTGCATTAAATTAAAGGATTTATTTACCACAGTTACAACTACCCGAATTACTTTTTGCCATTTTGGAGGAAATACCAATATGCCTCTCTCATCTCGAAACAATCGTATTTGCCGAAAATGTCGCGACCTAAGATAGTTAGAGATGACACATCATCTCGTTACTGATAATGCTATTTGCGGGACTCGTTATTAGTACTACGTGTCGCATCACGTCATACTGTACGGCGCTGAAATCGTGTTTATTCCCACTAAAAGTTCCGGTAATTTCGATGTCAACGATGCACCACGCGTCGGGAGGCCTGTCGTCGAAAATTATGATAAAATCATGGAAATAGTGGAAACAGACCGTCACCGGAGCTCTTATTTAATTGATGTGGAACTAAAGATAAGCCAGAAAACCGTTTGGAACCATTTGCATAAAAAAAACCGATCGAACTTTTTTACTTTACCTAATATAAAGCAACTTTTTTTTATTAGGTCCATTAATAATTTGTTCCTGGAGCAGCGCGCTGTGATTAAATTCCTTGTAAAAAAGGGAGCACGCCGAAAGATACTTTTAAAGAGATGTCATCAAGGTTCTTTGGGAGTCTGCCCTTTCATATACGACGATGAGAAAATGGGCTCGGCTGTTTCAACAAGGAAGAAGGACCTGTGAAGATGCCTCCCACCCGGGGTGCTCAGTGATGATCGTGGCCGAAGAAAATGTTCAAAAAGTTGAAAAATTGGTACAGTCTGATCGAAGAACTAAATTGTGGCAGATAGCAGGAGGATTACAGATTTCTTGGAGCTGTGCCAAAATGATTTGGATGAAATTTGCGATCGCATTGTAAGAGTTGATGAAATTTGGATTCGTCAGTACGAGTATGATTCCCCTACCAAAAAAAGTCGGCGTCGAAGGTTATGGCTACCATTTTCTGGGAGAGCGAGGGAATAAATTTTATTAATTGATTACTTGCCAAAGGGAACTACAATGAACGGGCAGTATTACGTTAATTTGCTGAGTCAGGGGCGTGAGGCAGTCAGTCGTGCAAAAGAGATGTGGCAAGTTAGCGCGCGGAGTGCTATTTCACCTCGCTCGGGTTGCGAGGGATGTCTTGAAAGCTACTGGGTTTACCGAAAAGTACCACTCACCCCACAGTCCGGACTTGGCTCCCAGTGCCTTTTTACTTTCTTCAAGTTAAAAAAAAGGAGTTACGGGGACGAAGATTTTCAGACGACCATTTTGAAGAGAAATCTAACTCTTAACTCGAGAGAGACTAGAAAATAAGAAAACATATGTTTAAGTAAGTAATTTAAATCGCAAAAGAGTAAGCCGCCCTTCGTATGTATATAAAGGGTTTACCAATAAGCGGTGTAATTTTGAATAGCCTACTTCTCCGGTAGATGTCACTTTTGAAACTGTACTTTTTTTTTTGACATTTGACAGGTGAAAACTACGCCAGTAACAAAAATGGAACGATGCCAGCTTTAACAGCGCATCAATTATGAAAATTCACTATAAACATAGTGAAAACCTGGCATAGGCGGTTCGTAAAAAAGTTTTCGGTCGCCGTGAAGCATCTTGGAGCTGTTGGGACAGTTAGTGATGTGAAGAATAAAACACGTGCACCCCAGGGTGGTCCATTCCTTGTTGTCCTTTGGAATTGGGCATTCCACAAACGTCATTACACCGTATTTTACCTAAAGACTTGGGTCTTAAGGCTTATAAAATTCAGTTAATACGAGAAGTCAAGCCGGCCGATCATCAACAACATCGTGTCGTTGCTTATTTAGTCCTTGAAATGCATGAAAATTATCTGGAACTTCATCGAAAAATTATCTTGACAGATGAGGCCCATGATTTATTGTTCAAGAGCCTCTCGACCCTCAGCGATTTATGATACGGCGGAGTCATTGGACCTTACTTTTTCGAAAAAGAAACTGGAGCAAAAGTTACGATTAATGGATTGCACTATCGAGAGTTGATTAATAATTTTTTATGGCCAGAAATGGGTGGTATTGATCTGGACAACGTTTTCTTTCAGCAAGGGAAAAGTTTCCTGAACGTGTTATCTCTCAAAGAGATGAACGCAATTGGACACCGAGATCTTGCGACTTTTTTCTTTGATGCCATGTGAAGGATAAGGTCTACGCCAACAGGCCAACGTCGATTTAAAACCTCAAAGATGGAATTGATGAAGCTATTGAGGGCATACAGCAAACACTTTGTGATTTGGTGATGGAAAATTTCATAAAAAAGATAAGGACCTGTAAGCGTAGTCGTGACGGCTATTTGTCTGATATTATTTTTCATTTTTAATAGCATATCTTCCTCTTTACATTGAAATAAACATCCGATATTTAATTTAAAAAAATTTAATTTTTCTTTGAATATCAAAATAACACCTCTTATTGGAGAACATTGTTTGGTATCACGCTAGATTACTTGAATCTTAAAAAGTGCTTGGCAAATAAGGAAATATATATTAGCATCAACAGTCAAACTCTCATCTTACGAAAAGTGAATCCATCACCAAGTGATTACCATCTGTTGCGGTCTATAGCGAATGATTTGACGGGTGAAGAATTAGCCTCAAGAGAAGCCTGTGAAAGCCAATTGTTCAAATATTTTGCCAATACCGACAAGAGTTTCTATGAGAGAGGTACAATAACATCACCTTCAAAATGTTATACAGAAAACCCGTGCATATTTGACATGAATCGTATAATTTCAACTATGATAAATGGTCTAGTAAAAGGTCAACCAATATTTTTTCATTACTTTGAAGGCTTTAAATTTAATCCAAAAATAATGGTTGACTTTTTACTAGACCTTCATCATGATTATTTTTTTATCGCATCATATTATTCAAGCTATATTTTCACAAACAATATATACCTAAATGTCGATGTTTTTTTATATTTTTATATTTAAATTGAATAAATTTTATATATATTTTTATATTTAGTTCCTGTTTTTATTAAACTTATTATTTGGTTGAAAAAAGCATGAAAAATAAACATACTCATCGGTTAAACGTAGCTCAAAATTGTTATTGTACTGTGTGGTCATCTTTAACGGTTGTATTTTACGTATATGGAAATTTCGCTGCCAAATATTGAAACTTTTGTCAAATAATTAATGCAAGTCTCATGGTATCTGAGAGCGTGTCTGCAGTGTTTATGCGGGAGAATTGTAGTGATTTCTTCTTTTTTTGTCAAATAAATTAAGAACAAAAATTATTATAAAAAGTATGAAGCTTTAAACGTTTTAATTTTCGCAAAATTGCACACATAGAAAATCGAAATGTATATTATAAAAATATATATATTCTTTATATTTAGTGCGATACTTTTTTTCTTAGTTCTTTTCAACTCCGCAATGTTTTTCACAAAAGAACGCTTAATTAAAAACAAAAGTTCTAAACACACAAACTTTTTTCTTACAAATTCACTTTAAAATGAATTTTCTGTTAAAAAAGTATTTTACGATTTTTACATATTTTCGCTTTCTCACTAATTTATTGTTAATTTACGCACAAAAAATAGAAGAATTTTTCGTTTTGTTCTGCTTCCCACAGGATAATTTCTATTTATCACTTGTACACGTTTTGCCGCAACACAATTTTCACCGTCACCTTTGCGAGCGTTTACAATTTCAACTAAACTTTCCAGTGGCAGCAACAAAGCAATTCTTTTTCCGCTAACGCTTGGCCCGCCTGCAGCGCACAATGAAAACTATGCAGCGACGCGAGACGACGCGTCAAATTGCTGAATTTGTTGAATTACAATAGTCGCGGCACGTATTGGTATTTTGTGAAATTTTTGTTTGTTTTGTTTATTTATTTTATTTTTTTTTTAATTTTTTGCCGCTGGCGTTCTCTATTTCCTAAGCGCTGAATATAATTGAAATATTTTTTTTTTTTGTAAAGTTTTATTGCGAAAATTTTATTTATTTTTTCGCCGCATGGCTGGTATTTTGTTGTTGTTGTGCAGTGAAATTCTATTCCTTGTTGGTATTTTTTTTTTGTGCGCTCACGCAGTCTAAAATGTCACTTTGACACACTCTACACAAAATCTTTTTATCCGTCTCCACAATTCGCACGTATCTGTCACTTTAACTGCTCCGGCCGAACTAACAGTCAAGCTGTGTTGTTTCCCCCATTTTGTATACACTTTTATTTTACTAGCTTTATTTTTGTTGTTGTTCATTATATTTTTTTATTTTTTCAATTTCTTTCTTCTCTTCAGCGTTTTTATTTTCATTTAATTCTAGTTTTATTTTAATATCTCTTTTTTCCGTCGCCCTTTTTCTAATTTGAGTGCACATTTAACGGCTGCGGAATGCTTAAAGCGCGCTCGCATGCTGCATACTTATGCATGATGCTGGGTCAGATCCCGAGCGGCTCATGCTCAGCGTCAGTTTAGACACTCACAAGTGCGATAAAGTGCCGCGATCAAGTGCCAAAGCGCTAAAGTGACTGTCGTGACACTTAACGAGGCTGCTGCCGCCTAAGAACACACACTCGCCTCTTAAAAATAGAAGAATAAAAAAAAGAAATGTGGCATGTCACACGCGGCTGAATCAGCCAACCATCGCCTTGTCGCTGATCGCTGGAAATTTTTTAAGCCCCACAAACCCTTTGTAGTCTCTCACTTGTTACACTTTCATCTTCCTTCTTCATCCCAGTAGGTAGCACCAGACACCCACGCCGCGTAAATCTCAGCTTGAAACAAAATTTATCTTCATCACCTTTGTCACCAGGCTGGACGCGAGGGATCGTTCGAAATTGTCACTTTTCTCTCTTACAACAACACAAAGTAGCTGAGTGTTGTTGTTGTTGTTGTCAACATCTGACTTTCGCCTTTATTGCTTATAATGATTACTTTTCATTGCATTTTTTGATTGTCGCTGATTTTATATTCATTTCAATTATTTCTTTTTTCTCTTTCGTTCTTTTTCTGGTTTGTTTGTTTGCGCGTTTGTTGGTCTCATAGTCAAAGTATGTTTACCGTTTATTTTTATTGCTGTCATATTTTTGTCATAATTTTATGCACTCTCTTCTATTGTTATTATTATTAGTGTTGTTGTAGTTGTTGTTGTAGTTTGTGCTCGTTGTCATATTTAGCGTCTTGAATCACTTGTTGTGGCTCGCTTGTCCCCTGTAAACTAATATCCATACAATGTACAGATGTATGTAAGTATGTAAGTTCTTGGCTTGGATCTTAAGCCTCGATCTTGGGGCTGTGCAACCAGCACCCTCAATTGTTGTTATTATTATTGCTATTATTGTCATCCATCTTTAGTGTAAGACTTTTCACTTTCCACTGTTTTTTGTTATAAAGAGTGTTTCTTTTTGGACTTTTTGATAGCTGTTACCTGGTCGGTTTCGCTTCGCGTTTACTCTAGTGGTTCGTGCGCAACCTCACAGACACCGAAGACGCTATTGTTGCTTTAGAGCAGAGACCCGAAAAACAATAGGAGCTGGGCCGATCATCTGAATGAAGAGTTTGCGAAAGGATCGTTGTTTTCGGGCTTACAAAATTCTAGTCGTGCAAGAATTGAAGCCAAACGAATCGCATGTTCATTAATTGGACTTAAAACGAGATGATCCCGGATTTCGGTTTTTAAAAAAGTTTTGCTCAGCGATGAAACTCACTTTTGGGTCACGTTAATAAACAAATTTGTCGTATTTGGAGAGATAATAATCCACAGACCATTGTTGAGACGTCGTTAGATCCTTAAAAACTCACTGTTTGGTGTGCTCCATGAGTAGAGGGCATCAATTATCCATATTGCTTTAAAAATGACTATAAAGTTACAGTCAATGGGGGATGCTATAAATCCTTAATTTATGACTCTTTCGCCTGAAGTGGAGGATGTACCAGTAAGATCATATCAGGCTACATGCTATATAGCCAAAAAAAAACAATAAATTAATTGACGGAAATTTTTGGTGAGCGCATTAAATGGCGTCGTGAGCATGTGGCCTAGCCCCCAAGATTGTGAGATTTAAAACCGCTGGACCGTTGTGGGATTACGTGAAGTCGCTTAATAATTCCGAGGCGATTGACGCTCTCGAAGATAGTATCCGTCGCATTATTGCTGACATACATCACCAAGTGTTCCAGAAAGTGGTCGAAAATTAGGCCACTCGGCTGAATATTAATCGAGCCAGCCGTGGCAGCTACTTGAACGAAATAATTTCCAAAACATAACGGCAGGCCCGTATCTTTATAATAAAGACAAATTCTCGGCCATAGCATTAAATTATATGAGTTTTATTTAGTCTTGAAAACCAGGGAGCGCTTTAGTGGTGAGGTCGTCAGAATTCCCAAGCCGTAAGTGTTTAGCTCCTGCTCTGCACCAGTATTTACCATACAGTAGCTGATCAGCCGACACGGTTCACCTGAAACACGAGCAATAGATATTTCCGCCAATTCCATAATATTCAAAGTCAGGAATCACGCCATTTTCTTTTGATTAGTCCATCACGTCTCCAGAGCGGCGGGCATATCAGATTTAATTTCAACGAGAATTTAAGGGACCGAATTTAAGGAACAGAACGTGGTCCGCCCAAACTTGCTACCCTAGGAGATCTTTCTTGAGTTAGGCAAATTCTAAACACCATTCCATTGATACCTTACGGCACTTATTACGGTGTGCAGTGGAATTCTACGGAAGCACTATCTCATGGGAGAGCTTAAGCTACCTATGGAGACTTCAGAAATTCTGGCACTTTTGCAAATAGTATACGATAATAGGTTAGATTACAGCCTAACATTTAACGAGAGGCATTTGGAAGCTGAAAGGCTCCAAGTGATGAGCTTGAACTCAATAGGTTTGCTTGCACTTCGGTACTTTCCAAACATATGGTCAGATATTTTTCAATATGTTAGAAATTGACTCCCTTGTGACCGCTGAGGACTTTCTCAAAATTCTTATTTGCTTCTTATTGTCTCTCCAAGAAATGTAGGGACCTACTGCTGCTGTCTACTACAAACTAAACTGTGATTTAGTGACTATAAAGGTTTTTTTCTCTAAATTACATGGATCAAATCGCTATTTAGAGCGGGGATCGTTGCTGTTCAACTCTGATTTATCTGGTCTCAGGAAACCACCTTTTAAACTCTCTTTCAAGCTACCTTGATATCTACAGAATAACAGACAGAACACATGGGAGATGCTATGGATTCCTGAAATTGTAAGACGGTCGAGCTTGCCAGGCAAGCAGGATTGGCGTGCTTTTTGCTCACATTACGACTTACTTTAAATCTCAAAATGGAGAACTTTTCCTAGATAATGAACATCTTAATAGGGCAGTGCTTGATATGATCACTTGTAGTAAGACTGGGATTTTCTTTCAGAAGATACTGCGGAAGCTGCAAAATTAATGTGGAGGACGACTTTATCTCTCATCTTCCATGCGATTACCCAGCCTTAGACAGAGAAAGGCTTAAATGTATGGCAGCGGCCTTTCTCCATGATCTACCTAAGAAGAACAAACTTCAAAGTAAAAGACTTAATGAAATTTAAAATTAAATGGTTGTGGACTAACATCGTGGTACCGCAATGTATCTCTTCTGATCCATGCTCAGAACACGTGGTTCATTTAATTGGTAAACATTTCTTTCAAACTCTTCACGATAGGATGTATTCATTTAAACTCTCTAAATTGATATTTTATTACTTTTTTTTATTACATTTGAGCTTTTAACTAGAGCTTTTCTTCAACTCCAAATTTGTAGCGAAAAAGCCTACTCTAACTCGACTTCGTCAAAGATAAATCACACTCTTACTTACAACGTGCTCTGACACATTAACTTGACTATGAATCTGCTATTATATTATTTTAAAATACGAGCTTTACATTTTTCGCCACGACTGTTGATGTGTTAGCTTTATAATAGTACTCAAAAATACGTGTACATTAGTAACATGCTCATAAAAAATTGTGTTGAGCACATAATAAAATCGTACTATAAAGCGAGCCCACACAACATTAAAAGGCTAACTGATGTGTCACATTGACAAATAATACTTGAAAAAAAAAACCTCGTATACTTATATTTATATGTATGTATAGAACTACATGTATGGTATGAGCAGCAGCAGTAAAAAAAAGGTCTCACTTAACCGTTGATTAATGACAAGCAAAGGCAAAGCGACTTTTATTGGTAATTTCAAAATTAAAAATACTTAATAAAATAATGTTGATAAGAAAAGCTTAAAAGTATTTTGACAAAAGCTTTATTCATACGAACCGAGCTTGGGTGCGCAGAAAAAGCTCAACTTGAAATACTGTACGAAAAAAATTGTGTAAAATAGAATAAGTGATGTATTTCTGTATTTTAGTATTTTGGTTCGTACATAGGTACATACGTGAGTACAGTCAGAAATATTATTTTGAAGAAAGTCTATTTATTAATTAATTTATTTATTTATTTATTTATTTTTTTATTTATTTATTTTTTATTTATTTATTCATTTATTTATTTATTTATTTATTTATTTTTTATTTATTTATTTTTTTTTTATTTTTTTATTTTTTTTTTTATTGTTTTTTTATTTATTTTTTTTGCCAGCAGCAATAAGTAATTTTTATTTTTTCTTAGCATTTTATGCATCTGCAGTGAAGCATTCTGCCTTCGTTTTGCTTTGATCTTGTTCAAATAAACCCACATAAATTATGAAGGAGGAGGAGGAGGAGGAGAAGAAGAATAGTCGTTTGCTTATCCTTTTTGTTCTGATTCGCCAATTGAGTGAGAATCTTTCGAAAGCGTGTTTGAAGAGTGCTTATGCTATCAATTGCCTGATAATATGACAGCAATGTGGAAATATCTTGACATTCAGAAGACTACTTGTAAGCCAATTGATTACATTTTTGACATTATTTTACTCAATTTTTATTTTGTTATTTTATTTTTTTTATTTTCGTATTTCCATTTTTTACTAATCTCATTTTTTGTATATGTTTTATGGATAATTTGTTTTCGTTATTTTTATTTTTATTCCTGAAATGATATACCAACCAAATATGTAAGTACTTATCGGGTTAAAAACACGAGTTGAGTTTATTTAGCCATGTCCGTCTGTACGTCTGTTTGTTCGCAAACTAGTTCCTCAGTTTTTGAGATATTTCAACCAAGTTTAAAATGCAGATCGACTGGTATATTTAATTATCTCCTAGATAACCGAATTTTCAAATTTGAGATTTTAAGCCAAAGGTTTACATACATATAAATGGAGCCATAGACCCGATTGTGTTTATTTCTCAACGTTCTCAAGAGGTGGGACTTTCTTGCGCCACATTATGACGTATTTTGCACTTGGACTTACACCTACATCAAGATAAAGTCCAACTCACACAGTAACTGAGGCCAGCACCAACAAAATTTTCTTCAGCGACGAGAAGACAGTTCTCACTCGGGGATAAGTAAAAAAGCAAAATTGTCGCGTATAGGTATTCGATAATCCTCAAAATAATTGAAAAAGTGCCAATACGCCTAAAAAAAACTTCCTATCTGGTGCGCTCTTTGGTTCGGAGGTCTAATTGAACTTTACATCTCTGAAAACGACAACGGCGAGATTTAGAGCGGTATGATTTTATGATAACCGACCTTTTTAGACCTGCAATTGAAGCCCATGACATGGACAATATGTGGTTTCATTATAATAATAATATTCCAATTTTCTCATTTTATTCATTTTTAATTTCATTATATTTTTTGGTTTTTATTATTTTATAATTTTAATTTTTTATTCTATCTTAATTATTTTGTATTCCTATATTTTTATTTGTTTTTCATATATTTTTCTCTAATTTTTTGTATTTCTTTTTATTATTTTTATTATTTCCAATTTTTATTTTTTTGTTAATCTTTACATTTATTTTCATTTTTTAAATTTTATTAGATGTTTCATAATTTGATTTTTTCATTACATTATTATTTCTTTTTATAAATTTCACTTCTTTATTATTTTTATTTTTTTAATTAATTTACCTCAAATATATATTGTTTTCTTTTAATTTTGGATAATTTTTGTTTTTATTAACTTAATTATTTACTTTGTATTACTTTTTTTGTTATTAATATTTTAATTTAATTGTGATTTTTTTATTTTAATTATTTATGTTTTTTTATTTTTTTGTTTTTTTTTATTATTTTTATTAATCTTAATATTATATATTTTAATTTTGAATTGAAAAAAAATTATTTTTACTTCTTTGCTATTTTTATTTTACCTTAAATTTTGATTTCATTTTATATTATTTACTTGTTTTTATTTTTTATATTTTTTTGAGTTAGTAAAATTTTTGTTGTGTTAAAATTTTTTTTATGTTTACTTCTTTGCTATTTTTATTTTTTGAATTATATTTACTTTTTTTATGTTAGTCAAATTTTTGTTGTATTAACTTAATTATTTTCAATTGTAAACATTCAATATTACTTTGTATTTATTCTTATTTATTGTAATTACTTTTTATAAATTTTTGGTTTTTAATGTTTTAATTTAATTATAATATTTTAATTTTAATATTTTATATTTTTTTCTAATTTTTTTGTTTTTTTATAATTTTTTTTTTAATTTTTTATTATATATTTTAATTTATTATTTCTTTTGTATTTTTTTATTTTTATTTTTTAATTATTATATCTAATTTTTGTATTCAATTTAGTTTATTTATTTATTTTTATTAATATATATATATAGATATCTTCAAATATCTGCGGTGAATATTTTTTAGAAAGTAAATAAATAATATTTACTCCATAATAGTCATAAAAAGAACTGAAATTATTTACAGTGCTTAGTTTAAATAATAAATTATGTAATGACTGTTGCAAAAGTTAATAAATATAATAATGGTATGTTCACACATTTGTACATATATGCAAATAAAACGTCATTTTAGTTAAAGTTCAGGTGCCAAGTGCTGAAGGGTTTTTTATTCAAATTAATAAACAAATATAGCGGGTTCATTAATTATCAGTCACAAATGCAACTACATTACTAACATACATACGTACATACGAGTATACTGTATGTAAGTACTTAATCCAGCTGAGAATTACACTTGCATTAAAAAAGGAAAAATTATAATAAAAATAATGTAATATCCGGTTAGCATTAGCAAATAAAATTGAAACAAATTGAGAAAATATTTGTACATAAATTAAATGAAAAAAATTACAAAATCACTTCATTATTTAAGTAACTGTTGAATATTCAATTAATCATAGCTGCGCATTAGCGCTGGAAAATGTTTGAATAGAAAAGATCAGCATCAACTTTTGTCTGTTGTTAAAAAAAAATAAAAATATTTAATTGAAAAATATGTCTTCGTGACCAGGCATTAGATTCTTAATTTTTATTTTTAATGCTTCTTCTAAGTACTCGTTAAAATAACAATCTTAAAATGATGTTAAGTAAATACTTATGGCAGTTACACGGCATATTTCCTTTGTTGTTTGTTTTAGTTTTTGTTTTCAAAACTTTGCTGTAAAAATACTGCAATTGATTAGGAGATTTGGGAGATTAGCAATGGCGTTTAATATTAACCGTTAAGTGCTTAACTTTTCTGAATAAGTGTGCAAGAGTAATTTAATTGAATATTATAGATAAATTAAATTAAGAACTAATTATATTTTTATGATTGCTTGAATTAACTCATATTATTAAAAATTAAAATTACATATTGGAAAAATTTAAAATCTTAATTGGTGTTATCTACGCTTATGCGATTAGAGTCGTGTCAACAATAGCACATATCGTATATTGGTTGAACCAAGTGAAAGCTGATCTTTCTTCATTTTCTTCTGCTTTCAAGCATCGAATACCTTCATAACTGATGATTGTCGCCTATACGGGTGGATGGGCGGAATCTTCCACAAAACCATTCTCTCGAAATCCTCTAACTCGGTCCGTCATCGTTCACAAGGTACGGGAATATCAAGTGACTTGTAGATCTTTGTCTTTGTACGACAAGTGAGGACTTTACTTCTTAATTGCCTACTCAGTCTAAAGTTGACTCTGTTTGCCAGTATGATCCTGCGTTGAATTTTCACCTAAACATTATTGCTGATGTTGACTTCTTTTTTTTTTGTTTTGATGACATGAGAAATTTTATTTTACTTTGATGTTTTGTATGATCTGGAGAAAGCAGGACCTACAACACGGATGTTGAAGGCACGGATACCAGTATTATCGACTTAGACCAGCAATTACTCACATCATACAATAATTGGTGCAGATTGTTGGGCCCCCTAAATTCCAAACGTTGGGCATGTTTTCGTCTGATCATATATAAATAAAAAAGCTATGAATACACTTTGTCAGTTCTGGGTCACTATATTTGAATAGCTCAACCGGTAAGCCTTAGACTTCCGCCGTTTGATTGTTTTTCAAGCGTACAATTCATCAAAGTTGAGTAATGGAACATCTATTTTGTCCTCATTTATAAAGAATTCGGGATCAACATAACCGGGTGTTGCGTTTTCACTTCCATTCAGCAAGCTGAAGATCTGTTACCTCAGTATACTATGGAGATTGGCCACAAGATCACCTCCATAGTTCCAATATTATATATGCTTCAGTCTCAAACTCTTCTGTAAGTCACCTCATACTTTTATAGAATTATCGAACATTACTCCTGTAGGCCAGCTACTCAAGCTCCTCGTGGTTATTGATTTCAACTTCTTCCTTCTTCTATCTGCAAATGTGTCTCAGTCTCCTCTTCACTCCCACCGTGGAGACATAGTAAGTTTCCTCTCCCCATCCATTGGGGTATGGCATTCCATTATCGTACGACGTATTTCAATTTCTCTATAGCAGCTACAGCAGTAGAGAGTTTGAAATACCGTCCCATAGTTCTCATATATCGAGTTGCCGATGATTGTTCTAAAGAAGCAGTGGTTGACATTAAGTAGAAAACTGGAGATACTAGAGACCTGTCGTCCATCTATCATCACATAATCGATCTAGATGAGAGTGCTTTGAAACTACCTCGTAGCTTTAGGAATTTTCTATCGAATCTAATACTAAAGCGCAGACGAAGTCAATCAGCCTCAGCTAGTGTGGGGAAGTTTGATCATAGAGGCTGAATTTTTTGACTATTGCGCTAAAAATATCCTTTTTGATCACCTTAGCTCAGAGTTTTAGTCACTAAGCACAAATATGATAACGTGTTCGTCGTTCGTCGCTTTAATGGGAATTATGGTGAAACATTCATTCATCATAATTCAGACAATAAATGCCACTGAAAATGTGAATAGTGTTTATGGTCCTGTAACAAAATCAACACATTTCTGAAGCAGATGGTGACTGGTGATAACAAGTGGATCACTTAAAGCAACGCCAAATAAAAACGGTCGTGGTCGAAGGGTAGTGAGCCGGCACAAATGGTCGACTATGAAGGATTTATTGCCTCTTTGGTGGAACTGGCAACCAATCATTCACTCTGTGATGTGCAGCTACGGCCAAACTCTTAACTCGTACCTGTACTGTCAGCAATTGGACCGTCTGAAGGAAGCATCCGCCCAGAAGCGTCCAGTTTTGACCAACAAGAGGGGAGTTGTGTTTCATCACGACAACACCGGATAAACACGCATCTATAGTGATACGTAAGTGCTCCGAGTGCTCGGTCGGAATGTTCTTATGCATTAAATATATAGTTCGGACCTCATACCAAGTAATTACCATGTGTTCCTGTATATGGTGAATGATTTGCTTGGGGAAGAATTGGTCTCAAGCGAAATCTGTGAAATGCGATAGTCCCAATTTTATACCAATAGGGACAAGGATTTCTATGAGCGAGGCGTAATGCCACTACCTTCAATACTGGATTGACTTTAACTAGATGATACAATTTATATAAAGAAAAGCCTACATAGAGAGAATAGATAAAAAAAAATGTATCACATTATTTTAAACCAATTTCTGAAAATTTCGTGAATACTTCCTCTTGTGGATAAAGCGATACTAAGACTCTACGTCTGCTATTTTTATACTATTAATATTTCTCTGGTTTTCTTGTATTTCCGACATATTTTAAACAAAGCTACAGAAATATAGAAAACAATGAATAAGCTCACCTAGTAGCGTTCTTCCCATCTTTTGAGTTCACCTAAATTTTTCGCCCTCAACCAATCAAAGAGCAGAAAAATTTCCATTTCGTTCGTTGCAATGAAGGTTCATCATAATTTCTAAATACAAACTGCTTAAAATACGCCATTTATAAATACAAACCCACACAAACCAACAAACCAACAAACAAACAAACAAGCAGGCACACCAATAACAATTAACGGTATGGTGTAACAACCTGCGGCAATTGCAACAGCAAAAACATTAATTTTAACAAACAACAAGACAAGGCAATAAGGCGAAAAATAGAAAATATTATTGAAAACTGCATTTTAAACAATAGAAACAACAACAACAGCAAGCAAATCAACTCATCATCTGTCATATCAAGTTCATAAACTAATCAACCAGCGACGTTATGAAAATCTCCCATATAGGGGCCGCAACAACAACAACAAGAAATAACAACAAATACATCACACATACATATATACGAGTATATATGAGAAGAATGAATTGCGCGCCAGCAACAAAACTAACAATTCAATAAACACACATACATATACCTAGAAGGCAATAATGACAATTCCACTAATGAAATCAACAAAATGAAATGAAATGCAACGCTTGCAACATCAACATTGGGTAGCAAGAGGAAATTAGTGAAGGAGAATAATAAAAAAGCAGTAAAAAAGAAAGAAAAAGGAAGGAAAAAGGTAGCGCTGAGTTCGGATGGTATCCAAAATTGTGAAGGACCAACTGGAATTTCTATTAGACTTAACCTGCGTCTTCGGCTCAAATATGCGATGGAGGATCACACGAGGGATCATATTGGTTGGTTGATTGGCTGAATGGTGATGTTGAGGACCTGACAGCGGCCGGCAGCCCTTGAGCCTTTGAGTAGGCTCCCTTACTTATCCCAATTCTGCTTTCGTGAAAGGTTCGCGCGATTTATTAAGTTGTTTTAGTTTCTTTCACCCACAGTATATACCATATATATCTTCATAAGGCAGGAACTCGGAGCACGTGGAAGATTTCACGTCTCAATTGGCTGAAGGTTGGGCACCCGCAAAGTTAAAGCTCCAGCGTTTCATCCACCTATATGTAGGCTCTACACTCTGCCGATTCTATCTTATCTAGTTTTTACTGATGATATGTTATGGGTAGATACCTCGTCAGGTCACATACAAGAATTCAAGAATGCGAAGTTTGCTTTGCCTAGTGCCAGCAAGAGTTTGATTCGCCTGTAATCTACAAGATCCCACAGTAGTTTAATGGTATGACCTAAGTTGGTATTGCCCCAGGGTCTATAGTGTTTTCACAGTTTCTATTATTTTAAGCAACATTTGAAGGCGCAGAAAGATCTGAGTCAGTCGATGATAACATCAAAGGTAAGCAGTGCCAGTCTGAGTCCGCTTATCCGCTTTTTCATTACCTTCTAATGCATGTGCTCACATACTTTTAATTGCCTTAATAGTCACTTGGCTGTCATACGTGTAGATGACAATTGTCTAATGGATTCCCACGTTAAAGCAGTTACCCATTTGGCGCCTTTAGTTACGCCTACAATCTCTACTTGGAAGACAGAGTTCTAGTCGTTGAGTTTCAATCTTCTTTGTTTACTGGGGCGGTGACAGAAGAATGCTGCTCCTGTGCCTTGCTTGCACTTTTTTTCAATGTAGATATCTTCATCGTTCATTCTATTCAGAAGGTTTCCTTTTCTAGGTCGCACTGTAGCCCTGGAGTTCTGTTATAACTAGTCGTATGCCACATTGTCTTTCACAGTTCGGGGCTGCACCCAGGTTTACAGCGACACTTCTTCTTTAGTTTCGACCACCATACTAGCGATTCATACAATAATATGGATCTTACGACTCTTGGGTAAAACCAGGGATGGCGTCCCAGGTATTCCAAATTTGGAGCGAGTTTCAAGAAATACTCCGAGATACTTGACTAATTTGGAGGGTGTGTTTGCTATATTAATAGTCGGGCAGAGTCCTCTCACTTGTGCTCTTCTCACGTTGAACTCTCTTCTTACTGGAACAGCATGAGAGGGAGTGGATTGATAACTGTCTTTCTTTCGGATCACCCATTTATGTGAACTCCCATTCAAACTATCAAATCATTACGATGTGTTCCAGGCCGAAGTCTCCTGGAACACATTCTAATTGAATACTTATGAGAGAAAACTTCCTTTTCAGTGACAGTCAGGCAGTAATAAAAACTCTAGGCGCGAACCGAACAAACTCTAGAATCATACTAAAGTGTCGCTGATCTCTTTATGGCTGAACAGAACAGACTAGCTCTTGTTTCGGTTCCAGGTATACAGAGGGGAACTGCAGGGCGGGCAAACTTGTTAGCCAATTGAGATACTGACGGGACATAGCCTTATAGTACGGCATACGGAGAAGTTAGGAGTCGGTTTCAAAAGATACTGGAATGCAGGAATGTTGAAAGTGTGTTCCCTGGCTCGCATTCGATATTTGATCTTACAGCATTATATATCATGCTGTCGCTTCCAAAGCAATACTGGCTGTATAATCAAATAACTATTGCAGATGAGGAGTAACCTGAAAACTTTGGACTCCTTCTTTGCAAATTTTCTGCACTTTGAAAGAACCTGCTTTCTGTATTCTGGGCAAGGGAGCTTTGAAGGCTAGAGGGAAACAACGTGAGCTAACTGCTAACTGACATACAGTGGTATGATTACCGGATGAAAGGCTATAGAGATGCGCATTGGTATCATAATCGACCCGTTCTAAGGCAACCTAACCTCTTTGATTAAAGTTAAGTTTCCGAGACGATGAAAAACTGTTCTTGAGCGCTCTGTGATCCCATTAAAAGTGGAGTGTGTGGGGACCATGCCCCTTTTCCGTAACTATATCTGTCTAGATTGCCTACATATGTATGTTGTGAGCTGTAGTGGTTTTGGAAATTTTATAGAAAATAGGGAGACCACCGTTCGTTAAACAAAGTTAAACTATCCCACCATTGGGCATCGTTTATCAACAGAGCCGACACAGCGCTTGGTATGTAATGCCCAAGTAAGCATTTGTAATGGTTTGACATTTGAAAGCGCCACCGAAACTAAACATTTTCATTAACAGCGCATCAGAATGCGCACAATGCAATGGTAAATTGTAATGAAATGAATGTAAGCGCGTTGTTGTTGTCGTTACTTCTGCATACATACACATACATATTTACATAAAAGTAGTTGTTAATATTTAAACAGTGGAATATGAGCTGAGAAACCACTTTCCTCCTCCACTTTCCTGCTTTGTCTTTATTCCTGCTTTCCTTCACCCATGGTCCCTGCCTGCGCTGAGCAATCGTCAACAACACCACCCCTCCTCACAACCACTTTGCAGCTCTTTTCCACACGCAGCTGCTGACAAGTGAAAACGACTCACAGAAGCTTAAGCGAAAACTTGACAACTTGACTGGTCGCCATCGTGTGCATCGTGTTGCAAAACGTTTTCATCGGACGTTGCATGTGTTGCAAATATACATATGTACATATATGTATGTAACGGTGTTTGTTAGTGCTTGACAAGCGCAACAATTTATTTACGCTTCGTCGCGTTCAAAATGTCACTTATGCTGACAGCGCGGTAACCCGAGTAAGGCTACTAAGAGACTCACATGTGTCGGCTAAATGTATATACATACAATGTGGAAAGCTCTTCGCAATTGAACTTGAAAATTTTGTCAATATTGATTAAAGGCGTGTTGCTTGCAGAGCTGCCGTTGCGATACTTGAAAGGCAAGAAGGAAGGAAGGAAGGTGTGGCAATGCAAATTGGTTAGGAAAGTGTTTGCATTTTGATTTTATCGAAAGTAATTTTATACTGATACTTCAATAATGTCCATGCAATTGAAGTGTTTAAATCATTCAAAAAATCACACCCCACATTGTGGATCACTTTGATAAACCAGTGAATCCAACTGCCTACAGCAGAGACACGAATGTTCTTGTCATTCAATCCTTTGGCAAAAATTTCAACTGACTTTCACGTTTAATATGTAGAAGTTAGGTTAGGTAATACTGTCTGGCTGTCATGCAATACATAGACCAGCTGGTTCTTTCTAATGCGAGATGGAGGTTCAATTTAGTTCAAGCCATGTAGGACGTCAATACCTTTTCCGAAGTTTTATAAAGGCTTTGAACTATATAGGTTCTAGATATCTGAGACGAGCTCTACATAAGGCCGGACACAAGCAGAGGGCATGTTCTTGTGTCTCACATGTGACTGCTTCTTCTCTGTACTACCTGCTTGTGTCATCGTTACTGAACTCATTCGGCTCGCATGTGATGCCAATTGATTGGGTGTGACCTGATTCTTATCGCACCCGTTATGCTGCTGTTGGATTCGCAGGGTTTACTCTAAGAGATTTTTCTGGCTGCCAGAGGTCACTTGAAATCTTAGATGATTGGGCTGAGAGGCAAGGACTCTTAAGAAGCCAAGAACAATCCGAAATCAGCATCTTTACGATAAGATGTCTGAACGAAGCGGAAACAATGTTTTTCCCTGCACTCCCAACTTTACTAAGAGAGTAAAGATCGGGACTCACGTTCTATAAATGTGATTGGATTACACTAGATGGCTTCGAAAATGTTCAAAAAATAATGGAAATCATTGAGTCTGACCATAATGCGAGCACTGTTTCCATATACCAGGAGCTGAGCATTGCACACAAACAGTTTGGATACATAAAGAAGCTCAAGAAGAACCTAAGAATATTTATCTATGAATCACTGCTGAATCATAAGCAAATTGACACATTCCTGAAGCGGATGCTGGTTCGTGATGAAAAGTAGATCACTTACACCTGCGTCAAATGAAAATGGACATTATTAAAGGGCAGTGAACAAACAGTCTCGAAGCCAAGAGACTGTGTGGAAAGTTTTTTGTGTGTTTGGTGGGATTAACAAGGAACCATTCACTATGAACTACTCATCAACTGCCAATCCGAACCTGTACTGTCATCAGTTGGACCGTCTGAAGGGAGCAATCGCTCAGAAGCGCCCAGCCTTAGCCAACAGGAGGGAAATTGTGATGCATCGGAACAACTCTAGACAGCCCATATCGATAGTGACTCGCCAGAAGCTTCGATGGTTTGTTTGAGAGGTTCTTATGCTTCCACCTTATAGTCCGGACCTCGCGCCAAGTGGCTTATATCCAATAAGGTAAAGGGTTTCTATGAGAGAGACATAATGATATTACCTTCAAAATGGCAAAAAGTTATTGAGCAAAATGGTGCATATTTGACACAAATCGGATAATTCTTACTATGGTAAATAAAACCATCAATTTAATTCAAAAATAATAGATGACTTTTTACTAGACTAAAAAACCCTAAAGAGTCTGGAGCAATTGCCATAGGGATCCTTGGTACGATCCGTGTCATAGGAGTTGAACTACTTTCTATTGTATTTCTAAACTAATAGTTTTCTCATATTTTGAATACGTAAATCCTCTGAGCTTAACTAAATGTGTAAAAGTTTACCGCATAAAAATTTTTAAATTTCTCTGTCACGTTGTCCTTAATACTGAGGATTCAAAGAGATCTCATTCATGGAATTAAATTCAATGCACAAGCGGATTTCAGTAAGTGTATATCTACATAGGTATATACATGCGACTATATAAATACATATACTCGTACATAGCTATGTATGTGAGTATCCACACATATGAGCCAAATTGGTCTTAAAACGCGTGTTGAATGCGTGTAAGTGTGAAAACCAAGGACTTTTCATGATTAAAATAAGAGGACATAAAGAATGAGAAGAAGAATTTTCATATAATTCAAATCACATAACTGAAGAAATAAATACCCTGTAGGTAAAAAATGAGAAAAAACTAAAAAAAATATATACAATTTTTTGTAACAAAAAATTAACTTTTTAATTAAATTTTGTATTAAAATTTCTTTGATAAAATTAATTTGTTATTATTAATTTTACAATATTCCGTTAAATTTCTCTTCTAAGTTTTGATTTAAGCTTTTTTTATATAAATGAAATTCCAAATTTTCCAACGGGTCATTCCGGCGGGTAATAAATGGAAATGTTAAAAGTTTTGTAAATTCTTTGCCTCCAACAACAATTTACTTGTATGGACACATACTTACATACATATGCATGTATATTCATATGATTCTGTAAAATCTGACATGCGTCATGCTCAGATACCAACCTACCATCACCCACAAGCTTGTGGCAAGTTTTGGTGGTCGCGTAGAAAAAAGTACGGTTAAGACCGCACAACTAATGCTCTGGCAGCACACACACGCACAGATATGAAAACGGGTAGCCTTTTGACTTTTTTTAAATGAAACTTCTCTCTAATGCAATGAATACTTTTTTAAAAAAATTTGAATTTTAAGAAATTATTTAAATACTCTTCTGCTATTGGAATCAGTGCCACTCCACCAAAAAACAGTATTTTCATGTAAGCAGAGAAGCATGGCGCAATCAGATATAATTTTCAGTATTTAAAAAGGCGCTTAAATATTTGCAAAACATTTAATTCTCTCAAAAACGCCGGCCCTGTAAGACGAAAATATATAATTTTCGAAAATTTTTTCCAAACATCTTGCATGAGAAAACCAAAATATTTATATTCCCAAAGTGACACTTTTATGTCAAAAGCACGCACACATACAATATCTCAGTATGTAGGTTACATACACGTACATATATGAATAAATGTATGCCCCAGTCACTTAGTTATGCAAAAGGCGAATTTGAAAAGGTCAACTTGCCAATGAACTGCACACTCTGGCAAATGGCAGCGCGTGACATAGGCGTGCAGATTTTATGCCTTGAGAACTTTTGTAAGCGAAAGTGATAGAAATATGAATTTTTATGACATTTTGCCGGCTGAAAGGACAGGCAGGAAAAAAATAGCAGAAGTAGAAAAATAAGAAAAAAGCTCTTCTTCATTTATTATATGTGACAGTCCATGAAAATAGGCAAGGCAGGTGCAGATAAATAAATTAAAAAATTAGAAATTGGGTTAGGCTGCAATTAATTATGTTATTAAATGAATACCCAAAGGAAGTGAGCTTAGAAAAGGGAGGAAAAAGATTAATACCTATATTTTAAAATAAAATTAAATTAAATATATCCGTTTAAAATTAAACAAGTTAAAGTAAACCTAAATAAAATGAAATAAAATAAAACAAAATATAAATAAATTAGATAAAATAAAAAGTAATTGGTATTAAAAAACCAAATAAAAATTAAACAAAGTCAAAGAAAATAACATCAAATAGTAATTATTAAAAAATTAAATTAAACAAACTAACATGAAATTAAAAAAAAATAAAATAGAACAAAACAAAATAAAAAAATGAAAACAAATTATTAAAAAAATTAAATAAAACGAAATTACATACATTAAAAAAACAATTAAGTCATTCAAACGAAATGAAATAAAAAATAAGATGAATGAAAATAAAATTAAAAAACAAAATAAAAAGAAATTTACAAAATAAAATAAAAAAATATGAAATGAAAAGTAAAATAATATAAACAGAATGGAACAAAAAAGAATAAAATAAGGATTGAATTAAAATAAGTTTAATCAAAATAAACTAAAAAATTGAATAAAATAAAGTGGAATACGGCAATTTAATATAAAAGAAGATAATACAAAATAAAATAAAACAATAAAAAATAAAATAACATACGTGTTTGAGTATGTAAAATAAAATAAATAATAATAAAATAAAATAATATAAAATAAAATAGCATAAAATAAAAAAAAATATAAATAAAAATAAAAAAAATAAACAAAATAAAACAAAGTAAAATATAATAAAATAAAGTAAAATAAAATAAAATAAAATAAAACAAAATAAAAAAATTAAAATAAAGTAAAATAAAATAAAATAAAATAAAATAAAATAAAATAAAATAGCATAAAATAGAACAAAATAAAATAAAATAAAATAAAACAAAATAAAATAAAATAAAATAAAATAAAATAAAATAAAATAAAATGAAATAAAATAAAATAAAATAAAATAAAATAAAATAAAATAAAATAAAATAAAATAAAATAAAATAAAATAAAATAAAATAAAATAAAATAAAATAAAATAAAATAAAATAAAATAAAATAAAATAAAATAAAATAAAATAAAATAAAATAAAATAAAATAAAATAAAATAAAATAAAATAAAATAAAATAAAATAAAATAAAATAAAATAAAATAAAATAAAATAAAATAAAATAAAATAAAATAAAATAAAATAAAATAAAATAAAATAAAATAAAATAAAACAAAATAAAATAAAATAAAATAAAACAAAGTAAAATATAATAAAATAAAGTAAAATAAAATAAAATAAAATAAAATAATGAAACAGAGTAAAGCAATATAAAATAAAATAAAATATGGTTAATAAAATATAATATAATAATATGTAATGAAATTAAGTAATTATATACATGTATACCGCGCTGTAACAGCTGAAACGGTATGCGTGTGGTTTTATCCAGCAAATGGACGAAGCTACAGTGTACGAGTATTCTAAGTCGCCTTCTAACGGCCGATAGATTTTTATGAAAATTTCTGAAGTTCACTAAAAGGGCTTGTCTTCCTTTTCCGAGGGGCAGTTAATTAACTATTCGTCATACAACTTTCAGTACTTAAAGACAAAATAATTTAGTTTCGATTTTAATTCTTAAGGAAACATTTAATTGTGACAAGCGTAAGTCTTAAAGAAAATGAAATAATACTAAAGGGAATCTCCAAAAGCTTAACTTTTTTTTGAGCACAAATGACAACAAAGGTCATTGGAGAACCTTGCCTTAATTACGTACAAGCACGACATTAAATAGCAGCTGCTTTGTAAGCAAAACTAAGTCAAAATGTCATCTTTGACCTTCGCCGAATTTAGCACATCGTGCAGACACAGATACAAACGAAACGGCAGAAATTAAGTCATAAATGTCATTAAGAACCCAAGCATGTGTGTGTTTGTGTAATTTCGGCTGTGAAGCCAAGCGAATTTCATTTCATTTAATCAATATTTTTCGAATTTTTTTATTTTTTTTTCACACGAGTGATTATTGCAAAAGGATTTGCCAATATAACATTTTCTGCCAGCTGCCTTTTAATTAATGTGGCACAATATGAATTTTCAATAATCACATTAATTGCAATATCACTCATACGCCCTGTCAGCTCCATATTTTCAACGACACACTCCTACAAGGCTGCCTGACTACTTGCATACATACCTACATACATATGCTTAACAGCAGCTTTAGTCTTTTTAATTGCAATTACAACAATTGCTGACTTAATTAGGTGCACACACACACATGCTTATTACAGTTAAATTAGTAACTCATTTACATGCACACATGTACTCGTTTGGAAGGGTATATTTAAGTATATGAGGTTATTGTGTATTTATATATAGGTATATATGTATGCCATCTGGCAAAGGCGAGAAAATTGGGTCGAACACGCGCTGTGTAAATGAGCAAAAGTTGGTTCTTAAGTCAAGTAAGTCGGGTAGCTTCTTAAATGAAATGTGTTTGAAATTGTGAAGAGTGAGACAATCAATATTTAGAAACGTATGGATTTCTTTAATAAGTTACAGAAAATCAAGTATGTGTGAAGTGTTGAAGAAGCATAAAAAAGGCTATCAACACTCAAAGAAACTTTACGAATGTAAATATGGAAAATTTTAATGTCATAACTATCTAGCGTTAAAAAGAAGGAGCCGTTTCCATATATTTCTAAATTTTCATTTATGCTGTTCTTATTAAATTTATTTATTTTTCTTTTTATTTATTTTTATATTTTTTTAATTCCTTGATTATTTTTATTTATTTTTTCTTTTATTTTTATTTTTTGTGGAGGAAACAACACTTTATACTCTTTCATTTCACATCCAAATTTCAAATATTACTTTACCACCTTTCCTTGTCTACTCAACACAAGATTTAAACATTCTTATACTTAGTATTCTCTCTAAATATAGCAACGACCTTGCCACGTGCAACAAGCAGCCAGACATAATGCATTTTCTACATGCTTACACCTACGCAGCAGAGATGCAAACATATACATATCTATAAATATAAATGCAAATGCATATACAAAACACTAAAGAATAATTGCCGGCATGAAATATGTGAAAATGTATGAAGAAAAACGCATAAACTAAACAAATGTGAACAGATAAATGTGAATATATATGTGCGAGTACAGATGTATGTACAAAAATGACGATTATAAGATGTGCAATTATGTGGAACGACCGCAAGACGTAAATCTTAAATGTTAAAGAGTAAAAAAAAAATACATATATGTATATAAAAAATTACAAAAAATATATATAGAATTTAAAAAAAGTAAATAATAGACACAAATAAATTTGAAAAAAAAAATAAAAATTTCTTTATGACTATAATGAATAAAGCAAAAATTTACAAAAATAAGAACACTTAGTATTCAGAAGCTCTAAGTCATGCTTACATGTCAGTATGTTTGCGTTTTTATGTAAATTCTTACACGACCTTGCTTTAATAAGTATCTCATATGAAATACGAAATATTTTTATTACATACACAATTTATACGTCAAACTATATCTAACAAGTTTATATGTGTTATGTCTTTTACTATGGCAACAGCGGAAATTACATGTTACGCATACGCCATGGTGTCCGGAAATGTGTGGGGAGCCAGTTAACTGAGTGGTTGTTGCTATTTACGCATAAATTAAATACGCTTAAATATTTTTTAACGCAATTAGTGTGTTGTGAAGAGTTATTCGTGGTAATAAATACCAATTAGCAGTAGATTTATTTTCACAATTTTAGTATGACTAAAAAAAATTTCAATCGCCTTGAGGGAATGCTGACATGAAAAAAAACAATTTTATTTTCCGTAACACTTTCTTACATACAGACATCTGTAGTTATATACCATTTCCACGTTAAATTAAGCAGTTATTTTTATTCTTTAAATAATTTCTCTATTAACCAAAAATACGAGTTAAACAATTTCGGAAGCAAGATGCAAAAATAAATAACCTTTATTGTACGAGTTCATTACGTGTGCACAGTTTAAATAATTTAAATTCATCATGCGTGTATACAAAAATAAACTCACGAATAATGACGGTCGGTCAAGCAAACTCAGACACTGATCAAAGTCATATTTATACCTGATCATACGTATGTATGTATATATACAAATATAGAGAACAAAAATAAAAGTAAAAGATTCAATACAAATGGACTTAAGTGCAAAATGAAATGACTCTGCTTGTAGATAGGTATGTACGAGTATGTGCAAATGTCTTAAAATTGAAAGTGAATTGCACGAAATTATACCGAAGGAAGAAGCTACTCGAAAGAACGCTTACTAACTAGCAGTAGCAACATCGAACAACCAACTCGTCGTCACGTCGGAAGTCAGCATACAATATGCCGTCATATATACGTTCGTTACAATTGTATGTATGTTGGAGCAACTTAATACCTAATAAATTATATTTATTTACATGTTTATTTTCGTTTTCATTTTGTGTTTATTTTCTTATTTCGTACACACATAAAAATTTCAGCGAAACGCAACTGTGATGTGCTTTACGCGCACCCAAAAACCGCCTAGCCACCCAGCAACCAACTAAATTACGAGACGTGAATACATTGATAGCCGGAGATGATGGTTGTCGCGGCAAGGCAATGATGATAAACATATCTAATGCAATTTTCAGAAAGTTAAATATATAAATTGTATTCACTTTGTACTAAAATTATGTATATTTATTTCTTTATAAGTGCGCGAAAAGAGCATATCAATTTGAGTGGGCATAAATACATATACGTGTATGTGGCGAAAGTGGTACATATGTATGCATCTGTATGAACATACGCCTACACTTGCAAATTCATCGTACTCACATAAGAAGACTAAAAATATATTAAAATTTGATTTGTCACGTAAACTTTCGCTTGCATTGAAGCTGATTGATTTCAGGATGCTGGCGCTGAAACACGAAAGAGCACCTTGTAAGAATACGGATTTCAGTTATAACGCTACTCAAAGGACTCTTCAAAACAAGTTGTCACACAGTCGAAAAAGCAAAATATTGGGAATAATTACAATTTTCTTCTAGTTAGTTTTTTCTATAATATTTCATGATTGAATTTAATTTTAATAAAGTTCATTATATATAATTTAATTTTTATTTCTTCAATTTTTCTTTGCTTTATTTGCTATTCATTTATTTTATTTTACTTTATTTTATTTTATTTTGTTTTATTTTATTTTGTTCACTTTATTTTTTTATTTAATTTTATTTTATTTGATTTTATTTTTTCTACTTTTACATTACATTATATTATATTATATTATATTATATTATATTATATTATATTATATTATATTATATTATATTATATTATATTATATTATATTATATTATATTATATTATATTACTTTATTTTATTTTTTTATTTTATTTTATTTCATTCGTTTTTTTTTAATTTTGCTTTATTTTGTTTTATTTAATTTAATTTAATTTAATTTAATTTAATTTAATGTAATTTAGTTTAACTTAATTTAATTTAATTTAAATTAGTTTATTTTATTTAATTTTTTTTTTATTTTATTTTATTTTACTTTATTTTACTTTATTTTATTTTATTTTATTTTATTTTATTTTATTTTGTTTTATTTTGTTTTATTTTATTTTATTTTATTTGATTTTATTTGATTTTGTTTTATTTTATTTTATTTTATTTTATTTTATTTTATTTTATTTTATTTTATTTTATTTTATTTTATTTTATTTTATTTTATTTTATTTTATTTTATTTTATTTTATTTTATTTTATTTTATTTTATTTTATTTTATTTTATTTTATTTTATTTTATTTTATTTTATTTTATTTTATTTTATTTTATTTTATTTTATTTTATTTTATTTTATTTTATTTTATTTTATTTTATTTTATTTTATTTTATTTTATTTTATTTTATTTTATTTTATTTTATTTTATTTTATTTTAATTTAATTTATTTTATTTTATTTTATTTTATATTATTATTTTATTTTATTTTATTTTATTTTATTTTATTTTATTTTATTTTATTTTATTTTATTTTATTTTATTTTATTTTATTTTATTTTATTTTATTTTATTTTATTTTATTTTATTTTATTTTATTTTATTTTATTTTATTTTATTTTATTTCATTCTATTCTATTTTATTTTATTTTATTTTATTTTACTTTATTTTTTTTTATTTTATTTTTTTTATTTTATTCTATTTTTTTATTTTTTATTTTATTATATTTATTATATTATATTATATTATGTTATATTGTATTATATTATATTATATTATATTATATTATATTATATTATATTATATTATATTATATTATATTATATTATATTATTTTATGGTATATTATTTTATATTATAGTATAGTATATTATATTATTTTATATTATATTATATTATATTATATTATATTATTATATATTATATTATATTTTATTTTATTTTTTATTTAATTTAATGGAATTTAATTTAATTTAATTTAAATTAATTTAATTTAATTAAATTTAATTTAACATAATTTAATTTAATTTAGTTTAATTTTATTTAATTTAATTTAATATATTTTAATTTAATTTAAATTTATTTTATTTTATTTTAATTATAGTTATTATTATTAAATTATTATCATATTTTGAATAATTTTTTTTTGTACCAACACCATTATTACCGCTTAGTTAGATGGAAAATAATAAAGTCTTATCAAAATGTGCTCACCTCGGTTGTGGAAAATTCTCATCGATGGTTTTCGCCCGTATCCGACGCTGGCAAATACGTTTGGCGACTTTGAAGCGCATTTTCAGTGTAACTTTCGGCTTGGCGTAGTTGTTACGACTAATGCCTTGTGTGCGCTGCTGATTAATCGGCAACCCTTTAGCGAAGTTGGTAGGAGTAATACTCTTTGTGTTGCCGTTTTTCGGGCTGGAGTTCGTATTATTATGGTCGAAGCTATTATTATTGCCGTTTACGTTGCCCGTAAGCTCCGTCGAGTTAACGTTACCGTTCGATTTAGGGTTATCAGGCGCGCTGGTATTGGTTAAGGGTGATGTAGAGACTGGCTCGTTCGTTTTCGGTTGTAAAACGGTTATTTGTGATGATGCAACGTCAGTTTTGCAGTCGATTGAACTTCTACTCGCTGTCTCTGTTGTAGATAAAGCCTCAGCGATATCTTTCTCCTCAGCCAAATCCACATCAAACACTACTACAGGCTCTTTTCGCACTTTACCCTCTTCGCCGAGTTCAATTACCACTTTCTCTGCCACCACTTTATTACACGCCACTACAAGAGATGGCGGCAGCGGGGTTACAGCTGGCTGTATGGATGCCAGTATAGGTGTTGTGAGCGACAACCGAGGTGTATCAGAGGGCGTATGCGTCGTTGCGACGCTTGGTGTTGGTGATGTTGGAGTCACCAGCGTGGATGCTGATGCTGTAGGTGTTGTTGGCGCTGATATAGCCGCCAGTGTGAGCGCTTCGTTAGCCGTTTTGATGATTTTAACGTTAACAATTTATGCGAAAAAAATGCTTTTGAACACACTTCGACTACGTGTGTTACGGCGGCTGGAGTTTTGCAGGCTTTTCGTAGTAATTAATTAACTCTCTATGTGGCGGTGGCACTTAGCGCTGCTGCAGCAGATGGCAGGTGGCGGACGCGAAATTCAAAGGCTGTAGCAACGCTGGATGTTGTAGGTGATTTGCGTATGCTTTGAAGGCTTTAATTTGGGTACAGACGTGCGCTGTTGTTGCATTTAATTTTCCAGCTCGTTTTATTATCGGATGGTTTGGCTACAGTGATGGTGAGTTTCAATATAATTTTATATGAGTTGGTAACACTCTCACTTTAATTTCAGCTCCCACAATATATTTTAAATTTCACCTTTATTACTGTGTAAATACAATTAGTTATTATTTTTTATGATTTAAAGTTTTGAGATATGTTTAGTTGAGTTTTTTTAACATACACGGGAAAAAAAATTTTAAATTTTTTTTTGTTTGGATTAAATTTTTTCACAAATCTCTTTTAGTTCTTAGTTGCTAATTTTTTTATTGATTTGAAAGTTTTTTTGTTTTGATATTTTATTTTATTTTTATTTTTTGTTTCAAATTTGTCCATACTCTTTTAGTTCATAATAGTGTTTTTTAAATCACCTTAATTTTTTTATTAATTAAAATAATTTTCTTCTAATATATTTATTTATTTAATTTTTTACTTTTTTTGTTTAATATTTTAAATTCAAAAATATTTTTTACGGAACCAAAAATAGCATTTAAATTATTTTCTAAAGCAGTTTATTCAAAAAATATTTTATACCACTTTTTTCTTTATTTTTCCACACTCACATAAATACATATCACATTAACTGAGTAAAATAATATATTTTTTAATTACAGGTACAGTCGCTCACAATTGGTTTAAAAAATGCCTTTTCCCACTTTTATTAACTTTTAATTTGTTGCTTACATTCCTTTTCTTATACTTATTTCACAGCTTTTTGCTTCCCTTGAATATATCACTTTACCGTTAGTTACAATTAGTACAAAAATCATCGTCAGTCAGCAAACACAACACTTCAAACCTTTCTCTTGTACATTTTAAATTTTTTGCTTGTTGAATGTTTTTCTGTTTATTTTGCTTTAAACTGTTTTTTTTTTTTGCTCTTATTTTGTGTTTATTTTTATCTTAGTTTTTATTCTTTTATTTTCTCTATATTTTTATTTTTCTTTTTTTGCTTTGCTTCACACACCTGCTTGTTCTTCAATTTTGTTTTTTCCTTTCGTTACCTTATCAGCATATTTTCCCAGCTAATTCCAAACACTTTTACTGATTTTTTTACTCGCACGTTCGTCGTTAGTTTCCACGCTTTGCTGAACATTCACTCGTTACTCGTCGCCTACGTGGCTAGAATTTTCAGTAGTCAATATTTAATTTTTTTTGTATTTTTTTTTCAATCCTTTTTTTTCTCTTATTTTCCTATAAAAATTTTAGAAATCAGTTATGATTGACGCGACCAAAAATAAAAATCTGTGAAAAGTGGCTACACATATGTAGGTATGTGCTCATCTTCAGATGCCACCGCAAGTGTGTGTGTGTGTGTTCTGTAAATTTAACTAGGAGCAGTCACTTTAAACTGTTAAAAAAATCGACTGCTTTTTGTCAACCTCTGCTTTTGCTCCTTAAAAAAAATACATATACACATATATTATACGCCAAATAATTCCTAAATTCTTCAAAAAAAAAATTACCTTAAACACCCTCACATCATTATTGACAATTTATTGTCTCGCGAGCATTTATCTAGCACTCTGACCGCGTTTAGTATTTGACAGCTGACGGTTGACAGCTGTCAACTGTCAAAATACGATTTGGATTCACTGGGATTAAACATTTGTAACAAAAATTTCATTTCGCTTTTTTGGGGAGTGATAAATAAATTAAGAACTTTTCTTGTCCAATTTAACTTTAATGGATGAGGCTTTTAATCTTAATGGAGGTCAGATAGTCTTCTAATGGGTTTATGGACAACCGTTTTCGGAATTCATCTTGTCACCCTGTAGTCACTCTAGAGGTTGCGAGTGAAGCAACTACTGTTTGATAAAGGTATTCTTCTAATTTTTGAAATCCGCCGAATAAAAGGCAACACGACACTTTTTTTAAGATCCGACTGGGTGAGTGTTAAAGGACGATAATAAGGGATACCAGCTCTTAAGGAAGGCTAACTTTCAAAGCGAATATACCATACATATATTTATATCAAGCGCTTTTATTTTTGGTCAACTTTCTTCAAATGGAAAATGTTATATTATTATATAGTCTAGCTTCAAAACACATTTTAAAGAGGGTAGAACAGATAACTTGATCATAATAGAGGATTTCAAAGCTGAAAAACTCAGCAGTAAAAATTTATACGATAATTACAACACAGTATAGCAGGCAACCATACTTCACGAAAGAGATTCACCTTAAGACTGCACCTTTATCTATTCGACAATTATATTATTTTTGAAGATGAAACCAGAACCAAAAAATGTTGCTGAACATTTCTTAAAAATTCCGGAATTTTTTGGAAAAGAAAGTTTTATATGTGAGCTTGTAAAACACTCTTGGGTCTAGAGTTTTCTTCGAAAAGATGCTTCAGAAACTACAGATATGTCGAAGCGAAAAAATTTACTACTAATTTTCACAGTACTTGGAGTATTTAATTATGTCGGTCGTTCAGGCTTCCCCAACATAGCAGTCTTCTTTAGGAGCTTGCAGCTATAAAAGAAGATATGGACACGCTGCTTTGGAAGGTGGTTTCAGCCTGAACACACTACGTACCCTTCGGGTAGCGTAGTGAAAAGTGGGTCTCTTGAGAAGATATTGGGAATCTAGCTCCCTTAATCGATGAGTGTCTGTGCGCTGAAGTCGGCAAACTCATTAAATCTAAGGTCGAAATAGACAGATAGTAGATTGGAAGAAGAAGAGATAGACTCCCATATGGTGGATGAAGGAGTTAGATCTGGCTTGGGTTGCCCGCAGTAATGAAAACAACTCTTCGACTTAACCTATAATATAATATCATATATAAGTTTTTGTATCCATTTTTCTGTCACATACTGTTAATTCGAGTATTAACCATCTCTTTAATGTTATTCAAAACCTGAACCTGAGAATACATTTTATGTAGATAATTTTTTTGTTTGGAATTTTTTTTATGAATTTTTTATGAATATAATCATTTTGCTGTTTTGCATTTACATACAATATGTAATTCACATACATACGAGTACACAGCAACATAGAAATACTCATAAAAACCGGCACATGTGCAAAGATGTAATAATAAAAATAAAAATAAAAAAAACAAATTGAACTGCATAAATAATTTATAAGTACACACTTGTGCTCAATACTATGTATGTATGTATATAATTAGAAAATTAAAAAAATAAAATAAAGATCAAAAAAGCATTTGGCTATGCACCTCATAAATTGTGTATGCCAACCGGTTTTTCAGGGCCAACAAGCAGCCGACAGAAGTGCATTGGCATCTGAGACGCGGCATTGGTATTTGAGAGAAGCACGTTTTCTAAAACTGCGGTTGGTAAAATTGAAAATTGACTTAAAAGTGTGGTTGATGGATTTCAAATAACAGAAAAGGAAACTTGGTTGCTTATAAAATATAAGAAATTAAATATATAATATTATACTATATAATGCCCGGCAAGGAACGTATTTGGGCCCCAAATTTTCCGAAAAAAGAATCGCAAAATTAGTAAAAAATCAAAGGTCTCTTGCAGAGTGCACACTGAGCTGAAGCAAAGCTGATAAATTCGAGGTGAACTCTTTGTAATTGTATGCCTAGAAATTAATCAAAACTCTCACCGATCTAATATAGTAGAGTGCAAGTCGAGCCGACGGTAAAGCTGACAGTCAAAGTATGAGCATTTTTATAACAAATTTATATAAAAAACGTACGAAAAACTTATAGATAAACCTTTCTGAAGAAACACTCTATATATCGGTGAAAACCGCATCAACATTGGTTCAGTATCTTTTGAGTTTATCGTGAACAGACAGACTGACAGGGCATAATATTTCAGAAAGTCTATGCTGACAGCATTGTCCGTTAGTAGCGACAGTGCCTAGCATTGATAATTATTTATCTATATAAATCTCTCATAGGTCCCTCAGATAGGTTGTTGTATCAAAAGCGAAAGTAGGTCCATTAAAATGCTCTCTGGGTGGTTTTTTACTTAGCCTAGCAGGAAGACAACTTTTCCCTCCGGGAAGTGGGCCAGCTACCGTACTACTCCAAAGGTTCACTTTTTACTTCGACTTCTTATTTTACGGAGGTGGACTGATTTACATATTTGAAAAGAAAAAAATATACACATTCATGGTTCGTTTCAGTTGTATTTTTTGGTGATATGTTTTAATGGTATACTTTGGTTTCCTGGAAATGAACCAGGGACCTGAAAAAAAACTTCAATTTGTTCGAAATATAAATACAACTTTCTTTATGGTACGGAATGACAAAAATTAATATGATTTGGATATGAAAATAGACCCCGCGCAGTTAATTATGTTTTGCAGTTTCATTAGTTTGAGTCTACGGGTTTAACATGAGATTGAATAAGCATATACCCGAATGGTGCCTTTGGCTTATTTCGAGGTATTCATATTAACATTTTTGCGAAGCTATTTGAGCAGCGAAGAAGTGACCCATACCTGCAAATAAGTAGTTAAATCAATTTATATAAATATATAAAAATCTTACAATCGTTTGTAAAAATCCGCATATCTAGAAAAGTTACCGACGAACTGAAATCTTTCCACAACAACGCCTATCATTCTTCGGTCAATACCAGCAGACGGGAACAATGCTTGCCCAAAACACTGCCACCTACATATGGTACATACATGCGTGTCAACCTATAAATTAATTCATCAGTTGATGTATTTTCACGCCACCTAGCGGAACTGGAGAATGGCAAAATGCCAATTTATCGGACTTTACGACGGATTACATTACAGTACAAGATAACGTCTGTATTTTAGTGACAACAAAAGAAAAATTGATTCACGGAGCAATCCCAAATATCCCAAATCAATTATAAGAATCATGGGTGACACCGCATTCCCCTGTTCGACCAGCGTTTGCAAACACTATTTATTAACAAAGCTCAGGGGCGGTCTTTGGAGTTGTGGTTTGGTCCACATTTAGAACAATTGTCTATTACCTGTTCTAGGGTTGGCAAACCAGATAATCTTTTTATTTGCATGACCGATGGTAAAACCAAAAAATGTTGTATACCCACAGCTATTGAGTACATAAAATTCTGTTGAAAAGATATCCAATGCTTAATCTTTCATACATACAATGATATACATATGCCACAGTGAAGCGTTCCAGGGTACATTACGACCAGAAAGTTTCTGTTTTTTTTTTTTTTTTGATATTCGCGGCTTGGTTCATCTTGAATTCGTTCCGACGGCACATACGGTCAATAAGGAGTATTATTTAAGCGTTTTGAGGCGTTTGCGCGAGAACATCCGTCGTAAATGGCCGGAATTTTGGCCGAACAATTTCCAGAAACTTTCATGACAATAAGGCGCCATCGCACCGGGCTGTAGTTGTGAACGATTTTAAGATCAAAAACTAATACAATGCCATCGATCATCCACTGTATTCACCGGTTTTTGCCCCATTCGACTTTTTTGTTTCCAAAACTCAAGTTACCACTCCGTGAAGGCCGTTTCAACTCGATCGAGGCCGTAAAACAAAATTCGCAGAGGGAACTGAGGTCGACTGATTTCAAGAGCTGCGGCAAACAAACTGGCTGACAGATCGCGCTAATTTTTGGCATAGTAATTAAGGACAATGGTACGAATTTAACAAAAAAAAAGTGCTGAAAATATACAGCGCGGGTAGTTTAAATGACAATTTCCTGAAACTTTATGGTACAATATAAAACTTAAAAAAAAAATTTTGGGCAAAATACATAAAGCCACAGCAACGTGTTACTGGGTCTGCTAGTAATCATTAAATATTAAGATTCTTTATTTTAAATGGCAAAAGTTCTTTATGATCAAACACCTGGCCGAAAATGTGCTGACCGTCATAAATAAAAAAAATTTTAATCACACAAAATATTTTGTAGTTTACACCATAACAAAGTGGCTGAATAAACTAATTGCGTATAAACTATAAAACACTTTCCATTCGGTATTAAGCATTCAAGAGCATCAATTAAAACTACACTACGACACAGTTTAATTATTAATTATAGGATACATACGTGTGGACATGAGATGCGAAAAAAAGAAATGTAAAAAAGTAAAGTTTTCAAACAAAAAAATATGAAACAAAAAATTTTAAATAACCAAAAAACAAAGTTCACAGTTTCCACGTGGAAGCAACGCTGCTATGCGTGGTTGTAGTTGTGTATGCAAATATGTAGGTATGTAGGTGTAAAAGGTAAACCTACAGGAAAAAGCAGTTTTTACCACGCATACACGTGCGTGACAAATGTATGACGAGGATGCTTTTGAGTCCGAAATATTAAAAAAAAAAATGAATTATGTATGCACGTGTACACTCATGTGGTCATCCTTAAATGTACTGTACGCACAGGCAGTTCTTTTACGTCATATGGCATTAGAAGTGCGTGTCGATTATAGGTATAATGGAATAATTAAAATAAAAAGTATATCAATTTCCGCTTTCGAAAAATGAAGTGTAATTGTATTTGTAGTTGACCACTGAAATTACAACTATTTATTATTTACATTTAAATTAACCACAATATGCAACAAAAAAAATTTATATGTATTTATAGAACAGCAGAAGGGCTTTTCAGAAGCCTAATACAACAAATAACAAATTAAAATATATGTATGTATATAAATAAAAATATGTACAAAAAAGAAAGGAAAGCTGTCCGCGACCATGCCGAAGCCTTTATATCTTTCAATACCAAATAATATTTCTGGTACATCATTTTAGGGTTAAATATTATTCCTTATAACTGAAAATTAGTTGGAGAGTTCGCCGATTTCGATGATTTTCGGTGACCAAATTTATTTATATATATATATGTGTGTAGAATTCCAAATTTTATAATTGCAAATGCTTTTTCGACGAGTTTTTGATCCAAAATCTCATATCTGAAGAAATCGTTTTTTTGGAGCTCTATATCATACTTCTGATTTCGATAATTTTTAGCGCCAATGCAAAGTGTATTATGTGTGTGCAGAACACCAAATTGCACGCTCTTAGATGCCATAATTTATTACCCAAAATTTGGGGTCTGAAAAATTGGTCGCATATATGCTATAGTGGTCCGAAACCTGGTTACGAGAAGTGATTATTATATATACCAATGCAACTGCGTATTAAGTTTGGTTAAAATATCTCAAAAACTGAGGGACTAGTATGCATATACCTAAACAGACCGACAGACGGACATAGCTAAATCAACTCAACTCATCATTCTGACCCCATCGGTATAAGTGTTGATGGGTCTATCTTTTCTCCTGCCATATACATGAAAGGTATAAAAAAAAGAATTAAAAAAAAAATTGATAAAAAAATACAACGAACCAACCATTAAGTAACCATAGCAAATGACAAAAAGGTAAATATAAATAAATAAATATTTAATAAACGACAGCATTGACAGTGAATTTTTCTATGGTAGAATTGCGTGTCTACCTTTAAACGAAAGGAAAGGCAAATAAAGAAGACGAATTGAAAATTACCGAAACTTTTTGTAGGAAAAGTAAATACAAATATTTGTAGTTAAAAAAATGGACATAATTGTCTGTGGTGGGAGCAGAGCATGAAATCAAACAAATCGAAGGAAACCTCATACCAAAAAGAAACCATGGCGTGGGAGAGTTTTTTTTCCAACTGAGTTAACTAAAAGAGGATAGAAGTTAAAAGTATTCAAAGAATTTTGGATGGGTGTACACAACTTTTCGAACTGAAATCAAACAGCTTGCAGCGAAAATAAAGTTTCATTATTAACAAATGACCTTCAAAAGTTCAAGTAGCTCCACAATTGCTCAAGAATATTTTTTCATTATTTACACAGAGATCCCCCGTAGACGATGTAATATTTAAAATTAACTACTTTCCCTTTCTTGGTATTAAATGTATTTTGAAATGCATTTCTTACTCAAAGCTTAATTTCATTGAGATAACGGTTTCAAACTGATGGAGAATGTATTAAAAAAATATATTTTTGGGAAGCACAATACGCCTAAATAAAGGTAAGATCAGGAGGCGCAGCACAACAAAACGTAGGAACGTTTACAGGCGGACTAAAATCGACAGAAATCAATGTTAACCCTCAATCTTGGATAAGCACGTTGCCAAACCTGACGGAAAATATAATGCGCAGTCATATCACAGAGAGTGAGGTGCAAAGCAAAAAAGTGCTACTACACTTTCCGTATCGGCTACCGTAGGCGGTAAGTGTCTGGCAATCATTTGCTCCCCAGTAAATCAAACACTTCAAACAATAACTGCCGGCATGTGTGAGTATGAAGAGATTGATAGATACTGCGAATTAAAAAAGCTTCAAGATCGAAGCAAACTCTTTTAGGAGCCGAAGAGGTGATCTAGTGGCTGCTACACAGAGCATGCTGACTTTATAGAGAGAACACTTCTCCAGTCTACTGAATGGCAACGAAAGTTTAACACCAGGAGATGGCGAACACGATTCCCCAATTAATCACGACGGAACAGATATTTCAAGAAGAACTTCCATTCGCAATTACAATGCTTGAAAAGCAACAAAGAAGCTGCGGCCAATAGCTTGCCAGCTAAGCGTTTCAAATACGGCGGCAAAGAACTGACGAGCTTCATGCAACAGCTTCATTTGGAAAATGGGGTCGAAGGAAAGCATGCCCGACGATTAGAACCTAAATGTGCTCGGCCCAATTCGCAAAGAGGACGTCAATTACCGTGGGATAAGCCTCCTTAATAACGCTTATAAAGTCCTATCGAGCGTATTTTGTAAAAGACTAAAGCCCACCGTCAACGCTCTGATTGCACTTTCTCAGTGTGGCTTTATATATATATAATTGGCGCTTTGTAACCGCTGAAGCGATTTGCGGGCGAGCTTCTCCTCCAATTTGTGGAGGGACCTAAAGTTTTTACTAAGCCGTCTCCGAACGGCTGATGGTTTTTTTACGAGGAGCATTTATTTCATGTCCGAAATACACTCGGAGGGGTTGACATTCCCTGCCACGGGGCGACCGCAATTAGAAAATTTAACTTAATTTTTTATTTTAAGTTAATTTTCTATAACTTTTGGATGTTAGTACGATACCAGGATTTTAATCCGAGCCTTCCGAATGGCAGCACGCAATGCTAACCACTCGACTATCACGGCCGTGTGGCTTTAGATCTGACAAATCAATCATTCACTAGGTATTCACCGTCCGATACCAAACCAGGTTCCCGACAAGGTGACACCAACAACAATGTCTGCCTTGAAATCTAACGCAGAATCACTCTTGCGAACAGTACTTTGGACTGAAGAAAAATAAAGTCCTCTCCCGATGAACAAAGACCAAACTCTTCAAGCCGCTTAATTATCGACCTGCTATATGGTGCGGAGGTGTGGACGATGATAACATCTGATGAGTTGACGTTAGGAATTTGCTACAGAAAGGTTTTGCGGAAGATTTTTGATCCTCGGCGAGTTGGGAACCGCGAATACTGCAGCTGATAGAACGATGAGTGGTAGGAGATATACGGTGACATTTATATAGTTTAGCAAATCAGGAGACAGCGGCTACGCTGAGCTGCAAGAGGACACTCGAGCTTTGAAAGTTATCGAAACAGTACCCGCCGGTGGAAGTAGACAAACAAGAAGACATGACTACACTTGATACTTCCGAATTGTCGCTAAACAGCGAAAAGAAGGCATGAATGACGCACTGTTAACTTGGCTATAAGCGCGTAATGAAGAAATAGATATTTATATTGCCTATACTTTTGAATTTTTTCGAACACTCGTTTAAATTCTCAATATTTCGCAAAAATTATATACGACAAAGCTCACTAATATTCTACCTCACACCATCTAAGGACACTCTATACATCCTTCATTTGTAGGTAAAAGACTACAAAATATAAAAATAGATTGAAAAGTCACCTTAGTAACGCCAGTTCTCTTGGTGTAGGACAAAACTAAAGATTACATTTGATATAAAACACCTGTTGTGTACACAGATATACATGTGGATAGTATGTTTGTATTTCATGCCTTGAATTACCACAAATACTATTTCCTCGTCAACTTCACATACACCATCTTTCTAGGAATTGACATAAAGAGAAGATTATCCTACACTGCCAAGGATATAAAATTCTTTTTCAATGAAGTTGCATAAAGATTAAATAGAAAATCTTAAAGGAAACATAAGGAATATAAAAGATTATTATCAGGATATTTCCGAAAAATATTTATTATAAGGAATGTTGTATGATAAAATCAAAATCTTTTCAGGAGAAATATACAAAAGTACTTAGTTTTGAAAAAATAAAATATAAAAAAAAAGAATTCAAATTTAACATGAGAATGCATTAGAATTAAATTTTATAGTATTTATTGTTATAAACGCTAACATGATTATGAAAAGTTTGGCGAGGCGTCGCAAAAGTTTCTACTGAAAATGCTTCAACACACAAACAACTTATTTTTGTACAAATCTGTATATATTACAAGAAAATATAACTTTTATTACACAAAGTCACTTTTTGTTTGTGTATTATAGATATACATACATACCCGGCAGGAAAAAATATTAGTTGTTAACTAGTTGCAATAGAGCGAGCTATGAACAATATCTCACCGGATGCTGTTGGATCTGTCTTAGGGGGTCTAGGGATCAGCATCCAACTGGTTGCCTTCACAAATTAGCTACTCTTGTGTAGAGCTGTACCCGTAAGCCTGGGAAAATATTAGCTATACATTAATGAGAGCAGAGGGACGTTTCAAGGTAAGGTTCTATCTTCCATGCTTTGAAATCCAATCTTACAGTTAACTCACTTTTGACAGAAACTGACTAGGGATGAGCTACATTCGTTGTTATTACATTAGCTTACAAAAGTAAGCTTCCACAAACTCTATGCGACTTGGTACAGGGGACTCTTCGGGGAGTATCCAACTAATCTAAACGGTTGTGGATTTTGTGTCAACCCAAATGAGGTGGAATTCGTCCTATTAACCCAAAGGTATAAAGTAGCGAAAATAAGCTCACCAACTTTAAATTGAGTTGACCTAAGCATCGGAACCATTGCCAAACTTCAGAGCATAACTCTGATCAAGAAGCTGAACTGGATAGCCAACAACATAGTAAGACCCATTGGTAAGAAATGGGGTTTAAACCCTAACATCTGCCACTGGATCTTTACATATGTTGTGAAACCAAAACTTTTTTATGTGGTAGCTGTATGGTGGCCTGTGTTAAACTGGGCAACAAATGTTAACCTTCTAAATAGAATCAAAAGATCAGCGATTATTAGCATGACCATGCCAAATGTGGCCTTAAGTATAATCCTCTATATTTTACTATTCGACATAATGGGTTTTCACACTGCAGCGCCAACCGCTCTTTGACTAAGTGAGCTAGTTGAGTGGAATAATCCACGATTTGGATACTCGATAATATTAGAAAGATACAATTTCATACCAATTAGCACAGACCGCTACTGCTCAACTTTTTCTAGCTGATGATCTAACGCGTATCCCTAAAAGCGAGGAATGGAACAATAACTTCAATACTCCAATCGATAGTATTGAAATATGTACTGATCGATCGAAACTTGTTGAAAGATTTGGAGGAGGTGTCTTCTCAAGAGAACCATCTTTCGAGATCTCCTTCCCGCTACCCGATAGTTGCAGTGTAGTTCAGGCTGGCACAGGGAAGTAGATGGAAATTGTAAGAGAGACGAACTTCCCAAGCAAGGCACGACCAAGCAGATTTTTCTCGGTAAAGAACACATTGCATGCCTTTTGGTACAAGCAAACTGTTACCCAGAGACTTTACTTATGAGCAGGTCGAATTAAGATGGCACCATACTGCCACTTGCAGAATTTCGAGACAAACTTGTCCGAAATGGGAACAGAAAAGATCAGGCCAAATACAGGGTCCGCCACGTAACTTTTTTTTTTTAAAACAGTGCGCAAAAGATCGATCGTAACGTTTCCGGGAAGAACCAATCCATTAACATGGCGCGGTAGCGTTCGCCATTGACCGTAACGGCGGCTCCTGCCGCATTTTCGAAGAAAAATGGGCCAATGATGCCGCCGGCCCAAAATCCGCACCAAACAGTAACTCTCTGAGGATGCATTGGCTTCTCTTCGATCACGCGCGGGTTTTCCGTCCCCCAAATATGACAATTTTGTTTATTGACGTAGCCGCCAAGATGGAAAAGAGCTTCGTCGGAAAAGATGATTTTTTGGTAAAATCCCGGGTCTTCGGCCAAGCTCTGCAAATTCCTCAATCGTATACACAACCATTTTCGTTCAGCGGAAGGATAAAACTAACTTTCTGTCAAATCAGATGTAACATCAGTGTTACCACACTCAAAATAACCACTAGTTCAAAAAAAAATGTTAGATGGCGGACCCTGTATATTCTCTCAAAACAGAGAATATTTATAAGGCTGCAGGCGTCCTATCAGGTCACCTCATAATCAACGATTTGATGCTGTAGAAGCTGTAACAACGATGAAAAGCAAGAATTCATTTTCAAAATTCTAGCTTTGAACTAGTTCTTTTGCATGCCAGTCTACCTTCTCCCAGCAGGGTAAATATGAGTATGTTATGCTAGAATTTTAGAAGCATGCTTTGAATCTAAAATTCTTATGTCAGATGCTCATACGTACATACATTGGATAAAGACATTTATATTTATGTTAGTATGGCAAAATACTTTTCTATTATTGCTTTCTATTAAATATTTTTGAACTTTTCTTAATTTGTTTCTTCATAAAAATATTTTCTGCGAATATTTTGGAGCATTAGGGGGGAACTGTTTCTGAAAGATTAGTGTAGAAAATTAATTTTTAAGCCAAATGATATTTTTTCTTGGATTTTAGATTAATAAAAAAATGTATAAATAAAGCTTTTAAAGAGGGTAATTTTTTTAACACAACACAAGCGACATTTCATAAATTTGTGACACCCTAATCAGGTACTAACCCCCTAAACTATATAGGATTTATTAAATCCACAGTAAGTGCAACCATTTGCTATATACCTAAACCATAATTTAATATTTTTTGCATATTATTTTGAATATTCTTTATAAAAAAAATATTTCGAGATTCGCTGCAAATGTAGCTATTGTTTCTTCGTACCCTATCTGCCTTTTCTGCACTCTTCGCTCAACTGTTAATAGAGAAAGTAGCGTTGACCTAATGACCTTGATAAAATTTCAATATTAAATTTTCCTCACCGGATCTACTACTCGAATACATACGCAAAAATACTTATATATATTTATGTTCATAGATACTTTCATTTTCCTTATAAAAGAATACAAACAAAGCGACAATAAGTAAAGTGAGTTGTAAAGACGCAGAAGTAGACACTTAACGCGTGTCATGAGTTTTTATTTAACTTTAAATTAGATGATTGTACTCGAATTTAAATATTTATAACATTTGTACAATTTATATTGCGTTTTATCTACATATAATATAATACTTAGATTGTTGTAGGTCATGAGGGTGACTCTCTGTGTGGTGCTGAGGAGTATAATAAATAATAAGTTGAACAAGAAACAAAAAAAATATAATTTTAATATTCCTGAAAAATGACTTTAAATTTACTAACGTGTTATGTTTTATAAATTTATTTTCAAAAATATAAAATTAAATTGTTACTTGTTAGTTAAAAATAGCTATCTTCATTTCCATGATTTACTAAACAATATTTTAAAATTCGAACAACATAAAATATAAAATTCAAAACATATATTAAAATTTGATTAAAAAGAAAAACAATAGAAATGAAATGTTATAAAAAATAAAACCAAATAAAATAAATAAATAAAATAATTTTAAATTTAATAAGAAAATAAAGTATGAATGAGGTTAAAATGGAATAGAATATAAATAAAATAAATTATGTTAAAATAAATTAAACTAAATTAGAAAAGAAATTCATTAAAATAAAAATTGAATTGAAATCAAATTGAGTAAAATACAGTAAAATAATCACAATAAATAAAAATAAATTAAAATAAAATTAAAAAATAAATAACATAATATATAGGTATAATAATAAAATAAATAAATAAAAAGTGAAAATAGCTTTTATTATAAATTTGAATGCTAAGAGCCCCAAGTGTTGAAAAGTTTTGCTTGTTCTACAGAAAATTTCAGAGATTATAAAATGTTCAAAAGGAAATTCTTTGAAAATTTTTCATCATCAAAACAAATGAAATTACAGTTGGATTTCGAACAAGAAAATTCTGGGAGACCAAAATTCGCCTAAAATTCATTCCACTTAATACGGCAAACGCCAGCAGAAGTAAAACAAAATTTACCGCTTACATTACAGAAAATGATTACAATGAATTAATCTTACAACTCGCCTCCAGCTGAAATAGTCCAACGAATAAGATGGAACGTAAGCAAAAAACGAAGATACAGAGAAATAAATAAATTGGGGAAAGCTGAAAAACAATTGACACGCTTTTGTGGTGAACTAAAAAAACAAAAAAGCAAAAATAAAAATAGAAACAAAAAGAGGGAAAATGAAGCAGAGACAACCTCGTCACCGCCAACTGGACACCACCATACCACAACAACCACAATGATGATTAGGATAAAATTAGATCGTTCACTGTCATAATAAAGCGTCGCCTTTGATGGGCTCAAGTGCTCAGTGTGTGCTGAACCATTGTCATTTAGTGACAATGTGACGCTGCCTAAGTCAGTAGATGTTGAGCATGTGTTGTCCACTTGCTAATGGAAAGTATTGGAAAATGAACTCAGTTCAATACAATACCATATACATATATGTATATATATATATATGTGTGTGTGTTTTTGTCTCACAGTTGGTCAACAAATGTGAAAACCAATCGCGCGCAGATAAATTAATTAAATTTCCAAACACAGCTGCTCAGGTGGTAAGAAAGCCGGCATGAAGGAAGTGGTGAAAAAATGGAAAAGGAAGTAAAGGAAATCAAGGGTGAACTTGAAAAAAATAAATAAATAAATGCATACAAACAAAAACAAAGTTAGGGTCTTAAAAAGTGGAATGAGTAGGCATGTGGTGAATTCAAACTAGTTTCAGGCAACTCAGAACACTTTGAAGACATCCTCTAAATCAGAAAAATTGTCTTACAAAAATTAATTGCATCTAGAAATTCGCACAGAGCAAACCATTCCAAACATTTATTTCTAAGCATAGATTCAAGACCCAAATGGTCGAGAAAAAGAAAATGCAATTGCAGACTCCAAGCCAATGGAAAGTCTCCTCCTCATAAAAAACCATCAGCCGTTCGGTGGCGGCTTAGTATAAACTCTAGGTCTAGAAGGAAGAACTCGAACGAAAATTGCTTCAGCGGTTACAAAGCACCAATTATATATAATACTTGTGACCAGAAAGTTTTCGAAAACTGTAAATAAAACGAAAAATGTTTAATCTTCATCAATATTTATTCTGCTGCCTTCAAAATATGCTCCTTCTGAACATGCCTTGTAGGCCATGTCCGGAATCGCCTTCAGCTCCCTCTGCGAATTTTCTTTTACGGCCTCAATCGAGTTGAAACGGGTCTCACGGATTGGGAACTTAAGTTTTGGAAACAAACGCGCAAACGCCTCAAAACGTTCGAATAATACTCTTTATTGACCGTCTGTCCCGTTGGAACGAATTCATGATGAACCAAACCGCGAATATCTAGAAAAAACGATGGGCATCATCTTGATTTTTAAACGACTTTGAAGTGGTTTTTTCAGCTCGTTTTACTCCTTCCATTCCGATGATTGTTAGCTTTTTTGCATGTCGTATTCATAAATCCATGTCTCATCACCAGCTATAATGTGTTCCAAGAATGTGGGATCGGAATTGGCACGATCCAGCACATCTTAAGGGACTTGCACACGATGGCCTTTTTGCAAAAAGTTCAGCTCTTTTGGAACAAGCTGCGCATTGCCGGCATGTCTTCGACGGTTTCTAAACCATCCTTAAAGGCTTTATACCAGTCTTAGACCATAAACCTATTCTAACATTCGCAACAGTTTTGGGTCCTAAACCCAAAATTTGATGCAAATACTGTACTCAATATTTGTTCCATTGTAAAAATCGCAAAACACTCTGAGCTCGACTGATTTCAACAGCTGTTGCAAACAAACTGGTTGACAGATCATGGTCATTTTTGGCATGCTATCAACTTCAGAAAAAAAGTGCTGAAAAATATTCAACGCGGGCAGTTTAAATGACAATTTGAGGAAACCTTATGGTCACATAGTAAATAAATGCTAATAGGTTGGAAAGAGCTCGCAGATGAGGTCCCCTTATACCAGAGAAATATATATCCAAAATTTACTGTTATCTGCGTAGAATATAATAACACTGGGACGTAATTTATTTAAAAAAAATCTGAAAATTTAGCCAATACAGGCGCACTTTATGTGGGTGCCCCGAAAGCTTATTCCTAATATTTTCTGAATAATTAAACGTTTCCTGGTTCAAAATGGAACATCATACCATCAAAGAATGTTTTTTTGGTATATTAATGTTATTGTTTTTCCCCATAAATGACGTTTTTTCCTTTTTCTCTAAGTCCATGGAAAACCTTCAAAAATATTAAAACCCTCTGTTAGGTTTTAAAGCTTAAATCGATATCGCTTGAACTTAAAAAAAGCGCTACAACGAAAGAAGAAGAGGCGCATAAAAATTAATTAAGTGTTGAATCATTTTGTTACACAACAACAACAAGATAGAAGGAACAAGAGACAATTGCACATAATGAAAGTCATGCTGTCTGCTGCTTCTGCCGCTGCTACGCTCGTCGCTGCTGAAGACACAAAAAAAAGCCAATTCTTATTACCATTTTCCTCATACGCAGTGATGTACGCATGACAAAAAGCAAATGCATTGAAAGGGAAAATGAACTTTTTTATGCGGTTAATACATGTGTGTTATCAAAGTACAAGAAATGTACATACACATGTACGTATGTGCATGCAAACAAATATTACACTACGTTGGCCAGTATATTTGTATGTCTTTGGAAGCATATCGCAGACGTAAAAGTAACATTAATTTCATTTTCGAAATATATTACATACATAGCTTCAGCAGCAGAGCCGGCATTAACACGTATGTACATATGTATGTGAAAAATTATTTGGGTGCTTCTTCTTCTTCTTTCCTCATCTCTTCATACACACTTCACTGTTGTTCTCTGGTTATGTCTTTCAAAATGAAGTATTGCCTACAAATCAACACAACAACTACAACAACAATGCTACCTCTGGAAAATGTGTAGCTGCTGCAGCTGAGACGCCTTCATAGATAATGTTATATATTTTTTTATTTTTTTCCCTTTCAGAGTGTTATGTTTTCTGCAAGCAGCACGCATGCAGCAATCACCCGCAATATTTATACTATGTGCTTGTATGTATTTATGTACATACATACCTATCTTTGTTTGTAGGTTTGTCTTAAAATTTCAGTTTTACTTTACTTTTGATCTTTAGTACATACTTTATTTAATATGTACAAGAAGATTTTGCAAAAGCAAATAAATGGTGAATCGCTTTTATATTCCCGGGCATACTTATATATGTACAAATATGTGCTTAAATATTTATCTAATGTTGGTTGAAAAGGATGCGGGGGATATTTTAACACACTTGCGATGACATTTGAAGTATTCCCTTGGATCACTTGTTATTAACGACTTTTTTGTGGAAATTAAATATATTTTAATTACTAAATTAAATTATGTTTTTTATTTTTCTATTTTATGTTTCCCTCATTTAATTCACTTTAATTTAATATAATTTAAATTAATTTTATTTTATTTTATTTTATTTTATTTTTTTAT
>JAWMAG010000010.1:11252500-11487500 GCA_037013455.1 Ceratitis rosa | reverse complement strand
TTTAATAAATTAGAAAGCAAACGTTTATTTTTATATTAAAGTGATGTTTTAAATAACTTTTTATGTTTTTTCTCGTTTCAATTTACAGAGAAGAATTTCAGAATGTATCATTTGTGTTTAGTAAATTTATTTTCAAAAGACTGAAATTGTTGTTTTCAATCATGTAAAAAATTGTTCAGAAATAATTTAGTTTCAATATTTGTATTACGTGGGAAAAATATCTATACATCAATTATTTTATTTTAATTGTTATAATATTTTTTTAAAGTTAACTTTTTCTGTATTTTATTTTAATTTTAATATAATTTTAAGATTATTTATTTTAATTTATTTGTAGTTTATTTTTTCTTAAATCAACGCTTGAGCTCAGTTTTTGAAATACAATTTCACACAACAAACTAAAATTTAAAAGTGCCTACTCCTTCGCGATTTGTATCACGTATGCATTTCATTAAAATATTTTACATATGTACATACACGACTACACTTTTCTTTATCATCAACTCACTTCAAACAAAACTCCACACAAATCACCGTTCAATTTCTTTTCCACTTTACTTCCACTGTTGGGTACGAACACTTTATGTATACAGACAACACAAATCACATATTTGTACACCTTTCTACATATGTCTCTATGTAAATGTATGTAAGAAAAAATTTTCAATTTCAAACTCTGCGACAAGACACGGTTCGTTCCGTTAGACAATTTCAGCGATGTCTGTTTTCCACGACAGTTGTACACTAAATAAATCTCAGGTCGCAGCACTTTTCCTTGTTATGCGACGACCGACTGAGCGGACAGCACAACAGTAAACAGCGAACGTCGACGAGCACCACAGTCAATAGCAGGCAACGCAGTAACAGCAGCGGCAGCGACAGAGATAGCAGCAGCAGAAGCAATAGAAGCAGCAAACAATAGCACCTAACTACGAGTAACAGCTGATGCCGAAGTTAAATCGAATCGAACAAACAAGCGAGACACGTAAAAAAAAAAGAAAAACGTGCAGAGAAATAACAAAACTCAATAAAGTTGTTGTCGTACAACAAATGTACGCTGCCACCACAATGCCGAACACCGTGGCTTTGCCGGCATTTCAGTTACATATAAACAAATTAGTGGGCCAACAATCGGCTGCAGGTCGACGCAGGCTTTACATTCGTGTTTGTTGCCAGCGCCGACATTGACTCTGCTCTGTTGTAAATATAGTCAGTGGATTCGTTATCTCGTTGACAGCGCTGTTGTGGCTGCTGCAGTTCGCTTTAGTGTGTGCCGGTGGCTTGCTGCGTAGATTTCCACTGCTAATTCACTTTCAACATCCAGCATTTCCAGTACGTGCGTGCGGCTGCTGTTAGCTTTTAGAAGCTGGCTTGCTTCCATGCTTATGGTATTTGCTTGTTTGCCCATTTATATCGTTTATTCGACTTACGACGCTTTTAATTCTGTTTTTCTGCTGTTTTAGCCATTTTTTTGTTTGTTTTTGTTTCTGATGGCATACCCACGTGCCCTTTTCCCTTGAGGTGGTGCCTTTCAAAGATTTCATTTGATAACCCAGTAGACCAAATGAGGACCTCCTCATTTTATGAATTATTTCCACAAAGCAAGTTTTCCACTTAAAAGCAAGCAAGATCTACTACCTGGCTGAAAGGATTACATTCAGGTTCTGTTCTGGTAACGCATACATACGTATAGATTACACTGCCACAAATGTGAAAACCTAACGAGATATTTTTATTCGTATATGAAGCATCTCTATATGAATTACCTGATAGCCGATGATTATACCTCAGTCACATACCGGAGCACATCGGTAGCCATTTTTACGGGCAAAATCTGAGTCTGGCCAAGTTTTTTTGCAATTCATTCTTATAAACTTCCATTGAGCTTCTCAGATTTGGTTCTCTACTCAGCTAACTGTCTCCAAAGCCTGCGTTCCATGTTAGAATATGTTGTTGTTAAAAGATAATTCAAAGGTATAGTGCTCTAGAAGGATCCGACCCGAAAAACCTATATATATATGTTCTCCTTCAAAATTAGGAATGATCTCTCTGAATTGTAGCTTCTTTAATTTAGTATTTGAGATAGAAAGTATGAGTTGTAGAGCAAAAAAGAGTTAGATACACATTTCTAAAAGCACAAGCACGCCACTACTGGCATATGCTGATGACATTGATATCATCATCGACTCGATAAAGAAGCGAAGACGAATGGATCTGAAAGTGAACGAGAGCAAGATCAAATATCTCCTGTCATTAAAGATACAGTCAGCGCATTCGCGTCATGACTCCTGCGTCACTATTGACAGTCATAACTTTGAAGTCGTGGATAAATTCGTCTACCTTGGAACCAGCTTTAACACCAACAACAAAATCAGCCCTCAAATCAAACCTAGAGAGATTCTCTTGCCGCCCTTCCATATGATGAGGTTAGGGGTTTTCGGTAGAAAAGATTTGCATTAGAAACAAGGAGTCGACAGCATTGATTGAATGATGATTTGTACGCGATATACGACATTGACGTAGTTCAGGGAATCAAGCGACAGCGGCAATGGTCATGTTCGTTATCGGCGACAACACTCCGGCTTTGAAAATTTACGACACAGTACCCACCGGTGGAAGCAGAAGAAGAGGAAGACCGCCACTCTATTGGAAGAATCAGGTAGAGAACGGTCTGGCTTTACTTGGTGTCATCAGCTGGTAACGTGCGTGCTATAATCGTGAAGACAGTGGCTACACCAATCAAAAAGAAAAATGATGCATGAGTTGACGCATTCTAAGTAATTTGCGGGTCCACGCCCTGGTCCGTTCAACATCCAGAATTATTGAAAATAAATTTTTCTAATCCCCGACAGGCAATGTCAAGCCCTCTCAGTGTATTATCCTCGACAAAAAACCCATCGGCCGTTAGGAGGCGCCTAGATTTGTTGGAAAAATATCAAGACGCAAAATCACAAATTGGAGGAGGAGCTCGGCCGAAAATCCCTTCAGCCACGTTTCTCCACACGACTTCAGCTTAAAGTGAGGAAGTTCTAGCTGAGGATGTTGGGAGCTACTTTTGCTCTACTTTTTACTATTTTTTCTGACGACATTCACCGACGCAATAGTCACCAGACCAAATATTATTAAATAAGATCTTTAAAAATGTACAAAATTTACGTAAAATATTTTTGCGCCAACACGTACAACGAACTAGTGATAACCGGTCAAGACCGCTTTCGTCCAGAGGTTACAAAGATTATTTACATATTTTCTAATTGTTCTAACTACAATTTTCTATTGTCTCGTTCTTTTTTTTTGTAAAACTTTAAATACTCTATTAGTTATGATGAGAGTTTTGTGTAAAGACGATATTATGCCGTCAGTTGCTGTTGACTACGAATATATGTATGTATGTATATGGTATATGTATAAAGACAATTTTTTAGATTTACACGTGCGAATTCGGAAATGGAGATAATCACAATTGTATATTACATACATACATACATTTAATTATATGAGATGAGTTGTGAATGGGGGAACGATCATTGAAAACGCTTAAGGAAATAACAGCATAGATTTTTACGAGATGAAGGCTTCAGTTTTGTTTTAGTAAAAACAGATATTAATATACAAAAATCATGGGTTTTAGGAATCTTATTGCACTTTGATGACAAGATCTTGCAATTATATGGAGCGTTGCTTCCAAGTCGGTCGGAAAACTGAAATGAGCTTCCAATTAAGATTTAGTTTCACACATAAGTTTTCGAGCCCATTCGCTGAGTGAATGATTAATATTGCAATTTTGAACCATGCTGGATGAGGTTTTCAGGTTAGGTATAGCAGCAGTTGTAGTGAGAACAGCAAGGTGGAATGATCAGAATATTTTCCGCTCAAGCCCTCACGTTATTAATAGATTTGTATTTATTTATTTTTCAGAGCTCATGTGGGCAGCAGATATCCTACAAGCGAACCAGATGAAAGATCTAAGTACACGGTCTAATGTTGAAGAAGGGCTTATAAAATTGACGGCTCGTTGGATGAATGTCAAATTGAGGTAGAATGGTATCTGAGAATGACATTCGGAAGACCAAGGTTCAACCAAAATCCAAAATTTTTCTCATTGTGGTCTCTTCATAAAAATCTATTGGCTCTTCGGAGGCGTCTTAAAATTAGCTGAAGGTCTCGGCCGAAAATCGCTGCAGCAGTTACAAAGCGTCAGTTATATACATATTTAAGATGACAACTGGGCTTCATCAAGAGCCTTAATCAATATTTAACTACTCGGAAACCAAAGCTGAGAAAGTCGATGGTCAATCAAGCTGCGCGCAAGACCTAGAAAAATGACGTGCGTCATTCAAAAAGTGTCGAGAATGACAGTTGACAAGAGGAGCGAAGTTCAGGAAACTGTTGAGCTGGGACCATTAAACCAGCTAGCGAGTCGGTACAAATTGTAGGTGAGTAGAGTTTTGAGGCCGAAAACTAAAGCCAACCAGCCCACAAGTAATAAGAAGACAGTTAGTAGGTGTCGATTTTGGGGTTCTTACTTCAATTTGTGACGTCTCTTATGCTGTCTTGCTTAAAAAATGGAGAGACCTACAGTTTTAGATTGCTTCCGAACAAAATAAAATAATTTTAGCTTTATAACCGCGAAGGCAATTTTCAATAGAGCTTTTCTTCCGAGTTTTGATATTTTCCTTGAAAATGACGCGGCCCCCTGGGCACCTCCGAGTGGCTGGTAGATTTTTACAAAGAACTTTTTATTTCAAGTCAAAAATACACTCGGAGATGTTGTTATTCTCTGCCGAGAGGCGAATGCAGCTCTTCGCGAATTTAGATATTGGTTTGACAAGCGTTCGAAGGCTCGCACTGGAAAGTAGCGCATTTTTATATTTCCTCTATACCTCTATTTCTCACACATTCCGCTGGAGTTCGAAGGATATTTTCGGAGAAGAATGGATTATATATAAGTGAAAGCTGGATTAAGTATGAGCTCGCTGGCAGCGGCAAACCCTCAGCCTCAGATATGGGAACGCAGCATTAATACGCTGGAGACAACTCACTTCCAGGTTTCCCCAAATTTGTATTTTGTCACCTCTTTTTTGGACAATTTGTCCTTGGAGATTAAGAAAATTGCTTATCCTTTTTCAAATCTACTATTCAAATCCCTACATTCGTCCTTTCTTCACCACTCACCAGCAGTATTTGGTCCCCAACACACGAAAACTTGCTCACCTTTAAAGCTTGCCAAAAAAAAAAAAATAATTAAAACCGAATGAAAAACTCAAAAACTCTCCTGTGCACCCGTGTGTGACAAATTGAGGAACGCTTTGTGCGACTACCATTACCCTTAAGCCGGGTACTCATTCACGGTGACTCCGCATTCACTTTATGAGTATTTAAGCTACCACTCGTCGGTACTTAATCTGCTTAGCTTTGTTGACATCGCTGCCAAGGAGACAGTCACACACATACACACACATACACATACTCACTTATGAGGATTTACTTATACGTGTATATACTCGTATGTATTATACAATATATATATACATTATACGTTGCCTGGCGCGTAAAAGCGTGCGGTTATATCAACAGAGAGTCAAACAGCCAAACAGACAATGCGACGACATTATTGCAGGCATGACTTTGCAATTATTTTATTGCATCACAGTGAAGTCTACACACACACACATACACACACATCCATTAATAGGACAATCATGCTCGGATTACGTTCGATTCCACTTAAAAGAATTAAATGAGTGTTGTGAAAATGCGAAATAAAGTCGCTTCAAATTATAAATATTTCTGGTAAACAGTGTTGTTGTTGTTCTTGCTGGCACTACCTTTTTATGTATTGTATGTGTGTGCGTAGAGCTTTATATTTGCGTAATATTGGGGGCCATTTCTACGGAAGGAATTTTGGGATGAAATGTTTTTCTTCATTAATATTTGCTGATTTTAGGCTCTTTTTGTTTTTTATTTTCCATAAAATTTTTCTAATGTCGTTTTTCTCGTGACACGTGGTGATTGGTAGATTTTTCTATTTTGAGATTTGGAAAGTTAAAATTAGAAAATTTGTTGGGATTTGAACTTTTAGAGAATTTTGTACCAAATGTTAAAATGTTAAAGGTTGAAAGTTTGATATTTGGAGATTTTCAAAATATGGAGATTTTTGGCATTTGGCGATTTTTCGAGGTACATTTTTGAGATTTGAAGATTTCGAGCTTTAAAATTTTGAAATTTTGAGTTTTTTAAATACATATTCAGATTTGGATATTTTAATATTTGAGATATAGAGGTTTTTAAGCTTGGAGATTTTTCGAAAGTGTAATTTAGAGAGTTCAAGATATTGAGATTTCGAACTTTTTCGAGCTCAAGAGATTTGGAGAGCTCAAAATTTTGAGATTTAGAGATTTTGAGTTGTAAAAAATTTGAGATACATGAGTTTGGAGATTTTTTGAGATTGGGATTTTCGAGATTTGAAATTTTTTTACATATGGATATTTCATTGTATCGAAATTTTGAGATATAGAAGTTTTGAAAGTTTGAAAATATTTCGAGATTTGAAAATTTCGTGATAAAGAGATTTTGAACTTTTTCAAATCAATAGATTTGGAGAGTTCAAGATTTCTAATTTTGAGATTTGGTTATTTTGACATTTATAGGTTTTTTGTGGCTTAAAAATTTTGAGATTTCGGATTTTTTGAGGTTAGGAGATTTTTTGAAATAGGGAGATAAGAAAATTTCGAGATATGGAGTTTTTGAACTTTTTCAGATCAAGAGTTTTGGAGAGTACGAGAATTGGAATTTAGAGATTTGGTATTTGGAAAGCAAGAGATTTGGAGAGTTCATGGTTTGAGATTAAGAGATTTCGAACATTTCACATTTGACAATTTGATATTTGGAGATTTTTCGTGATATTTGAATATTTCGGAATTGGGAGAGTTTAAAAATTTTGATTAAAATGTGGATATTTGGAGATTTTTTATTTCAAGGAAAGATCAGATGTAGAGGTTCTTGGTTTGTTAGAATTTTCCAATCAGAACAAAACAAACAAATTACCGTTACAATAGTGCGCACCTGATTGAACTTGAAGTACAAAAGTACTTGCAACAACTACGAAGAAGAAAAAGTAATCAACAGGCGCGAGTTCTGGACGTCTCTGGGTTAATTTATCTACAATTTATCCTTTTATTCCAAGTTACCGCTGGAGGGGAAACTGTTGGAAGAAGGTGAAACCATTGTTTGAGACTCCATCATATAAAAGGCGAGGAAAGTCGATTGACGACCAGCGACGGTGAAGGTTACTATTTTTACTGGCTAAACTGTTCATGCTGAAGTCCTTGTTGATGCCTTATTGAGTGATCAGGGAGCAAATGAACCAAGTAGTTATTTACATAAGCTGTCGCCTTCAACGACTTTCAGTACCTTTATATTTTGAACAAAGCGTTAGACCCTTGAGAAACACTTAATTTCCTTCAGCACTGCCAACGCTAGGTCTTTAGCTGATGGAGATGTCATACTTTTCATGCTGCTGCCAGCTCCAGCCCTAAGGAGATCAGTTAGCAAAGGTATAGTTGCGCAGTACAGTATAATGAGCTTACCCATTGACTTAGGTCCAGTAGTTCGTGGTCAGATCCTCAATCTTTTTTTAAACCAATCAAGCAACGAACAAATATCACTATCTTCGAAAAAATACTCTCATTTTTTCCTGGTTTTTCTGCACACTGTTGCATTACCATTAATTCTTTCTTTCTCTCTCTCCCTACATCCTGAAGAATATCTTGGTCGAACGTTATTGAGAGCAATACTAGGAGCCTAGTCGCAGTAGCTGAGTGGTTAACAGTTTGGGGGGTCATGGGTTTGCATCCCAGCTTAATCAACAGCCAATATTATAGTTGGTATGCCTGACTTAGTTAAAATACAAGTAAAAATATTTATTGTCTCAGCTAAAAACTCTTGGCGATTCGAGGATAATATTAAATATGTTTTAAATTATTTAATCCAAATAAGAATTTTTTTTTCCAAACCAATATTAACTAAGTATATTCTCTTCTTCATTCATTGAAAGTAGAAAAAAAAAAATTAATTTAAAGCCTTTCATAAATCATAGTGAGAGAATACGTATTTCTGCCTCGGTGCACATGCACACACACAGTTATGGTATATGCTAAAGGAGGAGACGCACTGATCATCAATTATGGCGTGAATATGACCAGACAGTTATTACAACGATACAATCCAACAACTGTTAATATCTATTTAATTACATATGTGCATAGCAAAAATACTGTTAGGTTGTATGTAGGAGGGTGTGTAAATCTGTGTAGGCGGTCAAGCCACATAAGTGGGCGTGCAAAAATTACAACAAAATGTGTGTAAACGAGGATTAATCACTGAGCTGTGAATTCAAAAATAACTAATTAATTAATTAATAAAAAATTTTAAAAATAAATAAATAAAAATATTGAATAAAAAGTGACGTCTCTTAAATGTTAAGCTTTCATACAACTGAAAAAAAAATCATTACTAAATTAAAAATAAGGTGATCCAAGTAGAGGTACTTTTTCAATAGCCTTTTTTTGACCGATCACACGTGAGTCGTGTCAAGCTGTCATGTTATTTTTGTTCAGTATTGTTTGTCATTTCATTATGGAAAGACTTACGACTGAACAACGTTTACAAATCATTCAACTTTATTACGAAAATTCACGTTCTGTAAAGAATGTGTTTCGCGCGCTTCGCTCAACTCGTGGTCAACATAATCGGCGTACTGAGACTTGAGACCCAGTATTCATTATTGGAAAATACTCGACCGAAAAGACCACGTCCAGTATGCAGTGAAGAAAATATAGCGGACGTAGCTGAGAGTATACACGAAGACCGTGGAGAGTCGATTCGGCGCCGTTCTCAGCAACTCGGACTGACGTATGGAACGACTTGGCGCATTTTTAGTCGCGATCTTATATTGAAAGCGTACAAAATACAGCTTGTGCAAGAACTGAAGCCGCTCGACCTTCCCAAGCGACATCGCTGCGCTCTATGGGCTCTTGAAAAGAAGTTCCGACTTTTCCGAGCCAAATTTTGTTCAGAGATAAGGCCAATTTCTGGCTAAATAGGAATGTAAACAAGCAAAGCTACCGCATTTGGAACGAAGAGCAACTCGAAGAGATTCAAGAACCGCCAATTCATCCAGAAAAAACAAACGGTGAGAATGTAACTGTCAATGACGACCGCATAGCCGCGGCCGACATTTTAAGAGGTAATCTTCAAAAAATAAATGCCAAAAATGCTCTTTCGAATGAAAGTAAATATTTTCCATTAAATTTGAATTTCCTGTATTTTTTCTTTAAAAAAAAAACTTAAAAAAAGTAGGGAACCTCGAAATGTATAACCCTTTATAAAAAGAATACCCACTCATAGTCCACAGTCCATAGTAATCCCTCATTAAGGGGCTCAAGTACTAGTTAATTTGTTTTTTGTTGTTGTTGTTGCGCATAAAATTCTAATAAAATTATGCAAACAAATGTAAAATGGAAATTTTCCTTCGACGAGATTAACAGAATTTTACAATTTTACAATTATGACGCAGGCAGATACATACACACTCGTATGTATGTAGGTATGTACGAGTATATAGAAAGTCATTGAGTGCGGGTGGCGCTTGTCATTTTTGCGATATGCAAAGTATTTTATGTCTTTATCATGATTAGTAAGCAGAATTTTGCGTAGTTTGCGAAAAATAGATGTCAATAGAGATATGCACATACATACGAATACATATTTATATTTTAGTACATACAAATAGCGGCTATTATTAAACTACGTTTAGCTAGTTAATTGCTGGATAAGTAATAAAATTGTCATAAAATAATTTAGACAACAACATTTAACGAATTGCTGTCAACTAGGCAATTAAGTCGTTATATAATACATACCCACCTACTCGTTGTACCGTACATATGTAAATACATACGTAAATATGTACTCAGTGATGAGTGTTTAAACGTATAAAGCATTTACGAGGGTATAAACAAAAGTTCGGTCAGTTGGTGGCTTTCAATTTGTTTTTGTTAAAACTAAAATCACCAAATCCTTTGCAACTACTTTATTGGTCTTCCTTTCAAATTTTAGAACGATCGGCTAAAATGGAGATGAGAAAACGCAAGATAGCTGAGGATAGATCAGACGAACTTCCACTCCCAACGCAAACAGAAATTCGCCATGTAATTCTCTTCGGATTTCGGCGTAATTTAAAGACTATTTCTAAGTTTTTGCGAAGATTTCAGACCGAACATTTTTCCGTAAGGGACGCACACCGAGAAGGTCGACCAAAATCTTCCACTAATGACGCCACTTTAGCTCTGGTGAAGTCCTAAATTGACGAAGAACCACATTGGCACCAGAAAATGTTGCTAATGAATTGAGCTTGATTACCATGGTTGTATCGCGAATTATAAGTAGTAAGTGGGATACACGAAGAAAACTGCTCGATGGGTACCACGAATTTTAAATGAGGCCCCAAAAGAGGATCGAGTGCATTTTGCTCGATATTTCCTAAACAAATTTGAAAATAGTGAGTCTAGCAACTTTAGTAAGGTCATTCCTGGTGACGAGTTTTGGTTCTATAAGAACGATCCAGAAACCAAACAGCACTCCATGGTACGGAGCCCAACAGGAGCTAATCCACCCGTAAAATCTAAGCAACAAAAATCAGCAGCAAAAGTAATGTTGTTAGTTTACATCACCCGATCTAAAATCGTAGCTGCTATTGCACTGGAAAAGAGTCAGACGGTAGCTGCAAAATAATACACCGAAGAATGCTTGCCAATATGGATGACATTTCTAAAAAAAAAAACTGAGAGACTAGTTTGCTTACAAACAGGCAGACAGACGGACTTGATTAAACCAACTCAGCTTGTCATTCTGATCAAATCGGCATAAACTTTGATGGATCTATCTCTCCTCCATCTGAAACTTACATAATTCGGACCAAAGTTAATATACGACTCCCTTGGTCTTGAAAATGACCCTATAGATCAGAAGCACAGAAAGGAGTTGCCTCTATTGCTCTACGTTTGAATTTGTTATCCCTGCGAAATATCATAACTTTTATCAGAACTGGGCGACACCTCCGAACCGTTTAGTACGAAAAGAGATTTCAGACAAAGTGCCTCTCTCTGGGGACTTCTTTAACCTGAAGCTGAAGAAAATAATTGCAGAAGTAAATAAAGATCTTGATATCATTGGCCTCAACAAACATGCCGTTGCCTCTACTCACCCTGTACGCACATAGAATAGGGACGAAAAGTTTACGTATTCGAGTCTGGCTCCCACGTCATTGTTGACATCGTTCGGTGCGCTAACGTAGGTACCTGCCTAAGTTCACGGATCTTAAAAATACAACGGTTCAAATCAATGTGTCGATAAGCGCTCCATAATTCAAATGTTGGGGCCCAATTTCTGAGGTTCAGTGCAGCTCCATATTGAACTGATCAACTCTACACGCACCACCATATTCTCTGAAAGGGCTCGCCGCGTGAACAGGTTGGAACAACTTCCGAGGGATCCTACAGATACGGAGGTTAGACCCCTTATACCACATATCGCGTATTTCTAAAACAATTTTAACTCCAACATTGACAAATCGTCGACCAAGAAAACCAAAAGTCCCTTAGATAGGAGCGACAGCAAAGGGGCTTGTTTGAAGCAACATTAATATATTTCGGCAAGCAAGGAGACAGCGACTCCTCTGACTAGGTCTCCGGCTTACAAAGTATTCGATGTGGTTAGCGTTAGTGGAGACGGCAAATGAAATCAAAAGAATGGAAAAGGCAAGTGGAGAAGTACTTGACTTCACTCGGTATCCCCAATTGACGCCGATCAGCAAAAACCAGTGACGCCACAAAAAAATGTAATTAATTTGAAAATTCAAACCACACCCTTGAGCTTTTAGTAAAGATCACATGTTTATTGCCAGAAGTGCCAGGCGGCTACCAAACCAGTACCGGAAATATGGAAATAGCTAAAAACGATAGGATCGCCAAAATGAAAAGCTTCGAAGGAAACCACACAGGTCACAATTGACTGTCATCACACGAGAGCAGAATGGACATTACTAACGATGATACCTATAGCGCAGGGCAGAAGGCATAAGTAAGACGCTGGAACACCTACTATGCTTCTGCTCGGCCTTATCTAGAACTCGTTTTAGATATCTAGGGATTTCGCAATTCAAAGGACAAGATTAACTACCAAAATTAAATATCAAGCCCTTCTAAAACTTCGCAAAAGGCGTTGACGTACCACAAGACGACTACTTCATCTCGAACTAAACTGCACCTCCTACTGGCATTACAGAGGAATAGCAGGTGTATGTGTGGCGTGACAACCAGTATAACCTTACTTAACCATATATAATACATATGTATATATAATTTTTATAAATAAAATTACAATTAATCTTACGGTCTTTTCCAATAATATTAAAGAATCTGAGTGCGAAAATATCGTTAGATAAAATGTTGAGATGACGTTGGGATACCAAAGAGATGCTCTTAAGGAGCTGTTAGGTTGCTGTTAAGAAGCAGTTGATTTATTAACATGCATTTGAAATGCTATTGAGATGCTGTTGAGATATTATTGAGATTATTGAAATTCTTGCATTTTAACTAAACTTGGTCTCCATAAATTTAGAATCTTCCACTAGTATCAGGATATGTAGATATTTACTTTTGTTTATACTCGTATACTCATCTTTTTTTAGTGTTACGTTAATCACTCTCAATTTTAATTTTTTTTCCACATTCACTTATGCCTTTCTGTTGCATATTGTCCATTAAACTAATTTTTATTGCTGGTTTATAAATGTTTCACTATTATTTTTACGCTCACTTTCATGCTAAATTTAGTATGCAATACTACTCGCTAGTGGCTGCGCGCTTGAATGAGCTCAATTAAGTAAATTTATATGATAATTGTTGTTGGTGTGCGAATTTGCGATGCACAATATACATACACACGTGCTCATGTTTCAGGCTGAAAAAAAAAAAAACATAGAACTACATACTCGTATGTATATGTGTGTATGTACAAAATTTGCAAATTTTTTGCATTAAACTTAAATTTTTGTTTTGATACATACATATGTTTGTTTGTATGTATATGTAAATATTTATGTAAATTTTACAACTCATACCGAATACCAACAATACCAATTAAATTTGCATTTATGAAAGCAACAACAATAAATGCCCTAAATTCGTTGAAATTCAAAAATACTCAACATTCGTCCCAACTTACCGTTGTTAAGCTTGTAATACGAGTACGAGACTTGCCTTTTATATTGCGGGATTTGGCAAGCCTAGTGTTATTCTGGTAACTGACAGATTTATAGTAAAGTGAGCAATTTTTATGCTATACATACATACCTACATGCACAGATCGTTTCGCTTACAATACTCAAAAATATTTATCTCGACCAAAAAGTGGAATTAAATCGCGAACATTTTCGCACGATTATTTTTTACAACTTTCCACCTGGATTAACTCAGCAGCAGTACATCGATGAACTGTACTCAATTTTTGGCGATGAAGCTTCATCGAGGATCATCGCTTATCGATGTATTCAATTGAGGTCTTAGATCACTCTAAAAAGAATTTCGTGAAGGTCATTCAAAATCAGTGGTTGCTGCTGTTCGCAAGCTGATATTGAGATCGTCATGTGATCTATCGTGAGATTGGCCATAATACATTCAATAATATATGAATATTTGACAGTAAAAAAAATTGTTCACGATGGATCCCACACGATTAGTCAATCGCTCACAAAAAGGAGGCTAGTACCGATTGGTCTAGAGATATGTATGTATGTACATAATAGCGGTGCTCGAAAACTCGTCTATAACATCCTGAATTTATGCGTGTAAGCCCGAAAGTAAACAGCAGTGGACTGTATGGGTGTTTAAAGATCCGAATGTCGAATACAACAGAAATTGTTCGTTTGCTAGTTGTATTTTTTAAGAAATCAGAAAAAGCGACGAATATTTAGAAGTTGTTAATGCCATTGACAAAATATTGATATTTTATTAAGGTTAAACTAATGTAAAGTAGAACGAGAAATTGATATTGGGTTGCGATTTTTTAAAAGAAAATAAATACATTTTTTTTTAATTTAAAATGAACTTTAATCAATTATGTCATTTACATTTTGTTGGATGACCTTTCGCCATCTTTCCGCCGACATCATTACTTCACGCCCCGTATATCTTCTGGCCTTATCTGCAAAAAACTGAACCAAGTACGATTTTATAGCCTCTTCATTTTCGAAAATTTAACCATTTAATGAATTCTGCAAAGATCAAAACAAATGGTAGTCGGACGGTGCAAGGTCAGGACTATATAGTGGATGCATCAACAGTTCCCAGCCAAGCTTTCTCAGTTTTTGGCGATTAAACAAAGATATGTGCGGTCTAGCATTGTCCTGTTTGAATATGACACCTTTACGATTGACCAATTCTGGTCGCTTCTCGTTGATGGATGTATTCAATTTATCCAGTTGTTCAATGTAGACATCCGAATTAATCGTTTGGTTCCTTGGAAGCAGCTCAAAATATACCACACCCTTCAAAACCCACCAATTAATCGTTCGATATTTTCTACGAAGGTTAGATCTCCCAATTTAAAAAAGATATATTTGCTTTTCGGGTTATCAACTATGTAAATGTGTCAATCATGTGGAAACCATAACATGTTTTGTTAAACTGTTGAGTCACCTTTTTTCCATTTTAATAAAAAAAGAAATCTCAGTTGTCAATTATCGTTAAAAATGAGTTAGCAAATCGCATAATCGCAAGTGGCAAAATTCGAAAGTTTTGTATTGGTAAATCGTGTCACGAAAAGTTACTGAATTCCACTACTGAAGAGACGGTTGAGTGCCAAAAGTGCTTCGACAATTGGTTCAAACACATACAAAATTGCACAGATCTTAATGTAGAATATTTTGAAAAATAATAAAGCAATTTTCGGTGATTAATATATTTTGTTTTAGTTCCCCGAACCCCGAAACATAAAAGGCGACCCACGTATATTGTACGTTTCCATATAAGATTTATGATAATTTGTGCGTAAATGCAGAAGAAAGCAATTTTATGATAATTATTGTATTTTCTAGAGTTTCATACGGTCATCTAAGCATCAATGTACAAACATACAAACATAGGTATTCGTCTGCAATAAATTTATTTATGTAAAATCCGTATTTGTATTCCAAAGGTCAATAATGTTATGAACACATAGAAGGACATTTTCCAATTAAACTTTTTGTATTATAATTACAATTATCATTAAAATTTGTATTCTGATATTGAAATGATTTGAAATATTCCCTGCAATTAAGTCTCCAATTTCAATTAAATTATTTGAGCAAAGGACGTTTAGCATATTTTTTATGTAAAAACAGCTTTCTAATGCTGAAATGTTAGAAAATTATTAAGGCATGAATTATTTTATGCCGCAATAGCCGAGTTGCTCTAAGAGCCAAGTCTCGCGAGCATCCAAAAAACTGAAAATTAATTTAAATAAAAAAATTATGTTCAATTTTCGCCTCTCGGCAGATGTAATGGGATGTGGTTAAACCTCTGGGTCAGAAGTTAAGGTCTCGAGGTTATACACAATACAAAATTCCTGCTCTTGCGTTGAAGCTCATTCTGGAAATGTGAGCAACCCGTGGGCAGTCTTGGATCTCGGCTAAAAGAGAGCTTCAGTGGAACTACTCCGAAGTATTCGATTTAAGGGCACACTGGGGTTGAATTGCAGCGTCTATTTATCAGAAGAGCGGCTGCGGGCTCGCTAAATAGATGTGTAAAAAATTTAAACCTATTTAACTAGCGAAGTAGAGTGTTGGGTTTGAGACCCACCACATAGAAACCAGTTTCAATGAAAAATGTTACAACGCCTCGGATGACATACCGCTCTTTTGATGATGATCATTGTAAAGGTATTAAGGACCATAATTTAAGCGCATACACCTTTTTGTCCGATCCTTTAAATGGGAAGGTGTCGCTGCCCAATTGATTAAGATCCTCGTAAGAATTAGGGCTGACATCACCGCCCCCCAAAAAATGGGATGGACGGAATAAAGACGGAACAGAATAGGTCCTTATAAAGGAGTGCAAATTAGATGTCGGATTAGTGAGAGAGAGACTCCGTCGACGAGTACTGCCATTCGTCTCGGTGAAAGAACGTCTCGCTACAATCCGAATCAAGTGGGATTTTGTTAACATATCGCTGATTTGCGTTCACGCTCCGACGGAACAGAAGGATGATGTAGCCAAGGAGAGATTTTATGAGCGTATTGAGCAAGATTTAAAAATTATGTTAGACGACTTTAACGCCAGGGTGTGCAAAAAAGCTATCTTCGGCACAATTGTCGGAAAATTCTCCCTCCACGATGAAACATCGCCGAATGGGTTCAGACTGATCGACTTTGCCGGGACCCGATATATGATTGTCTGTAATACTAGATTCCAGCACAAGAAATTTCTTCAGACTATTTGGCAGATCAAAAAACTCAAAACCAGAACAATCGTGTTGTGATTGACGGACGACATGTCTCAGTGCTCTTGGCGTGCTTACACTACGAGGATCCAACATCGACTCGGACCTCTATCTTGAGGTAGTGAAGGTACGCGCTCGCATCTATGCTACAGAGAATACCTGTCAACAGCACAAGAAAGGTTGGAAGACGAAAAGCTGTCATCACAGCAGAAAGCCGAATGGTTTTTACTCGACTTACACTCCTGTTCTATGAGAGAATTCATCAGCAACTCGAAGTGATGTTGGTAATCGAGTCCTCAATCATGATTTGGCGATACACCCTTCAACAGCGTAGTGAAAATTCACTAAAAATGATGAAAACCTGGCAGAGGCAGTTAATAAAACGTAAAACAGTTGTCGGTCGTCGTGAAGCACCTTGTCGGACCACAATATAGAAATTGGTAGAAAAATGGAGCTGTTGGGACAGGCAGTGATATGAAGAATTTAACACGTGGGCGTCGCTCAAGAACAACTGAGAATATTGCTGCTGTAGCCCAAAGTGTTGAAGAAAACCCAGTTTTGTCAATTCCTCATCGTTTCTTGGAATTGGGCATTCCACAAACATCAGTACACCGTATTTCGCTCAAAGACTTGGGTGTTAAGGTTTATAGAGTTCAGTTTACAGAAGAACTCATACCGCCCGATCACCAACAACATCGTGTGTTTGCTGATTCGGTCCTATAAATGCATGAAAATGATGCGGAATTTCATTGAAAAATCATCTTGACTGTTGAGGCCCACAAGCGACACACACCATTTTCACCTCGATAGCTACGTCAATAAGCAAAACTGTAGCATCTGGGGCTCGCAAAATCCATGATTTAATGTTAAAAAACCTCTCCTTCCTCAACGGCTTATGGTCCGGCGGAGTCATTGGACCTCACTCTTTTGAAAATGAAGCTGGAACAACAGTTACGATAAACGGATTGCGCTATCGAGAGGTGATTGGTAATTTTTTATGGCCGGACCAATACCATCCATTGATCCGGACCAGTACCATTCATTTATCCGGACCAATACCATTCATTAATCCGGACCAATACCATCCATTGATCTGGACAACGTTTACTTTTAACAGGACGGCGCTATAAGCCACACATGCAACGAAACCCTTCATTTTTCAGGGAAAAGTTCCCGGATCTTGTTATCTCTCGAAGATGTGATGACCGACCGATTTAACACCTAGCGACTTCTCCTTTTGGGACCATGAAAGATAAGATCTCCGTCAACAGGCCAACGTCGTTTCAATAACTCAAACATGGAATTCGTGAAGCTATTGAGGCCACACATCCACTTTGCGATTTAGTAATGGAAAGTTTCATAAAAAGAATTCGGTGCTGTAAGCGTAGCCGTGGCGGCTTTTTGGCTGATATTGTTTTCCATTATTAATGACATATCTTTCTCTTTCCATTGAAATTAACATCCAGTCATTTATCTCAAAAAATTCCATTTTTCTTTGAATATTGGAAAACCCTGTACTACACACACCGGAAGAAAGGAGAGTACACTAGTAGTGTCGAAAGCAGGTATCGGTACCCATCTCTTATAGGTACATTTCTACGTTATCAGACGACAAGGATCATAAATACAAAAGCAATACCAGTATAAACTTCAAATATTTATTTTCTATCAAATCAAATTTAAAAAGAAATAGATTTCAGCTTATCCAAATGACATTGAGATGCGAAATATCAAATAACAAGTTTTACCATCGCAATAAACATAAAGTAAACCTCTGCTAATTACAATAAAGAGAAATCATTTCAAATTACTGCAATTAGCATATTTACCTTTGTAATTGAGATCCACTCACCAATCTCTGACTGTTCAAACGTCAAACCACAACAGCAATAAACATAGCCAATTATTTAATAAATCAATTAGTTGTAAAATTATTTTGGAAAATTTTTGCAAATTATTATGCCGCATCACGTGGCATAACGCAATACTGGCGAAGAATTAGAATTAGAAGAAGAAGAAGAAAGCAAAAATTCTCCTCAATTAAAGTGTTAATTGGAAGATTGAGTGGTTTATTTTCGTCTCATTTCACAAATTCAATGTTGCTAATAATTTAATCGATTTTTGTTAACCATTTAATTGCTTAGCTGCTGTTTACAGGTTTTTGTCTGCTGTCCGCCACTTGGGGTGCTAAAACCGGTTAATGCTAGTAACTAAATGTGTGAATTGAACTCCATTAGCAACTTTTTGAACCAGATTTTTTGGTGGTAGGATTATTATAATAAATTATATTTTTCAGATTGGCAATAATTGGAAACCATTCTCTCACTCCCTCAAGCATTTGTTATTGTCTAATAATAAAATAACAACTCGATTTGAATAATTGCAAAGACAAACGTGGCCGCAATAACCGGGTGGTTACCGGTGCGTAGTGCGATTCGGAAGGCCAGAGCTCGAGCCCATCCAATATCTAGAAAATTAAGTTTTCTAATTTAGGGTCTGAACAATCAAGCGGCCGTACTTATGAATTAGTTTAACTCCATCCTTTCAGACCCATTCCATGCAGCGGAGGCTTGGAGCGCTCAAAAGAAAAACCCTACTACTATGTCTGCCACGAATTCAGACCCATCAGTATAGACAAAACTGTTTTCACTTTTGCCGATAGCTTTCCTTGTCCCCAGTGGCAGTATACGTTAGTACGACTACCGTTCTAACTTTTTATATGCTGCTATGTCCTGCATAGTTAGTGCACTATATTCAATTGTCTAGAATTTTTGAGCTGCTGGGCTTTCGATGAGGTAGTACTCATCGCACTTTCGAAATATACCCAGTTAACAGGTACATTGCAACCATTACAGAGATTTATTGCGGCACATATTTATTCTTTGGTGTCGTCCATCTCACTAGGGCTCTATATGCTAGTGCGGGTCTTACAATACTTGTCTATAGTCAACGCATCTTTTATGATAACCGGACTGTCGATATTAAGCCAAGTATTCTCTGAATAGTCAACAAACAGGTGAACCCGCTGTGAGGGTACGTAAAGTTTGGATCCACCATATCGATCTGCTTCAATGAAAAAACATACAATAAGATTCGGATGAAAATTTTCCAGCTTATTGCTGATTTGCAAACAAATATGACCAAAGGGGACAACCCCGCCTTATTATCAAACCGGGATTGGCAATTTTAAAGGCCGGGTGAGCAAAGAATATATCTTAGGAGAATTCAATCGCCATGACGAAACACCCCCAAATAAGCTAACGCTGATTCTGCACAAGGGATTCATGAAGCTACAATTCCATCACCGGATCGAAAATCGCACAACCAAAACGATCATATTGAAATGAACGGACAGACACGTCTGTTGTGGTTTAGATGTGCAAACCTTTCGAGCACATAAAATTTGACTGGACTCACTACCAGCCCGTCAACCAGCGCAAATAAGGTTCGAAAAGCTATAATAACAACATACAACCTCCCAATTTTCTACCTGAGTTGCCATCCTGCTTTTCGAAAGTGCTCGTCAGTAACTCGATATGAAAGAATTGGATGGAATTTCAAGATCTTTACGTACCGCCGCAAGATAAAGAATTAGTTTTCAACAATGTTAGAAGAGAGGTGCCATGAAGAATGTTTAACTGCTGTTCTGCTTGGTGGGATGGATACCAAGAGTCGAAAAAGGAAGCAAGATACATTGGAAGACAGAAAAAAAGAGCGAGAGTATAAAGAGCTTAAGAAGCGGGCCGACAGGGTAACTTTTGTCGTTGGTTTAAACGTGTTCTAATCAACCAGCTAAGGTTAACTTAAGTTGTTTATTTCTGTACTTCGCTTTTCATATAATTTGTTAAACTACTCGGTGATCTTTTGTAGGTAAGATGCAAAAGATTGCAACTTCTCTAAACATTTTTGGAAAAATCTAATTTCCTAAAGAAGCATAATAGCTAAGTGGTTAGCATTAGAAGGCTAGAGCTTGGGTCCAAGTTCGACCAAAATCCAAATGTTTTTCTAATTCCGGTCGTCTCTCGGTAGGGTATGTCAAGACCACCGAGGGTATTTCTTGTCTCTGACCGGCATTAGCAGCTACTCATAAAAACCCATCAGCCGTTCGGAGGCGGCTTAATATAAATTGCAGGTCCCATCATTTGTTGGAAAAAAATAAAGACTTATAGCACATATTAGAGGAAGAGCTCGGCCGAAAATCGTTCAACGGTTATCAAGCGCCAATTATATAAATTAAATGTTAAAGGTGTACCTTTAAGAAAAGAATGGCTTGCCATGTGTATAAGCTACTTTATATATTCTCTGCCAAAACAGCGCTACGGTTGCAGGAAGCATACAAATCCCACACTTCAATCTGTCTTGTGTTAAATTCAACTACTCAAGGGAGAACAAATAAACAAACAAAGTGTAAGAAAGTAGCATTACGTATTAAATCACAAGACATTAGCCAAAAGTTGCTGAAAAAATAGGGAAATCTTAGACCTCTTGATCCTGTGACCCACTCAAGTGAGTGCTCATAAAAGTCTCACTACAAAAGCTTTTGCACCCCCAAACGCTTAGCGCTAAGAGTAAGAGGGTTATCTACTACTCTCCACATACATAAATAAGTTTGCTCATAAGCATAAACAAAAGGCTGAAGAAACTGGCAGAGACCCAAATCAAAGAGGGCTAAATAAGCAATTAAGCCAATGTAAACAAATTGCGAAAGAGAAAACCGGAAAAGAATGGAAAAGAAGAAAATAGGCAAATGAAGAAGAACAAAAAAATCGTAGTGAGAGTTGAGGCTAAAATTCGCACATACTTATAGGCTTTCTGTAAAGAATATATATAAGTATATAAAGGGTGTTTTTTAACATGTGGCTTTCAAAATAAAATGCATATTATTTAATGTTAGGGCCAAGAATTCAGCTTCATTATAAAGACAAAGATTTGCCATTATGATTCTAAATGGTTTTGGGCAAGCTTTCAGGCCCACTCTTTCAGCGAGCGACTTCAAAAAAAATAGTCCAGCGGGGTTAAATCGCGTGAGCTAGGAGATCATGCCACAGATCCACGACCCAAGATAATGCGTTCACCAAAAGTTTCCTTCATTAAATTGATTTTCTCGTTGGCTGTTTGTCATCATTTAGCTCCAGGTTGTTGGAGGCAAACATTGAACACATCAATCATAGCTCTATAGCGTTCCCCGTGGATTGTAACATCATGGACGGCATCATTTTTTAAGAAATATGGATCAATAATTCCCTCTGCCCACAGACCACACCAAACAGTGACTTTTTGAGGATGTGATGCCGTATCATGAGGATTATTATCACACCGTATGCTACAATTTTGTTTGTTAATGCACCCATTCAACCAAAAGTGAGCTTCGGGACCGGTGTCGATCTCATTTTGGGTTAAACCACCAAACACGCGACGCGTTTAATGGTCGTTTGACTTCAATTTTTGCTTGGTTTGGATTTTGTAAGTCTGCAAATCAAGATCCTTTCGCAAAATCTTCCATAAATTGGATAGACACAGCTCCAGTTGTTGCGTTCGATGGCGGATGGGCTCACGCGTGTTATCTTCGATACACGATGCAATGTAGCAACAATAGCATCTTCGGTGCGTACTGTGCGGCCTCTATGAGGATACGTATTATTCACTAGAGTAAAAGCTGTGTGAAACCAATCCATGGTTGCTTGAGTTACTAACTCTGCTGGGCGATTATGTAAGCCAACTGAATATTGGGGGAAGCGCTTGAACCGCACCATTAGTTTGGTAATAAATTTTCACGATCTGCAAACGTAGGTAACCGGGGTAAGTCTGTTCATTATGAAATGAAATGGCAAACCAAACCGAGTGTAAATCAAGTGACATCTGTCGAAAAGACCAACTCGGGAAAAGGTACCCTTTATATATGCATGTGTTTATGGCCTTCGCTTAGTTGCTGGTGTTAATTGCGTCACATGCGGACATAAAAGCGGAAAGCGCAAAGATGGCAGCGTTAGATGTTTGAACAAGAGCTGGTAGTGTGGGTGCTGAATGCCATCCTGCTAATGGTAATGGCAATGTACTTGGAGCTCCAAACAAGCAAAAAGAAAACTCATGAGAGGGCCTGAAGCCTTCTATGTAGTACATTTGTTTGTCTTGTTTGTATGTTGTTTTGCATGTAAGCCAGTGTATGTAAATATTTAATTGTTTACAGCTTTACAACAATGTCACATAAACATTTAGCACATTAACGCATTTATTTCTTTTTATTTATTTTTTTTTTTTATTTTTTTGTTTTAATAAATTCTTTTTTTTTTCAAAGAAAAGGTAACCAAATTACTTGTGCTCTTCTGAGTTGCCATGACAACGTTTGACAACATTTAATTAAATTTGAGGTTACTTGAGGTTAATGAAAGAAAACTATTTACGGTTTCTTTGGAAACGTTTGGCATTCAACCGCGAAATTGTAGTAAATTCAAAATTTAATTAGTAAATTGTACAAAGAACCCAAAAACCGAAAAACAAAACAAAAACAAATTAATTAAATAACAGCTGTTTGGGATTTTGTGTTGTCATTTGTCTAAATGTGCACAGAGAGATTTTATTACCGCAGACTCGACGTCGGATGTACAGGTGGTTGAGGTATGTAAGTAAGTACAAGGATTTTTCTGTGGTTGCCTGAAATCCTCTTACCTTTGCTCTACACGGCGGCGCAAGTAGGCGTTGTCTAGAGCCATTGTCTTTCTGGCTTCTTAAATGTGGGACTAGAGGAGACAATTTATGTCGAGGTTTCTGGCGGTAGGTATAAAATTCCAGTCACAGAGGTTCCTCAATATAGGTTTAAAGGGGGAAAAATAGGCTGAAATATCAGCCCAAATATCAAGCTACTATAAACTACGATTTGTAGTGAGATGAGCACCATACCGCTGTGCGTTGTAGTAGTTTAAGGGATTTATGGTCCATTAAGACTCGAGTAATGCCAAAGAAGCTTGAGCAGCAACAAAAATAGGCCTAGAGCAAAACCCATAAGATTCATAAGAAACTTAACCAGGAGCGGAGGTATATTTGGCTGGGGCTAGGCAATGCAACTTGGCCGCAATTCACTTCCCCGGAAGCAAGATTCGCACGACGGTATTCTAATGTCCCGAATTAGGACTCAAAGAAAGGGTATGGTAACCAGAAACACAGTCTCCAGTTAAACACGTGTGCCAAGGGCAAACCGTCGGACGATAAAGTAAACACAATAAAAGCTAGGGAAGTGAGGAGGGATCTAACCCTGGAGGAGCAGATAAATATGAGTTGGTGATTCTACTCAACACCTAGAAGCTACTGAACTTAACGGAGAAGGTTCTTCAAATGAGTCTGCATAGAAACAAAGTCGCCGAGTACAATCTTGAGCGTGCAAGTGTAACAAATGTATTAGGGTCAACTTCCGATCAAGAAGGCAAACAGGTGGAGTCGTAGCGCACGGTGAGGAACAACTCCCTCTCCTACTTTCGGGTATTTGGGGGCTGTGAGAGGCTATTCCTCCTCTGGGAAGGTCAAGATATGCTACACTCCTTCTTTACAACATAGTAAAACTATTTAGGAGCGGGGAGGATCTATTGTACTACCACTCTAGGAAGGTAGATGGGAGATCCTATTCCACTACCTTTGTAACCCGTACATAGACGGACGTGTGCGGCAATTATTCGGCGAACGAACCTCAGCAATAACCCAGAGTTCGTTGTTGTTTTTGTTGTTGTAGCGGCTATTTCAATGCCATACATACGTTCGGTATGTCGTGGCCAAGGCTGGATAGGTAAGAGTTTAACCTGCTACAATATCCAGACCTAAGTTTCGCCAGTATTACGCTGGGCTCTTGATGCAGCTCGAGCTCTTCATCTGCTATGGGTGATGGTTTCACTCCGACGACGCCATTCACAGGGAGAGAGTTTTTGCAGGTGTTGACTGACTCTCGGTGAATAACGCTTAAAGCCTATCTGTACGCCGCCCTGCCCTGCGGTTGTTGCCCATGTTCTAGGTTGCTATCATCGCAATTTCCCAAAGTGTTTGAAATATAAGCTATCCAACATTGTCCTTTCCTTTTGACAACCGTCGATAGCAAGATCCCTCTCTTAGAGTTTTTGGATTTTTCTACATCAGTCCCTACTTAATGCATATTAAAAAGGAAAACTTTCTACTTACTTCTCATTCCTGGGCAAACGGATCCACGAACGTATACGCTGCATAAGTTCTTGTATTTTTGTCTCACGTTCCACCTCATCTTCGCCGCTTTCATACCATTCATAAGCGACTCCAGAATTTGAACTCAACTCGTGATCATCGTTGAGATCATCAGTTATCCTGAAGGTGGGCCGCGAACGGACATTTTCCATTGTATGGCAACAATTGCTTTAATAAACTTTTGAGCAAATAATATAATTTATATTTTTTCCGAAATAACACAACACTGGTCTAGTGAAAATATTATTTATTTATGATTGCACTGAAAATATTTCAAATTTTTTTTTTTAAACTGGCAACATTTACTAGAATATTTGCAAAATCACAGAAACAATACACTTTTCACTAAAAAAAAAAAAAGAAATAAATTTTTTATTTTTATATTTTACTATTTTTCTTTTAAATTTTTTTCTAATTTCAACATTTTAAATTTTTTATTATTTTAATCTAATTAGATTTCGCCAGTTATAGACGGAAATTATGAATACTTTCACTAAAAACTTAACTGTGGGGGTGGGGGGGGGGGCACTCACTTCCGCGCGCGTCGCTCAATCAACTCACCGCAAACTTTTTCTCATTTCGTTTTTGATATAAAAGATTTTTCATCACTTGCGGTCGCGACACAACGCGCCTCAATTGTTTATAGAAATGTGAAAACTCACTTTTCAAACAGCAGGTTTCGTTAAGAAATACGGACGGGAAAATTATTGAGAATTTTCGCCAACGAATTGCCATGACAGACTGAACAAGCTCTTGGCCAGCCGACGCGGAGAGCCACAGCCATCAGCATTTGGCAGAATGGTCTCCTTATAGTTTTGTGGGCTTTTGTTGTTGTAGCCACAAAAATGTTTTGGTCGCACGCAAAAGTATAATAGAAAAATTAAATACATATGTACTTATGTATTTTTTATTATTTTTATAAATAGTTGTGGGTGTATTTACATACATAGGTATATGTATGTACATGTTTACTTTTATACATATAGGAAGAAAGGAAAAGTGTTAAGAAAATATATTATAATACATGCATATGTACGTATCTACAATGTATTTAGTTTTAAGTATAAGATATTCATATGTAAATACATATGCACAAATACTCGTATTTATATTTATCCATGTATTGTTGGTGAAAGCAGGAAATAATTTCATTTATGGTATATATATACATAAAAAAGTAAATAAAGGAATATGTAACAAATAGAATGGAGGAGGAAAATGGCAATGAAAAACCCAAAAAGCGTGTCAAAATCCATAAGTATAAGTACATATGTATGTATGCATATATGTTTTTATCGTTTCTCGTTTGTTTACTTTGTATACAAATATTTGTTCGCGTTTTAATTTATTGTGCACAGCTTTCTGTGAACAAGTGGGCTTATTTATGATTTGTGTACTAGATATCTGTATTTACAATTATCAGTAAATCATTCATATGTTTTCTATCTACATATATGTATATATTATATTTCATTTATGATATCCGGAAAGAACATTTATTTGGCCGCAGGATATATCTATGTACATTTTAATATTAATAAAATAAAACAACAAAGACTGACAAAAATAATTAGCCGAAGGAGTGTCAACAAATACAAATCAGCATTTATTTTAAATCATTTTATATTAATTTATTCTTTTATTTAATTTTATTTTTTTATTATTTTATTATTTACACTTTATACTTATTACTACTTTAATTTATTTTATTTAATTTTATTTTATTTTATTTTATTTTATTTTATTTTATTTTATTTTATTTTATTTTATTTTATTTTATTTTATTTTATTTTATTTTATTTTATTTTATTTTATTTTATTTCATTTCATTTCATTTCATTTCATTTCATTTCATTTCATTTCATTTCATTTCATTTCATTTTATTTTATTTTATTTTATTTTATTTTATTTTATTTTATTTTATTTTATTTTATTTTATTTTATTTTATTTTATTTTATTTTATTTTATTTTATTTTATTTTATTTTATTTTATTTTATTTTATTTTATTTTATTTTATTTTATTTTATTTTATTTTATTTTATTTTATTTTATTTTATTTTATTTTATTTTATTTTATTTTATTTTATTTTATTTTATTTTATTTTATTTTATTTTATTTTATTTTATTTTATTTTATTTTATTTTATTTTATTTTATTTTATTTTATTTTATTTTATTTTATTTTATTTTATTTTATTTTATTTTATTTTATTTTATTTTATTTTATTTTATTTTATTTTATTTTATTTTATTTTATTTTATTTTATTTGATTTTATTTTATTTTATTTTATTTTGTCTTATTTTATTTTATTTTATTTTATTTAATTTAATTTAATTTAATTTAATTTAATTTAATTTTATTTTATTTTATTTTATTTTATTTTATTTTATTTTATTTTATTTTATTTTATTTTATTTTATTTTATTTTATTTTATTTTATTTTATTTTATTTTATTTTATTTTATTTTATTTTATTTTATTTTATTTTTTTTTTTTTTTAATTTTATTTTATTTTATTTTATTTTATTTTATTTTATTTTATTTTTTTTTTTATTTTATTTTATTTCCTTTACTTTTTTAATCCCTTATATACACATACATACAAGTACATACTCGTACATGCAAAAACGATGTGATATGGTTTGTATATCCATAGGCTTTATTTACATAAGATTAAGCATTTTGGTGTTGTTTTGTTTATCCCGAGCAAATGTCTGTTTGTTAGAATTATTTGCTTGACGAACAGCTGATTCAGAACATGCTTATGCGTTTGAGCATGTGTAGGATCCAACAAGTGTTTTTCAAAAACATGTAATCCAACATATATTATATATTTTAGGGGCTACATATCTACATATCTCAAATATTTCTTTTATTGTGAGAATAGCCCGCGGAATTCTTTGTGGACAAGGTATGGAAGGATGCAAAGTGCTAAGTCTTTGATCTCTCTTGATAAAACGAAGTTTATGCTTTCGGAGAGGTGTTCTCAGGATTCTCCTAACAGGCCCCTGACTAGGCCAACTTCCAAAGCACTGGAGATTATGGAGAAGCAAGGTAATGCTCATCCACTAACATAACAGCTGTCTGAATAGTGGTGTTATTCCTTTACTTAGCGCATAGAGCTTCCACGAGGGAGATTCTTTTTTCTGTCTATTTAATTTCAACTATAAAGATGAGGCTGGAGGTTCTAAATGAACTCTTCTGCACTGGTCATAAGTATTTTGAGTTGATAGTCTTCTGATATTACAGAAATAAATAGAAAAATACCTTCGGAGGACTCCGAAATTTACCACGCTCTGAGCTAGGAGTATCAGTAGAGGACTATTTAATAAAACCCGCAATAATGAACATTCTTCTGACAGAACACGAAACTGAGCTGAACTCTACCAATGAGGTTTCTAATGAAGACGACACATATGTAGACACGAGGAGCCCTATTATACATGGCTCAATATTCCTCTTTCATGACAAGATTGACAGTCAAGGCCCTTCATTAGCGCAGGCACCGCTTACGCGTCGTTACTTCTCTTCGTATTTTGCATTTTGCCAATTGGAAATACCAAGTGCAACTAGGTCGCTCTGCAATTGAGCCTTTCAATGCAGCAGAAGTATCCCTCTTCTCCTGCTTCCACCAGCGCGTACTGCATCGAAAACTTTCAATGCTGGAGTGCATGATATAGCCAGTCTCTTGGTCCTCTGAACTACATATGTATGTCAATGTCACCATATATCTCGTACAGCTCATTGTTCTATCGTATACCGTTGCCAATGTACACAATTTTTCTATTAGACTCCCAAGGCTCACTCATCGGCTGTCGACAGCGTCCACGTCATACAGCAGAACGGGAATGAAGAGAGAGACTTGTAGAGTTTAGTTTCTGTTCGTCCAGAGAGAACTTTACTTTACAATTGCCTATTAAGTCCACAGTAGCTACTCCTGACAAGAGTGATTATTAAAGCTGGTTCCAAGATAGAAGAAATTATCTACGTGGGAGCCAATATGTAAATGCGCTGACTTTTTATTGGATGACAAGAGATATTTCGTCTAGCAAGCCCATTTGTTTCGTTTCTTTGTCTAACCTAACTTATAACTAACGGCGGGCCATTTAAGGCTAATGGCGTTAATGACATCGATTTTAAGATTATATCTTATTTATTTAGCTCTGAGCAGCTATCACAAGAGAAGGAGTCTAACATCTCGTTAATTATCGAACGTCTTGGGGAGGTCTTTCCCAGCTCTGACTGCGTTTCTGATATTGCAATGAGTTTAGGCAGCTATATTTAGGTACCAATCGTCGGCCATGCCCTCCGTCCGACTATATTCTGCAAATAAGCTGATGCGAGCACGTCTGAACTGGCAAGACGACATATTTGAATCTCTCGCCACTTTGTTGTTCTTTAAGCGGGCATCTGATATTGGGTATTGGAATATCTTTTTCATCATCAGCGATTGGGGTTCTGAATTTTCCATCTCAGGATGTTGCACTTTCTCTGCCATCTAACAGGTCAAAGCAGTATTCCATCCATAAACCCAGTTGCTCAGAGTTTCGATCACCCTAAGTTTGGGGTATAATGAGGTGGAATGAAGTTTTTGGGTATAAAGTTACAATCGCAGGGCTATGTTCTATTCCAATTCTTGCGTCCACATTGCGCGCTCCCTGGAATCATGAGCAACGCTTCTGCAAGATGGTGTAGCCAACTCCTATGGAGTCTTCGTTCACATATTAAAAGAAGGCAACTTCAGTGGAGCCACTCCGACTTATACGGTTTAAGAGTTCGTTGCAGTCTATTTGCAGCCTCTGTTCACAAGAGCCTACAGCCTCGGCTGAGCTACTCCCCTTCCGATGTCGATCACTGCAAACCAATTAAATAGCAATCCCATAGTAGAAAAATAACAACACCTAAAAAAAAAAAACATTAGGATAATATTACATTTATTTACTTTAATTGTCGTTAACGATTAATCACTTTATATAATTTTCGATACAATTCAATAAATCACAATCAAAAAGTCTGTTAACATTCATTTCGGGATGTCCATGTGAAGTGGACGAAAAAATTTATATTCAAAACCACTTTTGTTGTAAATAAAATCATATAAAGACATACATACATACAAGTATAGAGTAAAAGTATATAATACATATGTACATATGCACTCGTATATATATCAGTGTTTGAATGTAGATTCAGCTTAGATTTTAGTTAAAATTTCTAAAGGCGAAAAAAAAAATTTACTTAATAAAATCTAATGAGCAGATGAAAACGCTTTGGAAACATTTTCGAATAAAAATATGTGAATAGAAATGTAATATTATATTTCATGCATAACACTAACAACTAACTTGTATATATTTATTTATATATACAATATTTGTAGGTATGTATATTGCCAATTCTTAAGCAGCAGTTTGCCTTGAATTGAATGCCTCACTTACTACTCGCTATGCCACTCGAAGACTATGTGTGCCCATATAAGATAAGCGGTGATGATAATAATTTGGCCGACCATCATTGGGAATACAACTCTGTGTGAGGGAGACACAAAAAAAATACATAGAGTTAGCATTGAAAGATTTGTCTTATATCTTCATTGTGTTTTTATTGTAATACTCACTTTAAGTAACGTGTAAATTTTATTTTATAACCATGCTGTTCGGCAATACCGGCCGAGACGACATTCGAAGAGGCGCCATACAAAGTGCCATTTCCTGTTTATGATCGTGTGAGAAAAAATAATAATAATTTTTACAATAAAAAAAAAACTTAGCAAACTCCACCAGCACTTACCACCCAAACTCGAACCGAAAGTCAACGCCCAGACGAGCGGTTCCAATGGCAAACCCAATGTCTCTCTACTCACCAGTGAAACCACCACGCGCACCATCATCGCTGTCACTGGTATGCTATCCAGAACGGCCGAGGCCATTGCCGATATCCAGAGTATAATAAATATAGCCATTGCCAAGCGATGTCGTTCATCCACGAATAAGATAATTCGCTTGGTAAGCTCACCAATCCACGCGCACAAACCCAAACGCTCCACACACTCCATCATCACAAACATGGCGGCGAAGAATAGCAAAGTCGTCCATTCGATGCGATGCAACAGATGCTCCATATCATCACGATTCAAGACAATCAACAATGCAATAACTCCCAACAAAGCCAACCAACCCAGCGGTAGTGTACGCCATTTTGGCACCGATTGTATGAAAAAGCAGACGAGCACAAATGCCAAGGCCACACATGCTTGCAATAACAATGTCTTATGCTTTATGGGATACTTGAGCTTGAGCTCCTGCAATGTATGTGTGTAGGCATCGTTGGAATCCAAACCGCGTTGTTTGCGGCGTAACGTACGTTTCAACACTTTCACTTTCTTGTGCAGCGTGGCGCGCACAAGGTCTGCGTCTTTGGAGTAGGATGAGAGTGAATTTGCGGCACGTTGCCAAACTTTAATTTCACGTCGTAGGTCCTTAAACTCTTTCGGTTCGTTGAGTCGCAACGATTGGGGGTCGCGGAAGGCGAAACGTAAGTATATGCAACTCTGTATGGTCACGAGCAGCACGCCGGGTAGAGTGTGTGTGACAAATTTTGTGAATGTGATGCCCTGGGGAAACAGAGAAAGCCTTTGAGTTATTAAAACAGGTATAATATTACGACAAGCTTAAAGAAGAAGACGGATGTTCCGTGATGTGGCTTCCGGTTTCTTCATTCAAGTAAAAGTCAAACATACTTCCCCAAAGCCTCATTTTAACATAGAAGAGATCACTCTACTCACTCCAACAACAGCGTGTACTGTTTTAAAAAATTCGGACACCACAGTCTTAATGAAATATAAGAGCCTGGCGGGCTTTAACCACATCTCACTACTCTCTTTAAGATATTTAAAGTAACTTTATAACCTCTGAAATTATTTTGGTTGAGCTCCTCCTCTAATTTGAGGTGTGCGTCTTAATGTCTTTCCAATTAGCGGAGAGACTTACAATTCTTTAAACCGCATCCGAACGACAAATGAATTTTGATGAGGAACTTTTACATTTCATCTCGAAAATATACTCGAAGGGAGGGAAAAATAATTCAGAAAATATTTTCTATAATTTTGGATTTTTATCTGTCCAGAAATCGAGCCCAAGGCCATCGGCATGGTAATACACACTGTTAATCACTCGGCCAATCTTGGCGCAACATAATCTTTACCCAACTTTTGCTTTTGTTCAGCAGCTCAGATGTTATTTTGGTCATCAACGACCCGAAGCAGGGAAGTCGCCCTTTTACCAGATTAAATGCTATGGAACGAGACTCATACTAGTTTGAACCAGTAGATGCCCCATTTGGACAGAATTGTGCTTTAATTAGTAAGCATCGCACGAGAGCCTGAAACTGCAGACAGAGAGAAGTTCTAAACTTTCCCCCTTGTTGAAACTCATCTCACTCTTAACGGTTGCACTTATTACATTATTCAACTTACATTTTTCATAAAGAAGTGATTGGAGCATATAATGATCGAAATGGGATCACCAATGGGCGTCAGTGAACCACCAATATTCGAATGTACTATGATTCCCAAAAGCACCGGCACAGGATCCAAGCTCATGACCTCGCAAAGTCTGTAAAAGTACAAAATATTGAAATAAATTAATGAAACCTTCATAAGCCACATGCGACCCCACCTGATAGCCACCGGCGTCATCAGAATAACCGTTGTTACATTATCCAAAAAGCTCGATACGAAACATGTTATAAAGCAGAGAAAATATATCATAGGCCAAATTTTACCACCCGATATCTCGAAAGCCAACACAGCTATGTAATCAAAGACGCCCGTCTCCGCCAAAATGCCGACTATAATCATCATACAAAAGAGTAAAGTTAACATTTCCATATCCATCCATTCGATGATCTCCTCCATATTGGGACGATCGTCAAAGCAAGCCAACACCGCGACAGAGAGTATAGAACAGATAATTGCAATGAAGGTACGTTGGAAAACCTGGTGGAGGTAAGAGAGTCAAGAGTTCAACTTTTAGCAACACCCGATTTGAGCGCATTTAATCTTTCCAAACTCACCTCCCATACGAGCAATGCATAGAATATCAGCAATATGCCCGCCGCAAGTAGTGTACCAATCTTTTTGTTGATAATCAAAGGATTGTAAACTAATTGCACAGCGAAATCCTTCTCGGCGTTCGAGTGCATGCTGAGTCGCATTGTCACGTCGGGTTTTTGTAACTTACGCAAGGTGTTGGTCGGCATTTCGTAAGTTTGATTACGCCACACAACAGGCGCTACCTCAAAGAGTGTTTCCGAAACTAACGGTATTAACCATGGTTGCAAGATATTCTGTTGGAAAAAGTGAGGAACTTTGCTAAGGATTATGTATATTAGATAAAGCTTCGGGGTATTACCTTATAGTCCTGTCGCTTATTAACTTTATCATAATACGACATTTGTGGCTGTACGAAGAGAAATTTCCCATCGTCCTCATGCTGATACATACGCATGGTCTCATTAAAAGTACCAAAGATTTTGAGTTTAAAATCGCCGGTGGGATTCTTGTGCAGCACAAAGTCTACAGAGTTCATTGAAAACATAATGGGAAGTCTTGTAAAAATCTTCGATTCTTGTACTCACTCTTCGTTTTATTCCACGGCACCTCGAGTGTTTTCTCCAGCAAATGTTTCTCCTCGAATATCATCAACACCACCGCAGCGAATACCCAAAACACCAAGAGTCCACTTCGTTTTATCAACTGTTCGCGTTTACGTCGTTCCTTGGACTTTTGTTTAGCCACAACTTGATTCACAACCGCTTTAGATTTTTCGTTAGTCGAGTTTTCGATGTCCGAGAGTGTGCACTCACCGTCAGTGCTGTGTGGGAAGGGAAGGGGAATTTTTTTAAATTATTTTCTCAAAATTATTTATTATTTGCATTTGATTTTTTATTGCATGGAGTTTTTTTCTCTTACCTTTTTTCATCAACCGCCATATGACCTTGTGAGAGCTTCTTCATATTAATATATTCCGAGTCCGCAAAACTGTGCTCGTCTTCATAGCTGGATTCCAAATCGTGTGCATTGGTCGATTCATCATCTGTTACCACTGTGGAACCTATCAGTGTGAGAAGGAAATTAGGAAATTTAGTTTTAATTTAGATTTCCTGAGACACTATCTTTAAAGCCTGTTGGAAGAAGCAAAGAGCCTTGCCGTGTTACAGGTTTGGAGATAGAAGTGGCTTAAGAGAATCTCACATAGACACATAAAACGCATTCGTTTTGATGAAAGAGAGAGTAAAAATATCCAAACCAGTATTTAATCATTGAATCCCTTAGTCCATGTCACAACTCTTCAAATTCGCATAGTGTCAATGTCTGTTGATTTCTTCGGATTGGTAAACGCATAAGATCGGAGATCAGTTTCAGTCTCTCAACGTTCCATCTGATAGTGCAAAGATGATTCCAACACTTCTTCCAAACAACTGCAATAGTCGTACCGCTTGAATTCCAATTGAGCTAGGTCAGAGCTCAATTATGTGCGATAGTTTTGATATTGGGGTAGAAAGGAGGTTACCTAACCTTCCATGGTCCCAATGAGACCAACAGGATCTCGAAACCTCGAAATTGTCTGGCTCATCAGCATTGTAGCTCCCATTTCCAACTATTCTGTTAATTCTAAAACATGTCTGCGCCATAGGCAGCAATATCCACCCAATTTCTGAGCTCACTATGAGTGAGCCCAAGCCCTTAATAGCCGATTGCCCATCTGAGTAAATATTAGCCGGAAGTTGATATTCCTACTCCCGTCTAAAAAACACGGCAATGGTCAAGAAGTCTAAGCCTCCACCGAGGAATAATTCCTAAGAGAATACTCCAATTTTAACCTTCAAACTTCCACTCCCTCCGTGAAGAAGTAAAGTGTTGCTTGACTCCAGTGGCTCTGTTCCCTCCATTCCCCGCGCGAAGGTATTATGATGGAGAAGTAGTCGCCCGGGAGTTGGAAATTCTAATTTTCAAGAAACTGTGAAACAAATTTTTTAATGACTTCAATCTTAATATCTTTCAGGGCAATCAAAAGCATTTCCTTTTTTGAAAGCTCGTTATCTCAAGTGTGTTCTCAGAGCCACAGGTTTGTGATATGGTGGAGCGTACTCATGGTTTCTGGCCTAGCTCATAGAGTTGTTAGAAAAAAACTCACACACATAAGGAGAAGAAAGCGATAAAAGAAAAGTTCAGTCTCGTCCTTGAGGTGGAATTTCACCCTGTGCAACAATTTCGAGCGAAGTCATGGTCATTTGAAGACTCTTTTCGCCTTTCGACACCTCTTTCCAGGCTTAACCCGCCTTTGGTCAACGAATCCTCAACAGCTCTCGGACGAAAAAATATATGTGAACTCGGGTACCAGTATTTACTACAACGAAATCCAAAGATTTAGATAAGCTCTGAATTAATCTTTGGTGTTTTCCATAAATTCCCTAGCAGGTTTTTTGGCTACCTTGATTTCGGGGTAAGAGAAAGAGACTCGCTAGACTATAAATGATGATACTCCTTTCGAAAAAAAAATCTGTTCAAATGACGTCCTTCTTCTCCGTACAACAAGTCACAAGCTAAGAACCCCATTCCTTTTTTTTAAACTGTCGTTAGAATACAAACCACCTTAAGATTATTAATCTACCAGCATTCTTCGAAACAGTTCCTTCCCTGGAACCTTGTTAGGTAACGTGGACGACTAGGTATCACAACTTTACTCGTTTGCCTTTAAGATTGGAAAAATTTCCTTATGTTAAGTTCTTCCTGAAGTCCTCAATTCTTAGCCAAAACGCTGAAGGCGAAAAACAGTTCGGTATCCAAGTTAATAATTTCAAACCAGTTACTTCTTAGAAATCTTCTTTACAAGCTTTTTGGTTTGATTTTCGACTTCCAAATCGTGATGAGCGCCTTCATTTTTTCCCACACATGGTGAGAGCTCCCTTACGAGCGATAGAGTATTCTGAAGAGCTTTTATTTCTTGTCACAGTCGGAGGAGTTCACATTCACCGCGACCGGGAATCTGTGATCTTTCGACACATCATATATCTTTGACCATCTTCGGCTCGTAGCAGGCGGAAACACCCACTCGGCTGATTTAAACGCAATCGGCGTGTCATAAATTGGAATCAATGAGTTTTTCACAAACCCCAGAACGACATCGATCAATCAACAACTAAATACGTAAGTACTGTTATTTATCATTAACACGCACTTATTAGCATATAAAATTAAAAAAAAATATATAAATATTGAGAGTAGTACCAAGTTGGACTACCAAAAACGAATGAAAGACAAAAGCACACCCGAGTGTTGATGTAAATGACAGCTCCATTCGCAAGGTCCTTGTCTATTTTGAACATTATATTGTAATTTGGGCGACTAAAAATGTCTATTGAACGGTATATATGTACTCGTAAGTACAATATGTAAATATTCGGGATTGAGCACTTGCACATGGCATTGAGAGACAATAAATAATTTCAATATTTATGCTATAATTAACCTTCAATTGTTTTTTTGTCCATTGAACTGTTTTCTAAACTCCCTATATACCATACATACATATGTATTTATGTATTTCTATGTAGGTATGTCTGTATGTAAATGAGTGCGTGGGAGAAAGTATATATTACAAAGTGTCGTTTTCCTTTGAAGCGTGCTGGGGAAGTGAGAATTGAGTATTGAATACTTGATGACATAAACAGCAGCAGCGCTGTTGTAACTACAACAACGATATTCATTAATGAGTTAAAGTTAGCAAAAAAGCAAAAATTCTTTGTAATCAAGTGATAAATATCAAACAATTATTTTATTTGATTCGTTTGTGAGATTTCCCCCGAAAGCAAAAGGAAGCGCTCGTATTTCACTCTCAATTTTAATTTGAATTGTAATAAAATGTCAGCATTGATTGGAATTTCAATTTAGTTATGAGAAATGAAGTTCGATAGAAAATTTGCTGTATTCCACAACTTTTCTGTGATAAAGGCGAAAACGCAAGTCAGGCGACTGAAAATGTGTTTATGGTCCTGATGCAGTAACATTGCACAAAAACCAGTTTGGAACCACTTAAAAAAGGCTGGATAACCAAAGAAGCTCGGTATATGGTTGCCGCATGAGTTAACGTGAAAAAAACCTCATTTCCATCTGCGAATCGCTGCTGAATCGTAACAAAATTGACCAATTTCTGAAGCAGATGGTGACTGGTGATGAAAGGTGGCTCACTTCCAGCAATGGCAAATGAAACCGGTCATTGTCAAAAGGCATAAATCCGGCATAAACGGTCTCCGCCAGGATTGACGACCATGAAGATATTGTTGTATGTTTGGTGGAATTAGCAAGTAATTATCCACTAAGAGCTGCTTCCCTACGACCTAACTCTTAATTCGGACCTTTACTGTCAGCAATTGGACTGACTGAAGGAAACAATCGCCCAGAAGCATCGAGCTTTGGCCAGTATGAGAGAAGTTGTGCGCCAGACCACACACATCGCCTCCAAAAGCTTGGTTAGGAGGCTTTTATGCATCCAACTTATAGGCCGAACCTCGCACCAATTGATTACTATCAGTTTCTTTCTATGGCGAATAATTGGGCTAGTGAAGAATTGACTTCAAAAGAAGCCTGTGAAAATCGATTGCTTCAATTCTTTGACAATACGGACAAGGGTTTATATGAGAGAGACACAATGAGGTTACCTTCAGAGTGAAAAAAGCTTTCGACCAAAACGGTTGATATTTGGCATAAATCGGATAATTCTAACTAAAGGGTGGTTAAATTGTAAGGGCCGATGTTGAATGTGAACCACACCTAAACGCCAAGTTTTTTTCCGAATTTAATTTGACATTTCTCTATTTCAGACTTACTCAATTTGAACCATGGAGAGATACACAATCCAACAACGTGTTAAAGTTATCCAGACTTATTATGAAAATTTTCGAAGAAAATCATCTTCAGGATGTGGACGATATGTGGTTTCAGCAGGACGGTGCCACTTGCCACACAGCTAACGAAACAATGGCTCTTTTGCGCAACAAATTCAATGGCCGTGTTATCTCACGTAATGGCGATGTCAATTGGCCCCCAAGATCATGTGATTTGACACCGTTGGACTTTTTTCTCTGGGGTTATTTGAAAGAAAAGGTGTACGTCGATAAGCCAGCAACAATTCAAGAGCTAAAGGATGAGATAATTCGGCACATTAACGGCATAGAAACTCCATTATGCCTCAGCGTCATCGAAAATTTGGACCATCGTATGGAGGTGTGCCGCCGAGGTCGCGGCGCTCATTTGGCCGATATTTTGTTACATACATAATTGAATAATACCAATATATCATAATAAAATAAAATTTCAATAATTTCCTAAATAGTTTGTGTTTTATTCAAAATCAACATCGGCCCTTGAAAATTTAACCACCCTTTATAATAAATAAAGCCTTCAATTTTATGCAAAAACATTGTATTAGTTTTACTACTTTTACTGCTAGACCTAACATAAAGTAAAATAATAAATAAAATTTTTATTGTATATAATAAAACAAAATTAAACTAAATTAAATAAATAAATTATAATAAAATGGAAAACAAATTTAAATAAAATAATTAAAAATTAATCAAAATAAATTATAATAAACAAAAAAATGAAAAATTAAATATTTTATTTTAATTTAATTTAAATTAAATAATTAAATCTTAATCGAAATAAATTAAAACAAATAAATTAAAATAAAAAAATAAAAAATTTAATTAATAAAGTAAATATAAATTAAATTCAATGAAATAAATTTAGTAAAAAGTACGCCTATTAAATTAAATATAGTACAATTAAACAATTTTATATGAAATTAAAGTAAATTTGATTTATTTAAAATTAAATAAATCAATTAAATAAATTTAAAATATGCAACAAATGAAAAATTAACTTAAAAACATAAAATAAAACAAAAAGACTTGAATAAAATAAAAGAAATTAAAAATTTTAAATAAAAGTAAATTTAATTAATACATTTAATAAACAAAATAAATTAAAACCGAAATTAAAATTATATAAGTTAATAATAATAATAATAAATAAACTAAAATTGAATTAAAATAAATTTAGTTAAATTAAATAAGAAATGTAAGAAATATAATAAACTGAAGCAGCTTAAAAAAATTAAGTTATATTAAATTATTTAAAAAAATAAATTAAATTATTTGTTACACTGTATAAAATAAAATTAAAACCATAAATAAGATGTAAATAAAATTATATAATAAAAGATAAATTAAATTTCAACAAATTTAATTAAATAGTCATGTAAAAAACTAAATAAAAAAATACAATAGTTGAGACAATTAAATTCAGTTAAACTAAGTTAAATTAAATTAAATTATATAATTTAAAATAAAATTAAATAAAAATTAAAACCTATTAATTTTGTTATTAAAATTGAACATAACAATGTTTGTACCAATGTACATACTTTGCATACTTTAAACAAATATCAAAAAAAAGTTTGATTTGACGTCTGCTGAAACTGGCAGATTGCCACTAAAATTTTGCATTTACAACAAATTAATTTATCTGAGGAAGTAATTCCAAAGCGGTCGTCGCAACTGTGTACATACATACATACGTGTATATACATTTTTGTTTAATTTATAGCTTAGCTAAACAAACAATGTTCTCTAAGTATACTATGAATTTCAATACAAGTTTTTTGTACTACGAATGTCCAACATAGAATTAAGGCACCGTTGTCGATGGTTTTCCCACACCCCTAGGCGCTGCCATGATAACCGACTATTTGATGCCTGAAATTGGATTTCGTGATTTCGGCGACATTTGGTATCAACAAGACAGCACCACTTCCCTCACAGCGCATCAATCAATGGATTTATTGAGAGAACACTTCGGCGAGAGATAATACCACGTTTTGGGGCGGTCGATTGGCCACCAAAATCGTGTGATATCACACCTTTAAACCTTTTCCTGTGGGGATATTTAAAGTCTAAAGTCTTTGGGATGGCCCGCTTCGATTCAGGCCTTGGAGCAAAACATCACGCGTGTCATTCGCCAGTTACCAGTCGAAATGCTCGAACGAGAATGTTTCTTTGAATGAGAATAAACATTTCCCTTTAAATTTGAATTTTCTGTGAACCTCGAAATGAATAACCCTATTGATATCCTAAAAGATCGAATCTCTCACAATTAAAAATAAGAGACTAAGAAGGTTTGTCCTACACCATGAGATTGCCCAATTCTAGGTAGCAGTAAGACGTTGAAACTCGAACCATCTCCCTCAATGGTCTATATCGGGTCCCTAATTTCATTTATTTAGGTGAAAATTAAGAATTTTGCTTCAAATGAAATGAAAAATATTTCAGAGAAAATGCGAGCTTTGGCACAATTGATGCACGTGACTCTCATTTAGCCTTGAAACTGATTTCTAACCTAAAAAATTCAATAAAAATAAAAATTCTTAAAATTTAATATCAACATCCACCTTATTTGCGAGAAGGACGTTAGGTTCGCGCTACTAATAAACAAACAAATAAATCACCGGGGTCGCGAAAGATTATTACGTGTTGTAGATAAAAGATTATCACGCTGCATAGAGACAACAAATAATTTCACTTAAGCTACGAGTCTGCATGAGAAACATAAAACCACATATTTTATTACAAATTTTGCTACTCAAAACGTGTTTGTGATTAAGTAAAGCTGATTTCATTAAAAATATTATGCAAGCTAACCTCGATGCATTTCTGTTTTTGTTTTGCCATAAAAATGCAAAGCTTTTTATTAAAAACAAAAAAACAAATACAAATACAAAAAATGTTGAGTCTTTCATGCTGTTGCACTAATTAATTGCTTTACCTTCAAAGGAGTTGCACACAGCTGAAATGCGTTTAAGCATTTTTTCATAGTTGCATCTTACATTAATTATAAATATAATATTTCTCTAAGCATATGTATGTACACGTATGTGCATGTCTTTTATTTACCCACCATGCAATCGCTCATTTTCCATTTGAAAGGACACCATACTCGGATCGTGTCGTATTTGTGGCGGTAAAGCGCGCCACACCTGCAGTGTCTGCTCGGTGACCTGACCCGGTGCCATTAGATTACGACTGGAATGTGAATGTGGTTTCAATAGATCGACGACACCCTTTGATGGTGTGCTGCTGGTGTTAGCGTTGGCGTTGGTATTGGTATTGGTATTGGCGCTGTTGTTGTCGTTGTCATTGTTGTGGCTGTGACTCGGGCTGGCGCCATTTTTCAACACACGTATTTTATCCTTAATGCCCATATTGGCTGCAATGTAGTTGTTGTTGGTGCACGGGGGAGGGGCTTTTGAAAAGTTAATATTGAGCAGCTGAGTTGAATGGCTTTTCGAAATAATTTTCTGGTGGATTAACAGTTAGGCGTGTGGGTGGGAGCTTCGTTGGTTGTTTATCTTAGATATGCGTTGTTTTTAGTTTTTTGTTTTTGTTTGTTTTTATTATTTATTAGAAAGTAGACGCGTGCTTAATACACATTCACACATACTAATGCATGTTTTTTTTCGTTCACACTTAATAACAATTAAACTACTTAAACGCAAAAGACATTTATTTTTGTTGTTTTTTTGTTTTTTAATCACTCTTGTCGTTTTATTGTTTTATGTATGTGTGTGTATGTAGAATTTATCTAATTAAAATGAATTTTAAATAGTTTGTTTTGTTTATAAAGCGCATTAAAGGCTGCGTGGACGCCGACATTTGTTGTTTTATTCATTTCTTTTTTTCTTTGCTATGCGGATGCGCGCGCTTTCTGTAGCTGCATGTGTGGGCTCGTCACTTCAGCCAATGTCATCAATTCCAATTCTAATTCCACTGACAATGACACTGGCAGCTCGTTGCTCTATTTGTCTGGCTGCTAGACACACTTTTGGCTAAACGAAAATACTAAAATGTGTTTATGGATGTGTGTGTATGTACGTACATATGTATACCATATTTATTTATTTCTTATTTTGATTATTTTCACACTACATTTTTACTATTCTTCACTACTTATTTTGCGTTTGCGTTTGATTTTAATTTTTTCATTTCAATGCAAAAATACTACTGAAAGGAATCGAAATTTCTGTCGCACGTCGTATGTATTTTGGTCTAAATTTAAATTTTTCTTAAAATTTTTGTACCTGAAAATTTTTAATTGTGCTTTGCAAAAAATAGTATCGTTAATTATTGCTTAAAACATTTTAAATTGATTATACAATTTTTATAAAATATATTTATTATTAATGTCAAAGTGTAGTCTAAATTTTAAAGCGTAAATATGTATTTTCTTGTTTTGTTTTTGTGATTATAAATGCTGTATATTTTAAACTGAGTTCGAAATTTGAAAACTCCCATAAAACTAAAAAAATAATAAAATAGAAAAATATAAAATAAACTTTCCGTATTTTGACTTAAAGTACAGTCTGCAAACGATGTCTTGAAGACCTTCAAAATTGGTTTTAGGGCTAAAATCAATATGCGATACTTATGGCATTGCGTGGTCAATAAGAATCAAGCGAAGATTGTTATTTTCGCTCGTGTAATGTGGAAAAGTATACTTCAAAACGGAAGCAAAATATGAAATTACACGAATCTGTTATCAGTTATTCATCTCATCCTTCATGGAACCGAAAAATCAGTATGCAAGTTCCATGCTACCTCAAAAGAGATGACAAGTTCTAAATTTGTCTTCCCAGAGGTGAGAGATCTGAATCTTACCAAAAAACAGCTGCTAAGCTGGATCAAGGTCTCATAGTAGGAACTTACTTTTACCAGGAATGTCTTGATCATGATTTAGATATCATGATAATCAATACACTTTCTATTTTACCAAAGGGAACAACTTTGTTTAGTCTACCAATATTGAAGATGGGATGAATGTATGAAAGAGATCTTGAAATGAGATGACTAAGCGCAAAAGAGTAAGAGTATGGTTTCTTCAAAAAGTATTCTGGTGGTCTTTATGTAAGCCTCTTTACAATAAAAAATTTAATTGACAAGCGGGTGGTGGGGATTTAAAAATTTTGGTCACGTTGGTGGTGGTTGACTAAATTTCCTTGCTTGGGTAGAAGAGATCAAACAAATCACTGTACCAGAATAGCACTTCGAGGCATTATGTGATGATGAGAATAACATCCTGCATGAAACTGTAATGCCTGTGGGATTGTTAAAGCAATTTAAAAAGTTTCTTCCAAGTGATAGAAATTGTTTCAAATATTAGGTCAAGTAAAAAGTTCGTTCGGTTTTTATCTAAGAGATGGCGTTATTGTCCATAGTACTAGTATTACGTCTCGCATCATATCATACTATACGGCGCTGAAAACGTGTTTATTCGCGCTATTTGTCTTTGACAGTTTATCGATTGATTGACTCAGAACGTTGTGAGCGCTCGTCAAAGATGGATACCAGCAAAGAGAAAATTCGCTATATTTTACAATTTTTCTTTGATCAAGGCGAAAAAGCCGCCAAAGCGGCTGAAGCTCCAGGAGCACGGATGGGAGGTCCTAATGTACCCACCTTATAGTCCGGACCTGGCACCAAGTGATTACCACCTTTCCCTGTCCATGGCGAACGCGCTTAATGGTGAAAAGTTGGCCTCAAGAGAGGCCTGTGAAAATTGGTTCTCCGAATTTTTTGCTAATAGAGACGCAGCCTTCTACGAGAATGAAGTTGGCATCTCGTTGACAACAAGTTTACGAACAAAACGGCGCATCGGACAAACAAAGTTATCATATTTTGAAAAATCAATCAAAAAACCGTACGAACTTTTGACCTAATATTTAATATCAAAATTTCTAGATCTCTAAGAGGCATAAATGAAGGAAGGTGTATTCAGGGACTTACGGATAAACCAACATTCATCACAACTTTAACGGTTCCATAAAGAGAAGGGTTGAGAAGAAGAAATTTTGGGCAATAGGAAAGACCATAATGTTAGAAAAATTTCAAGCTCTAGATTGGCCATTAAGTTCAAAAGCACGTTTTCTACATTTCCATAACGACCACTTTCCAGTAAGTTAAAAAAATGTGAGTGAGACATAAGGTGAACGATTTGCCTAAAATTTTAGGAAGATGGAAAAAATTACGAGGCAAGACGGAGCGACTCCCCAGATGGCTGACTACTGTTGGACGCTTCAGAGCGAGATTTCAGATGTTTCATACAACCGAAAATCTACAAAGTGTGACCTTAGCAATGAATGTGTATTCTATAAATGAAAATTTTCCCACGCAATCGTAAACAATATTTTTTTTTAATTTTTTTTTTTTAACTGAGATAACACCAAGACCGTCAGAAATCGAAACGTTCTGTAATAAAATGAAATAAGTTTTCGGATTCAAAACATCTTCTGTAAAAGGGAAATTTCAGTGGTTTATAACCAGGGTTTTGTCGTCGACTTTTCCTTAAAAACATTTAAACTTGATTTCAAAAACATCTTGGTAAAATCTACTCTTTTAGGGAATGCACACAGATACCGAAAAACAACCGCCACAGTTCGTTAGCTGGCTGGCATAACACCTTATTTTCTCAATATTCTGAATCTCCCACCCTACAGCCCAGATCTGGCCCCGAATGTTTTTATATGTTTGCAAAATTTAAAACAAGAGTTGAGGAGTCAAAAAATGATCATCAATGATGAATTCAAGGAGACGGTTTCAGTGTATTTTGAAGACAAAGAGAAAAGATTTTTTAGGAATAAATTAAGTGAAGGATCTGAAAAATGTATCCGTCTTGCTAGTAAATATATTCAAGAGGAAAAAAATGGTTTTTTTCTTTATTTCCACTACATGAGGCATAATTCCGCAAAAAAAACCTGCTCCCCCGTTTTCAAGTTATTGGAAAAGTGCACCTATTTACACCTATACAACAAAAACTATTATTAAAATACAAAAAAAATCTCAAACTTTTGAGTTCATTCTTCTTCTTCTTTTTCAACAAACGTAATAAGCGCGTGTTCATGACGCAATTGTTGAAATATTACGCAGGCTTTTGTGTTTTAATTTAATTTTTTTTTTATTTGTACAAATAAACGTTTAAAATAAATTTTTTGCACGTCCGCATAAGCAACAAAAATACGTTGACATTTACCATAGTTTTTATTTATTTAGAATTGCAGGCATTTGTGTACTAATTTTAGGTGAACTGAAATTTATTTAAAACTCCTACACTTTGATATTATTATTTGTATATTATTTTTAGGTTTTATTTTATTTTTATATGTATTTCATTTATTTTAATTTATTTATTTCATTTTTTTTATTATTCTACACTCAATTATAATTTGTTTTCCGCTTGAAATAATCAGCATTCCTTGCATTGGGTTTGATTTACGCTTATCGCAATATTTGTAAATATTTTTGATACACAAAAACACGCCAAAAAACTGTGAGCAGCAGGAGTTTGCTCTTCATGTATATATGTATGTATGTATATTTACATGCTCACATATACATATGTACTTATGCATATGTATGCAAGTACAAAATTAAATATTTTCTACCACGATTCAACAGCTGTTTTGTATATTTTGAACTAAGAAAAAAAAACACATTTTCTTCACACAATCATTTTCACGAAAATCAAAATCCGCAACTTCAACCATCAGCGTTTGCCACACGACTAATTTGAATTCGCTGCGCTGCACAGCATTTCAACGGTTTCCAAGTGTTGCTGTTCTAACGCAGCCGCTGTCAGCCTCACCGGCCTCCCAAAATTATATATGGTATACAACACTTCCAACAACCGGCCGCTGACTGCTGCTACAAAGTTGCTTTCCCATAAAATACTCTACCAAGTTTAGTAAGTGTAAACGCGGCATTTACGCAGGCTTCGCTGTCGTCGTCGCTGCTGAGGCTACAACAGCAGCAGCAGCAGCATCGGTAGCAGAACGACAGCGCCACCAAATAGTTCCAGCTTTTAAAATAAACAACAAAAGCGTAAACGCCTTCAACACGCCTTTGTAGCTTACACACCTGTGGTTGTTTTGCAGAGCTTAAAAGCTCAAAGTTTTACCCAAGCTTTTCTTTTCTTTTTTTTTTTTGCTAAGTTTAACATGTGTTTGTTTGCCCGGTAAAGCCTTACGTGTGCTGTGTTATCATTAAAATTGTTATTTTCCTATGTGTGGGTGCTGCTTGACAATGACACTGAAAATTCTCTGTTGTACTCTCTCTTTCTCTCCCTGAAGCATACATATGGGGGCAACAGCAAAGCAAGGTTGCCAAGTTTCTTGTTTTAAACATTCCTTAGTTAGTGGTAACTGAGAGGTTCACAATAACTTTGGTAATAAGCTAAATTTGTTCTTTTTACAACCACTCGAAATCTACGTCAATAGTCTTTACTGGCATAGATACCACTTAAGCCATTACAGCCGAGTTAACAACAGCACGCCATTCATTCCTTCTCTTCACTTTCGGGGCCAATTGAAAATACCAGGTATAGCCAGTTCCTTCTTTACATGATATTTCCAACAGATTGAAGGAATTCCTATTCTTTCAGCGGCGGGTGCTGCATCGAGAATTTTCAATACAAATGGTTCCATCCGGACCACACGGCATAGCACGCCTAGCTACTCAATTTTTATTCGCTGGACTATGTCAATGACGACGTATACCTCTTACAGGTTATACCTAGTTCCATCGACTGCGGTATTCGCGGCTCCCAACTCGCAGAGGACCATAAATCTTACCCTAAATCTTTCTCCTCACCTAACGTGGACTTATTAGATGTTGTCATCGTCCATCCCTCCGCACCATATAGCAGGACGGGACGGACTTTTAGAGTTTGGTATTTGTTCGTAGCACCTGTTGGCAAGAGTAATTCTACGTTAAATTTCAAAACTGACATTATTATTGGTGTTAGTGCTGGTTCCAAGTATGACTTCAAAGTTATGACGGTCAAGAGTGGCAGGCGAGCGGCGAATGCGACGATTGTTTGTTTGATGACATGAGATATTTCGTTCGCCGTCCTTCACTACCAGTTCCAAACGCTTCGCTTCCTTATCCAATCTGGGGAAAGCATGGTTGTTGAGGCCAATGATGCCAATATTATCGTACATAAGCAGCTGAACACTCCTATAGGAGTCTGAACCTTCCCTATTCGGCTCTGCAGCTCGTATTATTTTCTCATTCATCTTGCTCTTCTCTGAAATCTTCTAAGTTCTCTCGGAAGTATTGGAGATGGGATTGAACAATATGTACTTTAAATACTTTGAACATTCTTTAGGATGTTTTATTTTCAGTAACAGTATCTTTTAGTGCCCAAAAATATCTCCAAGATCTCTTAATAGGTAAACCATATGATCCAACAAAAACACCTTCTTTCAACTTTGCCTCTTAGTGGCCTGAACACTTTGATATTAGGTATTTGAAGAAAGTTATATCTCTTGGAAATGCCTTTGCAAACAACTTTACCAACCTGAGGTATGTATATGTAAAGCGGAGGTAGAAGAACATCATGAGCGGCCACCAAAGGTTTTTTCCGCCAACGTCAAGCTTCTTCGGCGACGAACACTTATTGGTTCTATGATTTGTACGGTCTCTACTATCCCATGAACACAAAGAGCAAAGAAATTGAATACACCGAGATTTTTGAGCAAGCACCTTGCCCAAGATCTTGAAATCACCGTGTACTTACCATTACCCTTTTTTCATAACGACCCCCGCAAACGAACTAAGGATCATGGTTTGAGGGCATCCACCTGGAATGTCCGGCCCCTTAATTGGGCAGGTACTGCTGCCCAGCTGGTTGATATCCTCTATAAATTAAAGGCTGACATGACCGCTGTCTAAGAAGTGCGATGGACGGGAAAACGAGTAGGTCCTTCTGATATTTACTACAGGAGTCATATAAAGGAGCGCAAATTTGATGTCATTTGGTATGAAGACTCCGTTACCGAGTACTAGTATTCCCCCCGGTGAATGAACGTCTCTCCAAAATCCGCATCAAAGCTAGCTTTTAGCATGTCACTGATTTGCGCCTGCGCCCCGAAAGAAGAGAAGGGCGATGTGGCCAAGAACTCCTTTTATGAGCGCCTGAAAAGTATCCATGAGCGTTGACCCCGTCTGCACAACTGTCAGTAAATTCAGTGTCCACGACGAAACAGCCCCAAATTGGTTGTCTGTAGTACTAGACTCCAATACAAGAAAATTCATTAAGCCACTTGGCTGTCTTCAGATCAAAAAACTAAAAACCTGATCGATCATGTTGTGATAGCCGGACGAAGAGGGAAGCGAAAAGCATTTGCAGACAAAAAAGAAAGAGGCCAACATGCGAGAGCATGAAGAGCTTGAGAAACTTGCCGATAAGGGTAATGCTTGAAAAATCTACGCATAGACCCGCCGACTTAGAGAAGATTTTAAAACCAGCCAAACCCTTGTGTGATACAGATGGCTTACCAACTGACCTATTCAAATATGGTGGCGAAGAACTGCCGCATCAACTTCTTTGCAAAATATGGTCGGATGAAAGCATGCCCGACGATTGTAACCTAAGTGTACTCTGTCCAATTCACAAAAAAGGGGACCGCATAGTTTGCGCAACTTACTGTGGGATAAGTCTTCTCAACATTGGATATAAGATCCCATCTAGCGTATTGTATGAAAGACGAAAGCCCACTGTCAATAAACTAATTGGATCGCATCAGTTTTGGGTGGTCCTCTGCGAGCTGGGAAAGGCGAATGCCACCGCCGATAATCTAGAGACAGCTAAGTCATGAGATCCAGATAGATAAGAATACTCTAGCTTTGAAAGTTTTCGATGGAGAAAAGCCTGGCTGCGCTTGGTTATTCCAATAGGCGCCAGTTTTGGGTGGTCCTCTGCGAGCTGGGAAAGGCGAATGCCACCGCCGATAATCTAGAGACAGCTAAGTCATGAGATCCAGATAGATAAGAATACTCTAGCTTTGAAAGTTTTCGATGGAGAAAAGCCTGGCTGCGCTTGGTTATTCCAATAGGCGCCCAAAAACAAAAAGCAAAAATGAATGGCGGGCTGTTGTTAATTCACCTATAGACGTGTTAGCGGTGTCTACGTTAGTAAAAAAGAAGAAGAAAGAAGACGAAAGCTCTGAAGCTTAATGCACAAGTACTGTACTTAAAGCTTATCATACAAAAAAAACACTAAATAAATAAAAGGTTAATGGGTGATTTTTTTCGAGAATTTTATTTTATTATTTATTTGAAAATATACATACATATATATGTATATATATATATATATAGAAAGTTAATATTGCATTTATTAAAATGATAGAAGTCGTTTGTTAAACAAAAGCTTTCAAATAAGAAAAGCTCAACCTAAAACTTTCGTTTGTTTCATATGTATAAATATTAGCTATATACATATGTACGAGTATATAGAAGTATGTGCACTTTTATATATTTGTAAATAAAATATTTGCCTCTTCATTGATTTATGCACATATGTACATACATATGTATGTAGTTTTACAATATTTACAGTAATCATCATAAACATATCAACACATCACTTGTTGCTGCATCATTAACTGACTGTTAAGCTTTCATGGGTATTTGTTGTTAATTTATTAGTAATAACATACGTTGTATACATACATACCTATGTATTTAATATGAGCACATTCCTTTGAACTTACTAAGTACTTTATTAGAAATTTTTTCTTTTCATGGTGTTGCTTGTAGGATCCGACTTGCGTGTTCGACTTTTGTTAAAATATTTATTTAAAGGACAATGCATGCTACATATAGACATATGTATGTTTTGTACATGGCGTATGAAGAATATACTATTAATTGAAAATAATATTCTTTCTAGACAGAATTTATAACACTCGTAGACAATAATTTATAAATTATTAAGAAATGTAAAATGCAGCAGTTGTGCGAAAGTTCAATAACCAAATGAAGAAATTTACTTATTAATTTATTTCTTAAACAATTTTTGTAGTGGCGCGGGTGCAAATATCTGAAAAAAAATTTGGTTATTAAAAGCATTTTAGTTAGGTTAGGTTACACTGAACGGGATGATGCCCATTGCGCGCCTTAGACCTCTTGAACCATTATAGGACCAGTTGGAAGTCCGTTCTTTGCAATCTAAAGTAGTAGTCGAAGCCTTAATTAATACATTTAATATATTTTATAGTACTCTTAAACTTTCTCCATTAATTGCATATAGATTTTTTTCATATATTCTCTTCAGTTATATTTATGCTTAACCTTATTCCTTATCGAAATCACACAAAAAAGCTGTTATTTATGTATAATTAATCAAATATGTACTTCCGTCGCCTTCACATGTCCTTGGCATATGTATGTATGTAGTCATAAATTTTTTCTCCTTCCACTCTACTGTTTCTTTACACATATTTTTTATATACTCCTTAACAAAAAAAAACTACCACATGTTGATAGTGATTTGTACATTTTTACTAAGTAATAGCCTTAAGTCACTAAACTAATAAGTCGGTAATACATGTAATTTATTTTAGGGTGTTTGATGTCTTGTCAAGCTTGTTGTCTTTAAATGATAACTAATTGTCCAACGAGTATATAAACTTATTTATATTATTACAAATTATATTTTTTTAATCACGCTTAAATTTCTGAAAATATTGAACGTTTTAGAGATTATCATTCGTAAACAATCGAACACTACAATCGATTACTACACATCTTAAATTTCTATCGGTTACCTTTTTAGGTTATTTAGTTACTTTAGTAGTTTAGTTTTGTTGTTGTTGTACTCATTTTAATACAAACAAACAAAATTAATAAATTCTGCTTAAATATTTTTAAGTAATAAATTTCTCTAAAAATTTAAATATCGTCTATTGATGCCTGATGTTAGACGGCTTTAAATTCGAGTTAGGTTGCCAATACCTCGGTGTGGAAGGCCCATTGTCGAAATAAACATTGCACAAACAACAATTTGTAGGCACATTAAAAAGGCGGGATACATAAAGCAGTTCGATGTATGGGTGCCACATGAGTTAACGAGAAAAACTCTCACAAACCATTTCCACTTACGAATCGCTCCTAAATCGCAATAAAATTGACCAATCACTGAAGCGGTGACTGGTGATGAAAAGTGGATCACTTAAAGTTTTCAAGCCAGAATTGATGGCCAGAAAGGTTTTGTTTTATGTTTGGTGGGATTGGAATGGAATCATTCACCATGAGCTGTGTTTCATCAGAACAACGCCAGGCCATACACATATCAATAGTGACTCGCCAGAAGCTCCGAGTGCTTGGTTGCGAGAATTTTTTGCATCCACTTTATAGTCCCGACCTCGGAACTAATGATTACCATCTGTTTCTGTCTTTGGTGATGATAAAAATGGTGCATATTTGACATATGTAAACCTGGGATATTTCTAACTATGATAAATAATGGATTACTTTTTACTAGGCAGATATGTGCAAATGTACAATATGTGTGTATCGACGTATGTATGTATGTATAAATGTATAATAATAATAATATGTAAAGTTAATTTTTGTGTAAAGAAAATAATCGAATATATAAGACTTCTTATGTTCTTTTCAATGGCGAATTTATTACTTTTCTCACCTCACATTTCTTGCAATACATACGTATGTATGTATGTGCATATTCATGAAAGTATGTACGAGTATGGTTGTACATATTTACAATTCACATATAATAATTCATAAGTTTCGAAAAGGACTGGCCATAAAATTGAATAAACACCTTTAACACCGACCGACTGCGACGACAGCTTAACTGGTATGCTTGTCAATATTGACACATAAGGTGAATTCCAGAGGCATATTACAATTTTGCCGCGCACAAAAATTATAATAACAAGATTTCGAGTAGCCTTTTATCACGCCAGTATTACTTTCTAAGCAGGTTGATTTTGTGACGTCAGCTAATCAGCTTAAATGTCAAATTAATCAAGAATTTGCTAAGAAATTTAAAAAAAAATTATAATAACTGGAAGTTATATTTTCAGTCAGTGGTCGCTCCATGAGCAAAATTTGAGAGTAAATGTCACTAATTAATTCAGAGAAATATTCATGTTTTGGGTCTTAAAAATGCTACAAAATATCCAGAATTTCATAGTAACAAAATATACATCGTATTTTGGATTCATAAATAATTATGAAATGAAAAAATTAGTCATGAATTTGTTGAATAAAAATTCTATTAGTATGGCTTTTTTGTCAAACTTTTCAAATGATTAAAGATTACTGTTAGTGGCGTCAAAATCAGTTGATTTGAAGTTACGGAAAACATATTTGCCAGAGTTAAAGGGATATGACACACTAACTTCCATTAGAAATTGGAGAATGTAAGCATCCACCTCATTTTGACAGCTGATTGGTTTGCGTAAATTTTGAAGTTTCTCAATTGAATAATGTGGAAGAACAGATCAAAAACCCACCAAAACCTAAGTACATATTTTTAAGCGGAGAAATTCATAACGAATTGCCAAAATAAGAAATTTATTTTTAGAATTTTTTTCACTTTCTCGCTCTCAGCAATATCTAAGAGTAACTGTGGCTCATTAAAAAAATAGGAGCTTATCGAAATACCTTGTTAAAGCGTAAACTTCAAGCGTATGTATAAACAGCTGACATTACCAGAACAGCTGATCTGATCCCTTTTATATGGTTTTTTTGATTGGAAGAATCATTAGTGTATTTGTCAGGGTAATTTTGGACAATCCTACTCATAATCTAATAAACTGTTAAAAAAAATTAAATATGATTAATAATGTTCTTCTTCAAAACGCTACCTAACCGTGGACTCTCTCCTTGAACTTTCATTAACATGTATCTAACTGTTTAAATAGCATATACATATACACATATGTGGGTATGTTTTGTATTAAACATTTCCAAAAGAAAGCCTTGTAGAATTTTTTTCGGTTTTTTAATATTATTTCCACCATTATCTTATATGTGTCAGCCGTATTTTAAGTTTTTCTTCCAAAGCAACTTTAGTTGCATACTACACAATTATTCAAAAAGCAATTGAGGGATCGCAATGAACACAGCTAAGCTCTTCTGTCAAGATCATATGTTTTCTGCCATTTTGACAACTGACAAATAAACTTTGAATTCAAAATAAACGTAATAAATAAGTTAGATACGCAGTAATAAAAGAGTACCTAGAGTGTGAGCTCATTCGGTCTTGAAATCCAACGCAGAATCACCCTTACCAACAGGTGCTACTTGGGACTGAGTAGGCAATTGAAGAATAAAGTCCTCTCTCGGCGAACAAAGGTCGAACTGTACAAGTCGCTCATCATTTCCGTCCTGCTAAAGGAACTTTTTTAAAGAAAAAAACACAGAAAATTCAAATTTAATGGGGAATGTTTGTTATCATTCGAAAGAACATTCTTTGGCATTAATTCTTTAAAGATTATCTCTTTCAAATGTTGGCCGTGGCTTCGTCTCGGATAATCCATCCGTTCTGTCCAATTTTCGATGATTCGTTCGAGCATTTCGACTGGTAACTGGCGAATGGCACGCGTGATATTTTACTCCAAGACCTGATTCGAATTATCTGCATAGACTTTACGACTTTACATATCCCCATAGGAAAAAGTCTAACAGCGTGATATCACACGATCTTGGTGAGCAATCGATCGGCCCAAAACGTGAAATTATCTGCTCACCGAAGTGTTCTCTCAATAAATCCATTGATTGATGTGATGTGTAGGAAGTGGCGCCGTCTTGTTGAAACTAAATGTCGCCGAGATCACGAGCTAAAATTTCAGGCATCAAATAGTCGGTTATCATGGCGCGATAATGGTCGTCATTGACAGTTACGTTCTCACCGCCGGCACTTTTGAAGAAATATGACCAATGATTCCACCGGCCCCCAAACCACACCAATCCGTTGTTTTCTCTGGATGAAATGGCAGCTCTTGAAACTCTCTCTCTCCCAAATACGGCAGTTTTGCTTGTTTACCATTGAGCCAGAAATGGGAATCATCGTTGAACAAAATTTGGCTAGAAAACGTCGGATCTTCTAGGAACTTTTCAAGAGCCCAAAGAGCGAGGCGATGTCGCTTGGGAAGGTCGAGCTGCTTGAGTTCTTGCACAAATTTTATTTTGTACGCTTTCAATATAAGATCGCGACTAAAAATGCGCCAAGTCGTTCCATATGTCAGTCCGAGTTGCAGCGAACGGTGCCGAAGTGACTCTCCACAGTCTTAGTGTACACTCTCAGGTAAGTCCGCTATATCTTCATCACTGCGTGCTCAAGATGGGTGATGGTGTTACGAATAGTATGCTCTGTAGGCCGCTTTTGTTGACCATAAGTTGAGCGTAAGTCTTTCCATGATTAAATGCCAAACAGTACTGAACAAAAATAACATGACAGCTTGACACGACTCACGCGTGATCTGTTAAAAAAAAGGCTATTGAAAAAAGTTCAGTGAATCAAGAGACAACTGCTAAGCTGGCAAGGTCAAATGGTCCGGATGGATAAGAATACTCCAGCTATGAAAGATTTCGATACAGTACTCACCGATAGAGTCAGAGAAAGTAGATGACCTCCAGGTCACGTGGAGCAATTGGTTTTTCCAAATGGTGCCAAAAAACGCAGATAAAGAATGAGAAGCGCGCCTTTTGTTAACTGTCTACGCCAAATTTTTCTACAAGGATACCGAATGCGATGTGTGAAAGAACTTCACACACAGGATTAAATGTCAATAGTAGTAGTAGTGTGTTTATATGTAAGCAAGTGACTGTTTATGGTCACATATTCGTCATAAATATAATTCTTTTTTTTCGTGAATATACATATGCATGTATGTATGTATGTTTGTATGAAAGTGCAATTGGTCAAAAGCTCAACGAACTATACATCATTTCGAGGGTGAATTAGAAAGTGTACATGCAAATGAGTTTCATTCAAAAAGTAACAGTGAAGAGAGTAACTAGTGAAATAGCCAAAGCCAATTAAGCATTCGAGCGACGCATGGAAAATTTTAAAACGCATTTAGTTCAAAAGTGAAAAAAATAATAATTAATTAAGAAATTAAAATTTAAGTGTAAACATATTTTTATTTGCAAGTTGAAGCAAAAATAGGTATAGTGTTAAAAAAATAATAATAAATATCTAATTAAAAAAAAAACCATAGAAAAAAATTTTTTCTACTGTGAAAATTCGTTAAAAATTAGGAATACACGAAATAAAATAAAAAACAAATAATTAAAAAAAAAAATTTTGTAAACTCGCTCATTTGTACCCCGCGTTGTTTTAACGGTTTTTATCTACCTTAAGCACTAAGTGCAAATATGAATTTTTCCGCAAATTTTCCGCACAAATGATGGGATGTGGTTCATCAATGGATAGTAATAACGTAATCGAAGAGCCCATACAAAGCTTGGACCGTTGGCAGCGCGACGATATGGTAAATAAGCGAGAGGGAAAAATATTTTTACAGTTTTATTATACACAACCTCCTCCAAAACAGGATCCTGCAGAGATAATTGAAGAATTCGTACATTTAGATGAACGTATCAGCAAACTGGAAGCCACCTGTCCTGGCCCACGCATGGCCACTGCTGAGGCATGGATTGAACATTTGCAATCGCAACGCGATATACTGCTCGGTGTTGACAGTTTAGATTTGGCCTTGAATAAACAAAATAATGAGGAACAACTACAACAACAACAACACCAACAACCATCAACACAACCACATCAATACTCACAACAAAGCCGTAGTAATATATTAAGTTTGAATGATATCGATGCAGCAACACCACCACCCATACATCACCCACCCCTGCAACCGTTGAGTGTTAATGCAGCCATAACAACAACATCGAAGATAAACAACAGAAATACAATATTATTGAATGGCGGCGGTGCGATACCACGAGGAAATGGCGCCACTACAAATGGCGTAGGCGGTGCGGCACGACACGCTAATAGCAGCATAGTGGCGAACACACCAACCCAGGATTTGGCTAAGGTGAGTGTGTGAGTTGAAGAGGTAAACATAAGCTCACGCAGTGTGCATGAGCAGAATACCGGTTTGCAGGAAAGATATGTAAGGGACTACGAACTTTTGAGTGTACCAACCGACCTTGGAGGGGTGAAAGTATAAACATACCAAAATATTTGGTGCAACTATCTAAACTCAGCGGTGGTTAACAATGCGTACTGACATGTGGAGGGTTATAGGTTCGAGTTCTGACCAGCCCAACTTCAAAAATTGTAAAATATTATTATTTCTAATTACGCTGGTTCCGTTATAACTGGCCTAGAGTTAGCGGAAAAGTAAAGATCTTAAGACCTCCAGAGCAATTAGTCGTTTTCTACTTTCTAGGTACTACAAAGCTTTCCGAAGTATGTAAATAAATACGCCGAAATATTTTTAACCTTCATTCGCTTATTAGTTTTATACATACATATGTACGTCCGGCTCTGTCTGTGTCTTGTTTACGGGTGTGCACGTGCTGCGTGTGTCGGCTCGTTAAATACACTTTCCAACTTCCTTCCTCTAGTGATTTGATTAATTGTAGGCATTTATTGTAGTAAGTTTGTGAGTGTGTATAATAGTTATTGTTGTTACTTTGCTTGAATTTTACTACACGTCCATGAGATGTAATGTCAGGTCATTCCTCGTAGATTTGTTTCCTTTGTTGTTGGAATTTTAATGATTTACTAACTTTTTGTACAATTTCCTAATTTAATGTAAATGTCCACTAACCGATTGTACAGTGTTGTGCAAAATTATGATAGTTTCGGGTATTAAGAGAAGAAATATCGTAGGGTCTTTAAGTCATAACTAATACTTTTTGAGGTAAAGTCCATAATGGAGGGAAGTACCTTGAACCACCCTGTTGCAGATACGTTCAATACTTCATCCGCGGCTAAATCAATTTTCGGCCGAGTTCCTCTCCCATTTTGAGGTGCTTGTCCCTCCAACAAATGAAGGGACCTACAGTTTATACTAAGCTGCCTCCGAAGTGGTCTACAGTCAGCGGTAGAGTTTCGATGCCAAAATTCCAATCTTCGAAAAATTAAACAAGGGGTTCCGCAGGGTAATGTTTTCTCCCCTATTGTTTAATTTCTATATTTCGAAACTCCCTCATATGCCAATGACTACTCGCTATTAGCGGCTGGCCAGGAAACAGATAATATTTGTTCGAAAATATTAGGTCAGGTAAAAAGTTCGTCCGGTTTTTAATTGATTTTTCAAAATATTATAACTTTGTGTACATTTGTCCGATTTAAGTCAAATATGCGCCGTTTTGTTTGTAAACATTAAGAGGAAAAGATGGTAATCACTTGGTGCCAGGTCTGGACTATAAGGTGGGTGCATTAGGACCTCCCATCCAAGCTCCTGGAGCTTCTGGCGCGTCACCAAAGACGTGTGTGGCTTGGCGTTGTCCTGATAGAACACAATTCGGCCTCTGTTGATCAAAGATGGCCTCTTCTGGATGAGTGCTGCCTTCAAGCGGTCCTGTTGTTGGCAGTAGAGGGCCGAATTGAGCGTTTGGCCATAGGGCTCGTAGTAGATGATTCCTTACCAATCCCACCAAACACACAACAAAACCTTTCTGGCCGTCAATCCTGGCTTGGCCACCGTTTCCGCTGGCTCACCGCGTTTCGACCACGACCGATTTCGCTTGACGTTGTTGTAAGTGATCCACTTTTCATCGCCAGTCACCAAACGCCAAACCTAATAAATTGCTATCTCGTCGACCTTTCCCACTTCTTCCCTACACGACAACTATAACAACAATCCATGAAAACCACCAGTTGGACGAAGAAGTACTGGCTCGAACTGGATGTGAAAGTCGATGCCGTCAAAATTCTGACAACAAATAATACCAAGTTACTGGGAAACATACCCGCAATAAAATTCTCATATCAATAGATGGCAACACCTGAAAAAACAATGCTCGCAAACTACAAGGTCGTTAACTACGTTGCACTGATCTAGACTTCAGGGAGAAACTACAAGACATCGCCCTGAGCACCCTGGCGGGCAACCGCCTGATTTACCATTTACAATGTAAAAAGCTATGCTACCACTTAAGGAACATAATGTTATGTTATGTAAGCAATATGTGCTGGGATGTTATCGTAGAGATTATCCTAACAGTCGCTTATTGGAAGCCTAACTTCCACCAAGGCACATACAACACCATAGAACTGAACCGCTGTTAGGAATTTATAAATTGTTCTCCAAATGCAACCACCACCTATAACTGACCAGGGGCTCGAGCTATCTCGTGAAAACCGAGTAATTCTAACACAATAAAGGTCTGAATATTATAGTCGACTTGATTTTTACCTATCCAAACTTTACTCCGATAAACCTAATATACATACATACGAGTATGCATGTCCTGCACGCTGGTAATCCAGGCGCGACACTTACAACCTCTTTCCATGTTCTCTAAAACCAACTCATCCAACATCGCTCTCCGCCTGGTCCGAGCTTGTTGAAACAGTTCCTTTCCTAGACCTTCGGGTCCAACAGAGCTTTTCCTTTATTTTCAGCAATCTTTTTATTCAATTTTAGTTTTTAGTAGCGAAAGGTGGTGCCGTCCCATACGACGAAACTTTACAACGCAAATAAAATGAATGTCAGGTGGAGGCACCACAAAGGATCAACGGGTGCATATGAGACGCATCAGAAAGCCAGTTTTTAGTACATTCTTTTCCACTCTGTGCGTATTTTAGGCATGAACTCCTTAATTAAAATCCGTCGGCCGTACAGAGGCGGCTTAGTATAAACTGTAGATCACTCCATTTGTTGAAAAAATATCAAAACGTACACACACAACGATATTGGAGGCGTGGCTCTGCCAAAAATCGCTTTAGCGGTTACAAAGCGTCATTTATATACCTATATATATAAACACACATTCATCAACAACGCCTCTATTTTCCACAACACTGTGCCACGAAATAATTGTTTCCGTTACTCATACGCCATGACAGGTTTGTTTATTATGACGAAATAACACACGTAATCACAGGCGGATTACTCACTTAGAAAAATTACAAAGCTCAAGTCGATAATTTGATTCGGAAGTAAATTAAGGGTAAATACAGTAAATACGAGGTGAAGAACACAAACTCTCTGAGACTATTTTTTTTTTTCTTATTTAACATAACTGACTAAATGTAATTATGAAATAACTTAACCTCGTTACCATAAAGGTTAAGAAACCTATTTTTATGGACCGTTGTATTTAGGTATTTTAAGAACCAAATACTCATTACAACGAAAAGTAATTATCTGAATCTTTCCTTTTTATCGCCAGCTTGCCGCACACTTGGGTATTGTTAGTGATGTAAATAAGGCTTCCACTCATGAGGACTTTTTTGCCAATCTCAGCGAATCAGCGCTTTATCTAACATCCATACAATACTATACAGAAATATTGGAACATACGAAAGTGCGACTGAAAACTCTAACAGAGAGCTACAATGAATTGAATGAGCTGTATGTGCATCACGATGGTATTATAGGTATAAATATATAACCAGCATTGTGCGACAAAAACTTTAATATATAAATACATACATGTGAACAAGAAATTTTTACACAAATTTCCGCGTCTTTCAGCCTTCATCAGCGGTGGCACGTATATGACACGCCTGGAAGAGAGTCTTGATGCACAGCTAGAGTCTGCGCGTGATGTACGTGACAAGTTGGGCAGCACGTTGGAGCAATGGCGTATTTGTGGCACACTATTGCGCACAAGTGCCACCTCGGCAACAGAAGCTTTAAAGCAATGGCGGCAATTGTCCAAAACAATGTAAGTAAATTATTTAAAAGTAGCGTAACAAAAACGAAATTTTAGTTTTTTCTAATTTTTCTTTTTTTATTTTGTGCTTGCAGTGATCCAAAAATTAAAATTCAACTCGCCCTGGAATGTCGCACGGCACTACAGGCCTCTTTAATATCGGTGGAGTGTGCGCAATTAGCACTACCACACGTGGAAATCAAACATGTAAGCAATCGTCAACTGCTGGCTGTTAAACATTGTAGTACATACATGATAACGGATATAGCAAACATATCAAGGTGGGTAAAGTCTTAACATATTTCGTAAAGAAACTAAAAAATTATACCCTACCCATCAGATACCAACACACAAGTAAGGTATTCACCTCCTTTGAGAGTAATATGTCCAAAGCATCAATGTGGTTATATGAGATGTTCAACAAAACTCTCCGTCAAGATTTCGACAATGCTGAGGAAAAAGTACGTAATTTAGCTAAGACGTTGAGAGATCACCGCGAGGAGATTTTTACCGCTGCACGGAAATGATAATCGGCAGGAGAGTGTAACAAATCTCAATAATTGTTTCAACATTTTTCATTTTACATATTTATAAAGTTTACATTTGTTAACAAATTAAAGCATTGTTTTGAAAAAACAAAAAAAACTACATGTAGCTAAACTTAATACCAATAACTCTTCTTAGGTGTACGCTCCTCTACAATGCCCATCTCCTCCATAATATCCATTTCGAAAGTCGCCAACTTTGGTTGGAAAGTTATTTCGCCCACAACAGCGCCTTGAAGATAAGCGAGAAAAATCTTTTAAGTCTGTAAAAAAAGCTTATAGTTTAAATTTTCTTACCAGGCGTATCCTTTTCACGCTCAATATAAGCGTTAGGTGTTTTGAAATCATGTGTTTGATTATTTGTTTCTGGTATGGGTATTATACGACCGCTACGCGCAGAAACACGTACTTTCTCACCTTCTTCTGTATAACGCCACTCGAAATCGGTGCCTTGCAGATCTGAGGGATCTACTAAACGAATGTCTTTTGTAACCTAAAATTATTAAATATATTCCGCATTATAATTACCACTGCTATTATAAACAAATATACTTACATCCAAAGGCGCTTCGGATTTGATTAATATACCTGGAAAACCTTCTTCACCACCGACCGTACGATAGTGCCAATTTAGACCCTCTACGATCACCCAATTGCGTTCGGGTATAACTTGCGTGACAATACCTTGTTTGCCCTTATCTTTGCCAACAAGCACTTCAATACGATCGCCACGGAAGAAACTCCATTCCTCTGTTACAAATAAACTAAATTAATATATTTAAACAAACAAGTCTAGAAATACTTTACTTACCCACGGGAGTAACGAAGACCTTCTTACGTATAGTACCGGGCATATTTTGCTGTCGGAATTGTCCTGTCCATGGTCGATTTGTTGTATACCGAAAACGTTTGCGTTCTACTGTGCGTTGCAAATAGTTAGGCACACCGGAGGGGGTTTTCCAATAGACCTTTAATAGAACATTTGCAGATTGATGAGTCAAAAGCTCGCCAGGTCTTTTGATTGAATACTAAGACTCTAAGTAGATGATACATTCAAAACTAACCTGTTTCTTACTTCTCTCAATGTATTCCTTTGGAAAATTTGAGAAATTCTTTAGTTTACTGCACATAAATTGTGTTAGCCTCATCTTCTCCAGAAATTTTGATTACAAAATCATCCACGAAAAGGCAAAGGAAACGCGTGAATGCAATTTACGGTGATACTAAAAACAGCTGATTGACTGACAGTTAAGACGCGTTCGGAAATTAAATAATAAAAAAGTTGTTGAAAAATACCAAAAAGTCCGAATAGAAATTTGTGGTCATGGAAAAAATAAATATAAAGAGAATTTAAAATAAAAGAAATTATCTGCAAAATGTAAAATTTAATTTGCTTACATTTCTTTATATTTCATAATCAAAGCAACCCTGTATCTCAATCAGCTGTTTATAAATACATCTTGTAACCGTACATTTCGCCCCATTATTTTGTAGCATAGCGAATTGATAATTTTACACATTCTTTTTTACCCACTAGTCAAATTCATAAACAAAACATCAAGTACCAAAAAATAAGTAAAACATTAAATTTTGAACATTTTCTCATTCGCAAGCTACCAATGTGGATGTAACTATTCGCTGTGCAAAGGAAGATACAAACAAACTTTGTCGTTTGGCTACTGCTTTGATTCCCATGGCCGGCGCAGTTACGATTATCAATAACTGAATAATAAATTGCTGTAATTGCTGATTTGGTATTAGTCATAAACATATTTCTACGCTATATACGAACACGCTTTTCAGCGGAAATATTTGCATCAACTTAACCAGTATTTAACAATAAAACGTTCCAATAATTACTTTACAAGGAAATAAGTGAAAGGTAAAATGTCCCATGATGCAGTAAATATAGAAGGTACTAAGCGAGAACCACTTTTAATGCACAAGCATGCAAAATTCTGTATAAGATTTCTCAATTTGCTGCCAGCACGCCTTGCTTCCCATGACTCCACCAGGTAAATTTCAAATATCATTATAACGTTACATATAACAATATTTATTCCTATGAACAGAGGCGCCATAGCATTTTTTGCTGTTTGTGGTCTAGATGTGCTAAAATCGCTGGCTCTACTTTCGAATCAATTGCAAAAGGATATTATTGAATGGATTTACGGTGGACTTGTGACTTCACTTGAAGACGGACAACAAAGTTGTAGTGGATTTCAGGTAAATAAATATAAGCATAATACAAGCAAGTTGTGCGCAAAGTCATTAATCAAAAGTGAGTGGCAAGTGACGGTATTTTGTGAGCTCTATGTACGTGCACTTATCTAAATATATGTAAACATATTAACATTCATATATTCATATGTACCTAAATGTTACTCGTTTCTTGTTATCTAGAGATACGTGCAGTTCAACGTTTGACTCGAACTAACAAAGCATAGGCTAAAGGCTATTAATGTAATTGGTTTTGTTTGTGTTTGTTGAACCGCTTCACTATACCTTCATTGCTTATTTTTTCAAGTTGTTATACAAATATGTTGTGGCTTAACTCTTATTGTTAAGCACACAGACATAATTTGGTTTGAGCTTATAAATGCAGAATCCGTTATACATTTCATATCACATATGTACATAGTATATCATATCATTTTGGAAACCGGCAGCACCGCTGTGCACACTTTCTGCGTTATGATATGTTAAATTTACATATCTTATCTATACCATTTTTTTCAAAAAACTATGTTTTTTAATTAACTAATTAATTACAAACATTCACATCGCATTCAAAAACTGATATATCTACCGAAATAATTTACCCTACACAAATTGATCAATGCATTCATTTCTTTTTAGGGCTCACGATGCGTAAATATCATTTCCAATGATGAGCAATTACAAGCGAATGCAAAATGTTATCAGTGGGGTCATCTTGCGATGACATATACCGGCATAGGTCTATTAGCGACGCTTGGCGATGACTTAAGTCGCTTGGATCGGAAAAGCATTGTCGCTGGTATGCTAACCACTAATTAAGCAAAAAAAAAAAAAAAATTATGAAAAAATATATATTTATTTAAAATCATATAACAGGTGTTGCTGCTGTACAACGTCCTGATGGCAGTTTCAGTGCCAGCATTGATGGTAGCGAGAATGATATGCGTTTTGTGTTTTGTGCAGCTGCAATTTGTCACATGTTAGACTATTGGGGCAACGTTGATAAGGAAAAAATGTATCAGTTCATAATTAGTTGCATAGTAAGTAATTGCTATAGATTGAAATGTGGCAAATAATAGCTAAAATACATTCCAACTTGCAGCGTTATGATAATGGCTTCAGTCAGTATTTGGAGGGTGAAGCGCATGGAGGTACTTCGTTCTGCGCATTAGCAGCACTTGAATTGAGCGGCCAACTACATCGCTTGGACGAAGAAACAAAAGAAAACATAAAACGTTGGCTAATTTTCAGACAGGTAAGTTTATAAAAAGTCCCAAGTTTTTTTTTTTTATTTGCTAATACTTTTGTTCTCATATACATATGCAGGTCAATGGTTTTCAAGGTCGCCCAAATAAAATGGTAGACACATGCTACTCTTTTTGGATTGGTGCAGCGCTACGCATACTAGGTGCCTTTGAGCTAACAGATTATGAAGAAAATCGTTCATACCTTATGGAAACACAAGACGGCATTGTTGGTGGTTTTGCCAAATGGCCACAATCTACAACAGATCCGTTCCACACATACTTAGGTTTATGCGGTTTGTCATTTATGAATGAACCGGGTTTGGCCGAGGTAAAGCCCAGTTTGAATATGTCGATGCGTGCCTACAATCATCTCAAACACTTACATGCTAAGTGGCAAGCTGAAAGTACAGAAGACACTAAGGAAATGCCAGCATCAAAGCTTAACAGTGATGATAAATCAACGTCCGATACCTCGCCGCTTATAGAAGCACAATAAGTAGCATTTGTTTTATTCAAACTATACATTAAGCTAGTTTGATTTTGTTGGAAGAGGGAGAGGATGTGAATGGATATGTATTTGATTTAGCTTTATGCTTTTTTTACTTCTTTAAGTGAATCAATTAAAATTTCTAGTTTATCTAATTTTATTTTATTTAATTTTATTTAAAAAAAAAAATCAATACATAATTATTTTCCACTATGCTGTATAATTAATTTACGCTTGTATAAACTTAAGTTGCTTGTTAATCCATATTGAAATTGTTTTTATATACTGTAAACCTTCCACAATCCGTTAAGTCAAATACTCCGGTCACGGTATGAGCAACGAGTAACTATTGTGAATTATGACATAAGCACAACTATTTTTTAAAAGTATTTAATTATATTGTTTGATATTGTAAATAAAATTTAACAACTAAAGTTGGTTTAAATTAAATTTCTAAAAGGAAACCAGCCATTTATATATATACATACTAAAAACAAGTTTTTTATAAAATAATTCAAGCTAAAGTTGTAGGTACACCATTTACTGCAACAAGTGCACATAGATAGTTCTCTTTTACTAATTTCAATTTCATCTAAGGCAGCGCTTTTTACAATTATATTAATTTCCAATATTAATATACAAGAAAATCGGTGGGATAAAACACATTAAGATAAGAAAACACTTCTATCTCACGGTCAATGTACAGACGTTTACGCAAAGGTGCTAAAGAGTGTTCCGTAACACGGGGACAACGTCGCACAAGTAATGAAAGTAATTGATTGCAATTAGATGCGATTGCGCTGTTAAAAGAAAAAAGAAAAGAAGTTGAGAGAAGTAGGTACAAAAAAACTTTTAGCACAACACACAGATATGCACATTTAAAATCACAGAACTTACTGTATACCATAATCCGAGATGGCGGTACAGCCAACTAAATTGATATATTCCAATCCGTTACAGTTGTTCGCGATTTGTATTAACACTTCGTCGGTTACGCTGGGTGTACATTCCAGTGACAATACCTTCAGATTATTTAATTTACGGAAAATTTTAATCAATGAGCGCTCTCCAATTAGAAAACAATAAGAAATATCAAATTCCACTAAGTTGCTGTGATACATAGACAGCGCGTCCATTGATCCTGTGGGTAACCACTGACAAGTGGAGAGTTTCAAAATTCGTAACTCCTTACATTCATTTATGATCGGTTGCAGCGCTATTGGTGTATTTTTACCGCATTCGTTCAGATTTACCACACGTAGCCGTTTATTTGCAGCTAAAATGGGCAACAATAAATCATCTGTTAACCAATGGCAACGTGCCAAATGCAAACTTTCAATACGACTGCTGTGTTTCCCAAGAACAGCAAATGCTAATTTAATATTGCGACTATTAATCCCAGCCAAGTTAATATCCTTGCGTCGCTCGAATGCCGCATCCACAAAACGTTTAGCAGTTTGAGAACAACAACGCAAATTGAATAAGTCCTTGATACTGAGGAAATCTGCAAACATTGGTATCAGAACATCCTGCCAACTAATATCGAATAGTGACACCTTTCCTATCGCAATATCTGTGGATCGTGCTAAAGCCATTGAAGCCAAGTGAATCTCCTCTGCCTCTAAACTACACATTATTGAATCCAAAATATCTAGCTCACTTAAAATATTTTCTATTATTGTTTATTTCAATAACAAAGAAAAATTTTGCTTAACTGCGTATTCTTTTGTTTGTTATTTCACCCTTTTTATTTTGATTATGAATACTTATAAACAACAACAGCTGATATAATGGAGGGTCCTACCGATAAAAGAAAACTATTTTTAACCGATATTTTTAATTTGTTAATTAAATAGAAAATATAATTTCGATTATATTTCTTTAGTCAAGAAATAACAATACCAAATTGTTGTGAAAACTACGTAATACATTTTCTTAAAGTAAATGGAGTATGAATTACTACTGTGACCTAGTCTTAAATACTGATACTAAGTAATAAAGTTAAACCTGCAGATACAAACAATTAATTTGTCCAGGCAACGCTAGAAGATTATAACCCAATTGCGGTCTATCTATGAAAAGGCGTCCACGTAGCGGTGCCAATATACGTTCAGTGACATTAGGACAACGATGCACCATCAATGATTGTAGCTTCTGACATGTTGTAGTAAGAATGCTGCAAGTAAGTGAACAGCAGAGAAGAAATGCCTAAATATAAACCACAATCTTGATTTGTTTTGTTAAAGGAAGTATGTTTGAAAACTTCAGAAGACAACATAATCATATAAATATATATATGTATAAATATATCTGTAAATAGACTTACTGTATGCCATAATCGGAAATGGCGGCACAGCCAACCAAATTAATATGCTCCAATCCCCGGCAATAGTTAGCGATCTGTATTAACACTTGATCAGTCACACTGGGTGTATTCGCTAATGATAAGACTTGAAGTTTATTCAGTTTGCGAAAAAATATAATCAAGCAACGTTCTCCAATTGCTGTACAATATGAAATGTCAAATTCCATTAAATTACTATGATGTAAAGTTAATGCATCCACTGCGCCAGTGGTTAGCCATTGGCATTTGGAGAGTTTTAAAATTCGCAGCTCCTTGCATTCAATAATGATTGGTTGTAATGCAAGTGGAGTGATATTAACGCATTCGTTTAGGTTTACAACACGTAAACGTGTGTTCTCAGCTAAAATGGGCAGCAAATATTCATCTGTTAACCAATGGCAACGGGCCAAGTGCAAACTCTCAATCCGATGGCAGTGTTTCCCAAGAACAGCGAATGCTAATTCAATATTTCGACTATTAATACCAGCTAAATTAATATCTTTGCGGCGCTCAAACGCCGCTTCCACAAAGCGTTTAGCAGTTTGCGAACAACAACGCAAATTGAAGAGGTCTTTGAGACTGAGAAAATCTGCCAGCATAGGTATCAAAACATCTTGCCAACTTAAATCGAATAATGATAGCTCGAGTATGGTGTCTTCTGCGGGGTGTGCTAAATCCTCTGAATCCAAGTGATCCTTCTCCGGTTCTAAACTACACATTTTAAGTTTACAAATAACTAGCGCACGTAAAATATATTTTATTGTTATTTGCTTCAGAATAGTATATTCATAATTTTCACAAAAACTTGTTTGGCTTAACTACGTACTCTTTGTTTTCTTATTTCTTTATTTTTATTTTGATTATGGCCAGAGAACGTGAATACTGTATTTACGTTCTCTGACGAAACAGCTGAGACTTCTCTGGGCTTACGTTCTCTGCAGGGTGTTTCTAAGGACGATAATATTGAATGAAAAATTCAGGGACGCCCAAATGCATCGCCATAGCTGCGTAACCAGATAGAGAACGTGAGAGCAGAGTGAATCTAAGTAGTTTTCCTCAGATGATACCAATATTTATTGTAGGTTAATAAATGATTTATTCACTATCACTTAATATTTATTAAGTGGTATGACAAATTAGAAAAGTAGTTATTATACATATATATTGGAATATATTGTTCCACGGGTCTTTGATAAAATAAAAAAATAAAATACAACGTTGCATGCTGAAATGAACTATGCGTCTTCTGAAGCCCTTATGTATGTTTGAAACTTCTGGCAACATTGAAGATTGGTGTCAGGGCTGTTACAATAAAACAGCTGTAAATTCGAATCTTTGAATTGAAATTCAGATTCCTGTGGTTTTCCTGCTCTTTGAAAAAATAAAAGTAATTGAAGCCACCGAAATGTCCGTCTGTAGTGCAGCTGAAATAGCAGAAAAAAGACGCATAGCATTGGAGAAATTAGCGGCCAAGAAACAACGTTTGGCCAATTCCGTCGGAACTGAAGCCAAAGGGGGACCCACAACGCAAATACAGCCACGAACGGCCTCAGCCGGCATACCACCGAATACCTTTTTCAAGCAGCAAAACCATGTGCAACAACAGCAAAATTCTGCACCGAAACCCACATCTGCAGCGCTCAACTTCCTTAATGATCTGAAACGCAGTAACATTGGAAGCTATGCCAATAAAGCACGTGATGCAACGCATCCTTATCAACATAAAGGATTTCCCAACAACAAATCTAATAATATTGCTACACAACCACCAAAATTTAATTCACAACAAAAACAACTAGCGCCTGTCTTTACCACCAAAGTGAGCTGTAAATTATATATGATAAACAATGCGCGGTTCGTCGTACAACCTTCATGTTTTCATGGAAAACTGATTGATGTTTTTAAGAGTATACCATCAAAATATTATGGTTTGTATCCTTTCGTACAATACTTATATTTAAATTAAAATTCTTTTACAACTTTTACTGTAGATACTAACAAACACATTTGGAGTTTTGGGCTAAAAGATTATGAACTCTTGCAAGATCGCGTCTCCGGCATGTATCCCGACGTCGTCATTGGCACGATACCAAAAAGTGTAATCTCACTTTGTCGCACACCGGCTGTGGAAACCGATAGATCATGTTTAGCTTCGATTGAGCCCAAATTGGCGCAGAAACTAATGCCATTTCAACAAGAAGGTGTTTGGTATGATAGAATAAATTAAATATAAAGTGCATATTATGAACATATAACTGTAAACTTTTTCGATTTCCAGTTTTGCTATAGCAAATCATGGTCGCCTTATGATATGTGATGAAATGGGTCTTGGAAAAACGTATCAAGCTTTGGCTGTAGCTGACTTTTATAAAGAATCCTGGCCATTATTAATTTGCACCACCGCTTCTATACGGTAGAATTTTTCAAAGATTTCTAAATGAATTTATTATTACATATTATATTCAATTTCTTCCGCAGTGAATCTTGGGCAAAGCATATATACGACCTTCTACCACACGTTCCGGTGCATTACACACAAACACTAATGAATAATCAACAATATATTGGGGATGCAAAAATTCTCATCACCAGCTACAATATGATGGATAAGCATGTTGAGAAGCTTTTGCAATGTAAATTTGGTTTTATAATTTTTGATGAATCTCACACTTTGAAAAATTCAAAGACCAAATGCGCTATGGTGGCCGAACGTTTGACCAAGCAAGCGCGGCATGTAATTTTGCTCTCAGGCACACCGGCGTTGTCGCGGCCACTCGAGTTATTCACACAAATTCACTTGATTGATCGCAAATTTATGACATATATGGAATACAGTACGTAATGAGTTGAACTGAAAGGCGCAGAGAACGATTATCAGTTTTAATCATTTATTTATTTTTTTTTTTTTTATTATTTTTAATAGCCACCCGTTACTGTGATGGCAAGCAAAGCCACTTTGGCTGGGATGCCTCAGGCCAATCGAATTTGGAGGAATTAAATGTGGTACTAAAACTAAAATTTATGATAAGGCGTACAAAGGAAGCTGTACTACCACAATTAGCTGAGAAACATCGGTAAGTTTGGCTTTTTTTTATTTTTAAAAAATACTAATGTCCTCTATTCTTATAATATTAAAATATTTCTTTTAAAGCGAAACAGTTGTCTTAGATCCGGCGCTTTTAACAACAAACAATGATGCGAAACATAATCTAGAAGCACTTAGTAAAGATTTCTCATCAAGTAAAGGACGTGAGCGTGAAGAAATACTGCTTAGGTTTTACTCAACAACGGCAGAAGTTAAAGCGCGTGCTGTTTGGTAATTTAGTAAATTTGAAAAAGTCTGTTTGTCGCCTTTGCCAAGTATTTGTATTTTTTTCTACTTAACAGTGCCTATCTCAAGAATTTGGTAAAAGATAAAATTAAATTCATTGTCTTTGCGCATCATCGTATAATGTTGGATGCGATTACTGAATGTTTATGCAAATTAGATGTGAATTTTATACGCATTGATGGCAGTACAAAAAATGAAATTCGAGCGGTAAGAGCCTTTAATCAAGTTACACTATTTAATTGCTAACGCTCTATATTTGCATACAGGAAAATATTGATAAATTTCAAACCAAGTCCTCATGTCAAGTTGCTGTGCTCTCCTTGCGCGCTTGTAATGCTGGCATCACGCTAACAGCTGCTGAAATGATTGTTTTCGCCGAATTGGATTGGAATCCGAGTGTACGATAAACTCTACTGGCATAAAAACTGCTGCTAAATTAAATACAATTCTTTTTCTGTTGACTTTTTTTTTTGTAGACCTTAGCGCAGGCTGAAAGTCGCGCACATCGTATTGGCCAGGAAAAACCGATTATTTGTCGTTATTTAATGGCTGCCAAAACGGCAGACGATGTTATATGGAACATGTTGAAAAGTAAACAGGAAGTCTTAAATCGAGCTGGTCTCTTTTGTGAAGATTTGCAAGATGCGACACACACTGCGGCGCCCACTGGGGTATGTAGGCCTTTATATGAGGCGTTGTACTTCTTAATTAATTAAAAAAATATTTTTCTTTCAACAGTCTCAAAGCATCGAAAAATACTTTTCACCGATAAAGAAGGATGTTCAAGCAACTAATGATAATGTGCCTGTTACCGAAAACGCTGAACTCAAGCCAACCTCAAGTGCGTCAAATGATGCTGCAAAAAAATTGGATTTGAGTAAAGAGTTGGAAAATATCGAAGATGTCTTTATGGATGACGATGATGATGACGCTTTCAGGGATCTGATGTGTTAAACGTGATATATATATTTTTAATATAAGTGAGAACGTACTGTACTCAGAAATGTTAGTTACATAATTATAGCCGACGCATGTGTTTAGTGAAATAGTGTTGGCCTTTCTCTATCGATTATATGTAGCCAGAATGCGTGCCGCAAATAAATTTACAAAATTCGTGGTATTAAATGTGTAGACAATTATATTTAATAAAATACTTACCCTACCGTCTAATTGTTGAGTTAATTCAAGAAGACTTCATTACTTTGGAAGGTGTTTGGAAGTTTAAAAATTAAAAGTACTTGTATAACCCTAAAAGGATTGTATTCATTTTTGAAAATCATTCAATTTCAATTTCAACTTTTAGTTATATAGCGCAAAATACATTTTCAATGGAAACAGAATATACAGTTATATACACTTCCATGAGGAAATCATCTTTTAGGCGTTTATCCTTTAATTTTGAATGTTTAACCAATAAAATTTCAAGTTTCCGCTTACGTAATCTCTATTTTACTCGTCGCAGGCTTATAAATAACAGTTATTAACTTTTAATTTTTATGTTTTTTTTAACTTTTTCATAATAAAAAATCTCTTGAAGCGAGCAAACTTAAGCAACTCGAACAACAAATGCTTGGTAACGCATAAACAAATTTTTTCTGTCTCCGTAGCTCCAATTCGGCATTTCTTTTTATGCTCTTATCTACTTTCATTCTTCAACGCCATAAAATTTTATATTTTGAAAAAGAAAAATCATACGAAAATATTTTTGTTCGAAGAAAAAATAATTAATAATAATTACGAGCAAACAAATAAATAAAAGGAAAAACAGGCAAACATGGCCGAGCAAGAGGTGAAGGAGGAGGAGGAAGAAGAAACCGAACATATAAAGAAAATTGAGCCATCCTTTGGAGAAGATATCATTGACTTGAAGTGAGTGACGCCAAGGGAGCGTTTTAATATATGTACTTACATAAATATTTTTTATAATATTCATAAAATTTAATTTGCCAGCCACTCCTTCGGCTACGACTGTAAACGTTTCTTTAATTTGGTGCTGCTTGGGGAGCGTACATTGGTTTTTGCTTCTGGCGATTATTTGCATTACTTTGATATACCCACGCGTAAGGTGACATTTCGGAAGACCGTCTTTGGTGGCGGTATTGGCTTCATAACGGTACGTTGGCAATTTAAAAAACTCAGTAACTTGTTTCCACTAAACGACTACACTCTTTCCAGCGCAACGAGCATCCCGATTTCATACACCTACTCACAGTTGCCGAGAATGGCGTTAAGCCCACCATATTCATCTATGAATATCCTTCACATGAGGTGCGCATTAAGCTGGAGAACGCCGCCAAAGCTTGCTTCACTTGCGGTTCGTACAACTCCACAGGCGAGTTATTTGCCTCACAGGCCGGCTATCCCGATTTTATGCTCACAATTTGGCGTTGGCAGACTGGTGATGTGCTACTGCGTTCCAAGTCCTTTCAAAATAATATACTTCACGTACACTTCTCGCACTTCAACCCCATACTTTTGGCATCCTGTGGACTGAGTCATATTAAATTCTGGAAAATGGCTAATACTTTTACAGGTTTGAAGTTGAAGGGTGATCTGGGTCGCTTTGGTAAAACGGACTTTAGTGACATTTGCGCGATTTACATGCTGCCCGATGAGAATGTCATTTCGGGCTGTGAATGGGGTAATATGCTGCTGTGGGAGGCTGGTTTGATTAAGTTCGAGATTACACGCAAGGGTCGGAAGCCATGTCATACCAAACCGATTACGCGCATTACCATGGAGGAAGGTGAAGTGATGACGGTCGGCATGGATGGTTATGTACGTATTTGGTATTGGGAAACAGTCGATTTGGCGGATCCGCCGGATGAGGATCGCTTTGTGGAGATCGAGCCGATTTATGAATTCAAAGTTGGTGATTGCGAAATTCGTGGATTGCAGAAGATCAAGCCTTTCGATAGAAGTGATTTCAGCTATTATGCGCAAGTAAATCTCCAAAATATCAGTTTAGACTATAGAATTATCGTAAAATTTTCTTCCATTATTTTCTTACAGGATGGCAGCGGTGGCATTTGGTTTTGTGATCTCAACACATACGATGTGCCGAAAACACCGGAGAAACTATACGCCTGCCACGGCGGTAAAGTTATCGCCGCACAAACAAGCCCCGTCTCAACACATTTGATGACACTGGGTGAAGATGGAAAAATATTCCTCTTCGATTATTCGACAAACACCTTAGTGTTGGAAAAGAAATTCATTTCGCGTGGCAGTGATTTTCACTGGTTCTCTACGAAGATCTCGAGCACTGGCTTGGATATAGTTGCGGGTTTTGAAGATGGCATACTACGACAAATGGTGTTGGAAGTGCGTAGTGGTCGAAACATGGAATTACATTTGGTGCGTGCCATAAAGGCGCATGTGGGTCCGATTACAAAGTTAACCGTCAACCCCAGACAAACATGCCTGGTGGTGTCCTCCGTAGATAAATCGATATTTGTGTATAATATTAAGGATAAAGAAAATAATATGGTTCACATTAAGCCGATGGGCTTCGTGACGCTAGGTGCGGTTGTAAACTGCTTCAATTGGCGGAACGATGAGGTGGGTGGCAGGCCGAGTATTTTAGAAAAGTTTTCACAAAGTTCCATTGTTTGTTTTTATCCACAGTTTTCCACGATTTTGATGGGCTGCAAAACCGGTGAAGTTTACGAGTATGCCATACCAAGCCGAGTCTCAGACGAACAAACTTTCCTCTCGTACAACATAACCGATGCGCATAAGTTGAAATCTACACGTTTTGTATCGGTTAAGAGTCGCATAAGACGTGATCAAAGGCGCGAAAAGATCAAGAAACGCAAGGAGAAGAAGCGACAGCGCAAGCTAGCAGAAGTCGAGAAACTGAAGGCCGCCAATCCGGGTTTGCAAATCGATCTCGAAACTGCGCTGGGTAACTAGTTCGTACAAGAATCTGCAAGTAAATATTTTCAATATTTCTTTTCACTTCTAAACAGCCGACTCTGAGGAAGAAGAAGAGGAGGAGCCTCTGCACATACCCGCTGTACCCAATCCGGTAATATGGCTACGTTATACACGTGATGGCACCATTTGGACTTCGGTAGGTGGCTTTGATGCTGGTTACATTTACGAGCTACTCTTCGGTTATGAAGAACCTTATAAGTGTACCATGATTGCGGATGGTGACGATTGTGAGATACACTCATACTTGACAATGTAAGTTGGTAGTGGGCAGAAATATTTCTTCACATTATTTGCTTCCGAAGCTGTCTTTTTTATTGAACTTGAGACAAAAATAAACCAAGTTAGTTCTTCAGATCAGTGATAAGGCATTAAAACGAACAACCTTTGTTCAGGGAATACTGTACCTATCAGTATTTCAAACGCTAATTGGTCAAAATCGTAATCTTACAACTTGGGACTCATTTCAGCAGATCCAACCCGGGCCAAAACAGCTTATACGAGTATATCCCTTGAATACCTTATGAATTAAGGAGTTTCATATATTAAAAACTTACCGAACAGATCTCTCTCTCTTTCTCCCTCCCAAGAGTTCTGCCAATCCGTTAGACTGAAATTTTGCAGGGTGAGATCTTTAATAGGGCAAACCAATGCTCCAAAACTTATCTCTTCTTTGAAAGGCTTATTTGAGCTGTCGGACCACTACATTGTATTCAAGGTCGAAAAGTCAGCTATCCTGGAAGCTGTGAAGCACCTTGAAACCGAGAGAGAAAGAGAGAGAGACATCTTCATATTCAGTGATAGTCCGGCAGCAACGGAAACCCTAAACTTGGTCAATCTAAACTGCTAAACAGTACTGGGCTTTTATAGATCTCCTAAGGAGATGGATGAATAAAACAGGTTGTTTCTTGTTTGTAACTTGGTCACAGAAGCATAGAGGGACCTGATGGGCAGAACAATTTAGTAGTCAAGGTATAACCAAGTAGGACTCTTCCGGTAAAAGAACGCATTGGTACACCACTCGCAACATGCAAGCTGCTACTCAAGGAATCCACTGAGAACAAAGCTGATTCTGAAGTAAGTAGAAGCAGACTTGGTCGAAATAGGGCCGGGGAAGGTCTAACGGCCAATACTTCCTGGAAAAGGAGCACGATTCAAAGGTAACTAGGGTTTTGAGGAGACAGTGTCTCAAGGATGGCATGTAGAAAAGATATGGAATGCTTTCAGACGATGCCGCGGAAGTTGCACAAATGATGAGGAGGAGCCATTGTGTGGCTATCCCGTTTAAGCAGACGTGAAACTCGGGATGTTGGAATCGCTTTTAAGCATAGCTTTCGTCGTTTCGCTAAAGCTAGCGACGTATTAAAATTTATAAGGTAGTCTAGTGGAAAAAAGTTGTTGGGGCTGAACAATTTTCACGGCATCACAATGGACCTATTCTAGCTTAAATTTGTCGCTCTTCTCAATCCGGAAACCACCTCTACTTAACCTAACATAATCTTTATGTCTTTCTATCATTCATTTGCAGCGAGGACTATCTGATCTTCGGTTTGGTCAATGGAAAGCTACGCATAAATCGCACCAACCCAAATGATTTCACCGATTTGCGCGACTATCGCCTCTTCCCCATGCACGATTCCTACAATGGGGTTATTAAACGCATTCTGCCAAGCTTTGATGGAAATTATATATTTAGTGTTGGACACGATGGAAGTATTTTCAGTTACAACTGGCGTGGACCGAAAGTGGTGCAGGGAGGTCCCATAGAAATGGTGGTTTATGCAAATTTGAAAGATCTCTACGCCGAAGATATAGACGACCCGGCACATCCATCATTGGAACAAGAGAAAATCTATGCAGAGATAAAACGAAAAGAGGAGGCTGCAGCGGCACACGATCGGAAGATTTTAGCACAAATCGGTGAATTGCAAGTGAAATACAATGACATCAAAAGTGATATGATGACTTTGGATGAAGAACTGATGTTACCACATCGTAGTCTGCTACTCGATGAGCGTATAACCAAACAGATTAAGGACGAACTGCAAGCTGAATTGGATGATGTGCGTGAGGATTTGGCGTATGATCTTGAGGTGGCCGATGTTGGTAAAACTAAATTGTACAATCATTTTCTCAAGAATCTAGATCATGTGCCGATCACTGTTAGTGGCGTGAAGTAAGGGAGATCTCGTATACAAGCGTATATATGAATTGGTAGTTAATTATTTTAATTCTTTTTCTACAGTAAGGACATTAAGGTGAGCTCCTTCCGTGTGGAAAAACTTGGTGAGGAGTTTCAAAAAATCAAAATGGAGATCGAGGAACGTTTGAGCGTGGAGGCGGCGAAACGTCGGTGAGTTGCAACCTAATATGAGATATAATGTCTGAGTTTTCGGCATTCTTTAACACTCTTTGAACATTTTGTACATTTATATTTTTACTCTAATCCATGCTTACCAAGTGAGGAAGAGGCAAAAATGCCAACAGAAACTGAGTAAGATTGTTTTTAAAGACATTTATTTGAGCACTTAAATCTAAGATGACACGGCCCCACTGTAGACTTTCACTTTAACTACGAGCTGAGTCTAAAATATTAAATTAATGCTAAGTCTACTTTTCTAAGGTCCGTAGAGAAATATTTCTACCGTAATTCGTAACCTCTAGCACCTAAACTGATGAAAATTTGGATGGATTTTATTTATTTATTGAGTACCAAGTGTCTCTGAATATAGTCTCTGGACCGCAACTGGCAACAGCTGGAAGAAATTTCTTGGCCAGCTCTGCGTCTTTTGAAAACCACAAAACATGAAGCTTTATCGGGTTGAGCTAAACGAAGAATCACCACAACTTCGGCGATTTTCGGCCGAGAGTTCTGTTCGAAGTCGGCTCTGAACGGACGATGGACCTACCCTCGGAAGTCTTTACATTCTTACTTATTTCAGATATATATAATTGGCGCTTTGTAACCGCTGAAGCGATTTTCGGCCAAGCTCCTCCTCCAATTTGTGGATTTTGCGGCTTGATGTTTTTTCCAACAAATGGAGGGACCTACAGTTTATACTAAGCCGCCTCCGAACGGCTGATGTTTTTTTTTTACGAGGAGCCTTTATTTCATGTCCGAAATACACTCGGAGGGGTGGAGAAAGAATAACTGTTCCGTTTCTAGTTGTTGATCATATCGGGATCCCTTTTCGGACATCGTGTTTTAACCAGATAGTTGATAAAATTTAAATCTTCGGAAAACCGAATTCATCTCGTCCCAACTAAAACTTAATTTCACTGGCAGAAGCTCCTGCTGCGATTTGTGGTGTGCGTACTGATTTTTTTTTCAAATGGAGGGATCTACAGTTGTAGATTGCTCCGAACGACTGATCCCTTTCTTGGGAAGCTTTTTATTATAAATATATTTAGCACTTTGTAACCACTGAGGCGACCTACAGTTTATACCCAGACGCCTGCGAACAACTGATGGTTTTTTTATGAGAAGCTACTACGGCCAACATTTAGAGGATTCAGAGCTCAACGTTGCAGGCACTGAACTCAATTTCTTGGTCATTTTCTTCTAGTTTATTTACTGAAGTATTAAAAAGAACAAATTAAACTTCCGTCCATTCTAATATTTTAAGCAGGACTTTTGCACTCTACACAATCAGAACACAGTCAATAAATGTGTACTATCTTCCGTCTAATGATCTACATTTCTTCCTTCTTCCATAGATCCATTGAACCGATTGTCGCCGAGGAGAAGATACCCAGTATGCCCGAACCGGGTGAAGAGAGCTTTTTCTTCGGTCGAAATCCCAATGCAATAATTCCGCGTTTCAGTAAGAAAATGTTACGTCTGCTTAGACGTTACCGTTCACGTCAACTATACGAAATCGATCGTATATACAATTGGGAGCGTATGGAACTTTGTAAACCCGATCCGAATAAGAATCATCCCGACGACGAGCGACGCATTGCCGAAGCTGAAAAGAATCTTGGTGATTATAAGTTGAAAATTGGTTATGACTATGAGCCACGCGCTACCGAAACAGTAACGTATAAATATATCGAAGTGGTCAATGCAAGGCAATCACATTTCATAACCTTGGATCGCTTCAATAAAGAACTCTTTCAATTGCGTAAACGCAAATGGTATCTGTATGAGTATATAGAGGAGGCACGTAAGCGTTTGAAACGTTTACATGAATACTTACCCTTCGCCAATCGTGAGTATTTAGTGCCCATAAGAGAAATTGATTTTGTGGAGGAGTATCCCGAACGTAATCTCAAGGAGCACTGCAAGCCCGGTTGTGGCATAGAGATAGCTGATATCTTGTATTTGGAGAAAAAGGTTGAGCAGCTCTTACCACAACCGGCGCCACCTGTCTTCGAAGAAAAGCTTTCGGTGCGCGATAAAACTGAACAATCTTTGTACAAATCTTTGCATGCCTTTGAAGTTGAAGACTTGCCGGATATAAAAGAGATACTCCAAGAAATTGACAGCTATCCAGGTTTTACAGAACCGGAGTTCTTTGAGCGCAACGAAGATGGTTTTGCACCCTGGTTGTCTGTGGCACGCTATCAATGGCTCATCGATTTGATTGATGAACAAAATGGTTTGGTTTTGAAGGTGAAGAATCGTGTTAAGGATTTCGATCGCGATCTAGAGGAAATGATTGCGCTCCGCTGTAAAGCCATGTACGAAGCTGAGTACATGCACTGTTTCATGATCACATTGAATCAGGAATTGAATATTTTACGTGACAGCGAAGAGATCGAAAATCAATTGCTATTTAACGCCGACGAAGCGATGAAGACACGCAACGAAATGCAAGCTGTGATTAATACGAAAAATAGACAAATTGAAGATTACAAAAAGAATGTGGATAAGTTGAATGAGCAGATATTGTCAGTGCAGCAAAAGTTCATGTCTACCTGTAAGGGCCATAAATTCTTTGACTTCTTGCGACGCATATTTAAGAAGAGATGGCGTCCGCCAAAGCCGCCGAAGGCTGACGATGGTAAGTGGGGCAGGGGATCTCACGTTAAGTGGGGAAAAGAAGTTATTCTTTCAAGACTTGTTAACACGAAGGTAATCCACTTTTAAGTTGGACTTAGAGTGGGTGTTATTTTCTTTAAGACTCTTCGAACTATTTACCTTTGATAAACCATCTCTCATTTGGAGCGTAGATTAGACTCACAACCATTGGCAGTGTTTCGAGGGGGTTGTGGAGATCTCACCAACAAGTGTAGTGAAGTTAAATCTTTTCAGGGGTCACTTATCGTCCGTAAAATGTCTCGCCACAAAAATATAATAATAATAATAGTATTCCGTCTCTTTAGAATCATCGGAGTCTTCATCGAGTGATGAATCCTCTACCGAAGATGAGGATGCCGATGCTAAAAGTATAGATTCGACAGACATGACAACCATACGGCTAGATGAAAGTCACTGTCCCACGGGGTTGGAGCGGAGTACGTACGATTTGGCTTTTCAGTTGCGCGCTGAGCGACACGCGCTTGAAAAAGTACTGATGGAGACACAAAAGGGTATTGAGCAACGTCGAGCGGATGTAGCTGAGCTCTCTAAGACAATGAAGTTCCACGAAGAGGTGTATGCACGGGAAAAGGAAACTTTGTTGGTGTTTCGGGTGAGTGAAAATATCAGTATTAGACATTGAACTCGTACTGGTATAATTTACCTTTTTCCAGCGCAAGCGTCAACAGGAATTGAACAAAATAAACATTTCCGTTATATTGTCAATGGATCAGTTGCAACACTTTAAATCCGGTGACACATATTTGGACTTAAGTCGTGCCATACTTTTCGATGCTAATCGCTTGGTGGCGCTCAAAGATCGTGTCTCCCAATTGAATGAAGAAACGCAGGAGACCCGGCGCATGCATCGTATCAATGTGGTGCATTTGCGTCGCATGAATACGGACATAAACTTTATGCGCGGTGAGATCACCCGACTGGAGAGTGCGATCAAACAGGAGATGATTAAGAAATTCGGTACGGTGATCAATTTGGATGAATTGGAGGAGGAGGTATTGCGTCGTTATGTATTTGATTTGGAAACCTCGGCTGAAGAGGAATTTCGACTGATCGAGAAAGAGATTGCAAAGAAAAAGGTAACGCAAGAATGTAAAGGAGCACGATTCGAACAGCGGAAATTTGAACTATTTTATTTCTAGCTCGAATTAGCAAACTTAGAGGAGGAACTGATACGTGAGACCAAGTTGCACTCTGAGAAATTAAATATATTAACAGTTTTGCATGAGGAGAGAAACGTTTTATATTCGATTTTAAAAGCTCAGGAGAAAAACTTTGAGCGTTGGATGCAACCACACAAAGTCAATCTGGATCGTGACGTGGAGAAGCTTACCCAGATACATAAGGAGCAAAAGGAAACAATTGAGGTAATTTGAACTGTCTTGGTTATGTAGACTTTCTTTGATGTTGCTACTGGGCTGATAAGTCCTGGCCTTACCAGGGCTTTGACATTCAAAACAAGCACTTTCCAGTTTCTGACTGTTAGAACTCGCTGGAGCAAAAAAAAAACTAGTCCATGTCGGCAAGGAAATCCAACGAGAGTTCTAAAAAACAAGCTGTTTCGATTGGCTCGGACAAAGAGGAGTGGGGTGTTAGATGAAACAAGAGGTATTTGGTTCCGCGCGGTGACTCATTAGGTGGGTGGGTGGATTCCGGCAATGTCATTTATAAAGGGTGGTTAAATTTTCAAGGGCCGATGTTGATTTTGAATAAAACACAAACTATTTAGGAAATTATTGAAATTTTATTTTATTATGATATATTGGTATTACTCAATTATGTATGTAACAAAATATCGGCCAAATGAGCGCCGCGACCTTGGCGGCACACCTCCATACGATGGTCCAAATTTTCGATGACGCTGAGGCATAATGGAGTTTCTATGCCGTTAATGTGCCGAATTATCTCATCCTTTAGCTCTTGAATTGTTGCTGGCTTATCGACGTACACCTTTTCTTTCAAATAACCCCAGAGAAAAAAGTCCAACGGTGTCAAATCACATGATCTTGGGGGCCACTTGACATCGCCATTACGTGAGATAACACGGCCATTGAATTTGTTGCGCAAAAGAGCCAATGTTTCGTTAGCTGTGTGGCAAGTGGCACCGTCCTGCTGAAACCACATATCGTCCACATCCATATCTTCCAATTGTGGCCATAAAAAATTCGTTATCATCTCACGATAGCGAACACCATTCACAGTAACTGCCTGACCGGCCTCATTTTGGAAAAAATACGGCCCGATGATGCCGCCAGCCCATAAACCGCACCAAACAGTCACTCTTTGTGGGTGCATTGGTTTTTCGACAATCACTCTTGGATTCTCATTCGCCCAAATGCGGCAATTCTGTTTATTGACGAATCCACTGAGGTGAAAATGTGCCTCATCACTGAAGATGATTTTCTTCGAAAATTTTCATAATAAGTCTGGATAACTTTAACACGTTGTTGGATTGTGTATCTCTCCATGGTTCAAATTGAGTAAGTCTGAAATAGAGAAATGTCAAATTAAATTCGGAAAAAAACTTGGCGTTTAGGTGTGGTTCACATTCAACATCGGCCCTTACAATTTAACCACCCTTTAGAAGAAGACTCGCTGAAGTTTTTGATTAACTTTCTCCGAATAGCGTATAAGATGTAGCTTTCAGCGGTTCTGTTAGGTATTATTAAGATAGAGATGAAGCTTCTACTCCTTCAGCCGGCGGGTAAAAGTTTTCGTCGTGGATTTTGTGGGCTACTGGGGAAATCCGAATCTGGGTGACTCCTTCGGCTTGTAACATTCGTGACGTATAAACTACACAATATGAACAGGAAAACACCTTCTTTAGCTTTGCTGAGGTTGGGAATTCCACCGAATATTGTCCAGCCTCTCGACTTCGGTGGTAATTAAGGGTCCACCATGTTTCATAGTAGCCATTAACTTAATGTAGTGGCTTGGCAACTTTAATTGGGTTTGGTTTGGTTGAGGCTATAAGTTATCTAAGTGCTCCTTATTGTGGTTCTAGTGGTTCACTAGCCCCGCTGAGGGGCAGGCTAGTTAATATAAGTCAGCGAGGCCATCTAACGGGAGGTCCAGGAAACGATATGTTTCGACGGGTTCGAACCAGGCGGAGAGGGGGGTTAAATGCATAGGTTTTAGGGATCATGTAAAGCGGTGGTTAGTGTCGTGCGGGGACTCATTACATGTAGGACATGCGTTGGGTATGCTGAGGTCGAGTCTGGGTAAGTAGGAGTTTAACTTGCTACAATACCCGGACCTAAGTTGCGCCAGTATTACGCATGTCTCTCGATGCAGCTCGACCTTTTCGTCTACTATGGGTGGTGATTTAACTGAGAGTACGTCATTCTCACGGCAGCCGGTTCTACACAACGGAGTTGACCCGGATTTTATCCGACCAAGCCATTTAACCCCGTTAAGGTCAACAGGTAACATTAGTTTGCTTATAGTGTTGTTGTTGTTGTAGCGGTTCCTTATCCCCCGCGGTCATCTAAAGGGAGGTCCAGGAAACTTGCTGTTTCGACGGGATTGGACCAAAGGGAGAGGGGGGTTAGCTGAGTCGGTTTAAGGGGGCATGTGAAGAGGTGGTTAGTGTCGTGCGGAGACTCTCCACATGCAGGGCATACGTTGGGTATGCTGGGGTCGAGTCTGGATAAGTAGGAGTTTTAACTAAGTTGTGCCAGGGTAACGCGGGTATCTCGAGCTCTTTGTCTGCAATTGGTGGTGGTTTAACTCCGAGCACGCCATTCACGGAAAGGGAGTCTTTGAAGGTGTTGACTGACTCCTGGTGAATGGCGTTCAGTGCTTGTCTGTACGCCGTCCTGTCCTGTACGCCGTCCTGCTTTCAAGTGTCGGATATAGTTATTGTGGCCAAAGAAAAGTTTGAAGGCTTTTGGGGTAGTTTGTTCACATTAGGACAATATGTTTTACTACCCCTGGAAGAGGAGGAACTTTCTCTAAGATACACCTGAAAGTATGCCTTAAAATTTCCTACTATCATGAAATTATACATAGAATATATTATTTTTTATTTGGATATCAATCTCCCTTCCGTTTGTAGTGCCTAGAGCGTGAAATCTGCACGCTACGTCTGAAATCCAAGCCACTCCAACTCTTCCATGAAGTCGTCAAAGGTGATATAATCGAGAAGATCGAAGAACAAGATGACGGCGTAACATGTTCAAAAACCTTGGCGCCCGAAGCCTACTTGCAGCGCATGGAACCCGATCAGTTCACTATGGATCGCATACGAAAAGTTGTACAGAAGTATTTCGCGCAGTGGTTCAACCGTTACGCTACCTCGGATAACATAAGAAAGAATGCGAAAAAGGTGACACGCTATCTCGCACAGGCGGCACACACATTCGAGGGCAGAATAACTGAACGCATACTCGACTGCATCACACAATCGTTGGAGTCGATGATGCCGAAGAAATACCTGATGCATATGTCAAAGGAGAACTTAGAGAAAATGTTTCGGGATGTGCTTAGCGCCTACGACTACCAGTCGTCCGAAGTGAATACCGATGAATTGATAAGCAGTATTTATCACAATGTGCTCTCTACGTTGGGACAAACCAAATCGGTGTTGAATAAGACACAATTCGTCATGTTACGTCTGTTCGAGCAGCTGATTGAACTCTTGCCGTTGGATGAATTCCAAAGTGAGAAGACGACGCGCTTACTTATGCAATTGTTGGCTGATGATCCTCAAATCGATCCGCGGTGTATAAACGTCGATGATATTGTGGATAAGACGGTGAAGTATGCGCGTGAAAATCTGCTCGACAGCATAACTGCCATGCCTATCAGACGTTTAGCGGATAATCTCGATAGGGAGTTGAGTACTCATAAGGCGGGCGCTGTAACCAAATGCACCTTCGAAACGGTGAGAAAGCTGCCGAGCGCACAAAATAAAAACAAATTTTAATTGATTTTTTGTGATGCGAATTAGATTTTATTCATCGTTTAAAATGAAATAAAATTTAACTTTAATTAAAAAGCCATTTATGCTAAATTTGGGGTTTTTTTCTGTTGCTATTTGGCTTGAATTGTTACGCAATGGCTATTGCTTAAGGCCATAACTGGAATAAGGTAATTTTTTTTTTTTTTAAATTAATTGAAGAACACATATTTTTGCTCTTCCACGTTAGCTCTTTTGTTTTTAGTGTGGATAGATTATGACTAGAAGGTTCAGAAATACAGAGAATGTTTTGTGCACAGCCCTTAGACGGACGAAACGTTTATGTATTCAAGAAGCATCCACCTACATACGTGTATGTACATATGTTGTATATTAATTACAAGAAATAACTACTTTTACAATTTATGTGTATGTTTATATCGCATTTTGGCTAGAAGTTATTGTTTCGTCCCTAAGTAAATAAGTTAATTTATTGCGATCCGAACAATTTTAAAATTATATTTCTGCGAACGCTGCCAACATGCAAAAGAAGCTCTCAGCCTCCACGCAATAGAAAGAAATGTTCAACCTACACATTTCACATATAATTTAAATGCAATAAATAATTTAGTCATATTTGTAATTAAACATAAATATTAATTTTGTTTTCATCTACTTTGGCAAACGTTTGTTTATATTGGCAATTTTCAGTGGCAGCAAATTAACCATTTCACGACAAACACCAACTTCGGCGTTTAGTGTTTCAGCTACCTCCTTTCTAGCCGCACATTCGTCCGTAAAGAGTTTATAATATTTAAGGCTATTATTCATATTCTCCAGTTGTACACTCAAATCGGGTGTAATCATTTTAAAATGTAAGCGTCCCAAATGAAAGTAGGCATAGAGCACATTACGTTGCTCCTCAGCATCGGCATTGGCCTTGATCGTGGCACCGTCTTTGTCCGTGTATGATTTTGCAAAATCTAAGAAATTTTTAATTGCTTTTTGGCAGGTTTGGTTGATCTTTTGCAGGTCTTGCGGTTGTGGTGTGCGTCGTTCTTTTAACGCATCTAATTTAATATCCAAAATTGCACAGTACGAGAGTCCTGCACCATACCAGCACTCACGGCATATACCCATATAGAAGACTGGGTTGAGCAATTCAAGTAAATCTTCATAGTATTTAGCACGACGTTTTTGCATTTTTGCTTGATTTACTGGATCTTCTTCGAAGAATGCTATATGCTGATATAATTCAGCAAAATCTTTAATCACCTTTGCGTATTCGGTTGCTTCGGTTTCCGGTTTATAGTAATCTTTTGCCTGGTCCAGCCAGTCGCAAACAAAGTGATACACTGGTTTAGCATCCTCGAAGGTCAAGCAGTAATCTGCTGTGACTCGGTTTTCGTATAAGTCTATTTTTAAGCTTGGAAAACGATAAGCATTTGGATCTACGTTTAGTCGCTTGACATCTACAAAGATAAAATCGTATTAATAATACATTTTGGTGCAAATAAAATTCAAAAAATAGCGGTTTTTACCTTTAGTCACTTTTTCTTCATCATCGTTGTACAAACGTTCTTTGGATGCATTTAACAATGCCAACCCATATTTCGCCCAACAACGTGCCACATCCGCATATCTATGCTTGAATGTTTCTGTTACATCTGCACGCTGTTGTTCAGTCATCTCTGGCGTCAACATATTTGTCTCATGCTCAGCTATTATATGTGTGGCAGCAGCCAAATGATGACGTGCCTCTTTGAACATATTTTCACCAATAAAATATTGCGAAAGTGTTGCGGCATTAAGCGCAAAATCAATGGGCTCATAAGTGTTGGAATCCAATTGACGACGTAATGTAAGGTGGCAATATTGTGCTGACTTTTCCAGCTCACCCAAATGTCCATAAACTTGTGCCAAATAAAATGTACACAGAGTGTAGAGACCCTCTAATTCTTTAGTACCCTTGCCCTCTTCAATTTCTTCGGGTGTGCCGAAAATGTCAGTAATGCATACCGCCTTAGTGCCGATGCTTAGAAATTCCTTATACGCTTGTTCAGATTTGTTTAGTGTTTCGAAAGCCTTCTTATATTCCGAACGATTTGCTTGCACTATGCCTATTTCATTGAGTGCACCCACATAGGGAATAATAGCCTCTGGTTTCATTTTATATGGTTCAATAGATTCTAAACTCTCTTGCAACAGCCGTTCACCAGTTGCAATTTCTTCTGTAAACACATAGATACGCCCAAGGTCACGGCATACGAATGCATGCAACACAATATAAGTGAAATCATCTTGTCCGTCGTCTGCCTCTTCAGCTACTACTGAGGCTAGTGCGTTTTTAAGATTTTCCTTCATTTGTAGCAGCAATTCGCGTGCAGCGTAATGAGAACGAAAAGGATCTGTTGGCGGATCATTTTTACTTTCTTCATTCACATAGTTTATAGCTTTTTCGTAGACTTCCTTGTAGTCTGTTAGTATTTCTTTGGCAATCACCATTTTCACAGATTTTTACAGATTTTCACACGCGTAATAATAGTATGAAAGAGCACTTAGGATTTAACCGCAAATGGTGAAAAATTTGTTTGCCGACAAAATGTCAATGAACAGGCGGTAAAGTATAGGGTGACACGAAGGTTGGAAAACTCAATTCTGTGGCAGTGACAAAGAACGTATATGAATAAGAAGCGGCAAGACTCATACGGTCTCTATGCAAATGCGGTAGAGTCGTTTTCAGGGTTTCGTGTCCTCTTCACACCATTTTTCGTCGACGATGGGGAAATATAAGCTTAATTCGCTTTGAATTTTTGCTTTTGGCGGCGATGAAAACAAATTGCAAATTATGAAGGGGTAGAAATGTAGCTACATTCTAATCATTTTATGTAAATGTTTTATTAAATTAATTTTTATAAAGTGATAATCTCTCAATTTAAAGTTAATTGTTAAATAAATGATTTGATGTATATATTAACATTTGTACAATTAGGTCTGCTGATCATGCACCTCAAAAATAGCAAAACTGCCGTCGGCAATTTGCATTTCACATGCATAGGTACATACATATGTACTTTGAAATTTATAATGTTTTTTTTTAATCTTCATTTTAATATTCATAATAATATAAAAAAAATCCAAAACACTACAATATATAAAATAATGAAATCACTAGTACGAAATATTCTGGATAATAGCTCTATTCCAGGATTTGAACTTGCGCCAAAAATAAAAATATCAGAATTGTATGCCACACGGACAATATACCACTTGTGTGAATAAACGTAGGAAGTAATATCAGAGAACTTATAACAACGAGAAGGTGGAAATTTGTTGCAAAAAATATTTTTTCATTTTTATGTTCACTACATTATGACTTTTTTTTTATTAATATACAAAAAATATGGATTAAAATATATAAATAAAAAAAATTATTTGAAATTGGCTCCTTCGAAAGGAATTTGAATTTTAGCCATAAGCACGCGCTAACGACTACGCCACACATAAAAATAAATTTTATAAATGATATTTTTTATTTTTAAGTTCATTACATTATGAATTTTTTTATGAATAAATAAAAAATATTAAATGAAACAAAAAAAAATAAAAAAATCATTTATTTTGAATAAATGATATTATTGACTCCTTCGAAAGGAATTTGAACTTGCATCAGAAGCCAAAATACCAAAAATGTATGTACTCTTGCGAAATACCAACTGTGCCACAGCACTTCATAAAAAATTTGTGGCATATTCTGTACTTATACCGAATCAAAGAAATAGAACATTGATTTTTCTTCTTCTCATTCAGTTAAATGTACGAAAGAATATTTTCTCCCCGCGAGCACTGTGGCTTGTGGAAGAACTGCGCGCGGGGAGAGGTATTGCTTTCGCCATACATACGATTTGTTGACGATGCGAAGAATAGTTTTTGCAAGTTCAACTAGGCGGCATATATGTATGTATGTATGTTGTCATGGTAATGATGTGTGTTTACAAATGAAGACATAATATGTACACACAAACATATGTACATATGTATGCATGTTTGGCGGTGGATAAAATATGCCTAATTTTTGGGTTGAATAATTCATAAAAGTAATAAATAAATATAACAATTAAACCAAGTCATAAATTAAATTGGAAAATACTATGATAGAAAATTAGAAAATTAAATATCTATTTTATATTAAATATTTTTGTCTATATTTATTTTAATGTTAATTAAATATTTTATGTACATATATTATACAAATGCATGTAAATATGGGCATTTATATGTAATACCTAAAGCATGCATAAAGTCATTTAAAAGCAAATAACTTCAAATATTTCCATTCATTGATAAACACAAGCCATTCATGCTAAAAACCACAAAAACAACTTAATATGCGCAGCTCACTTTACTTCTCTGCGCACTCCTCTATTCAAAAAGCTATTTGCTATAAGAAGAAGAAGCATAAACGCAACAAAAACAACTACTGCATACAAACTTCCTTCCCTTCTACTCTTCATCTACAAACAGTTTCCTCAAGACGAAGTCAAATTTTGCTAAAAATCAGAAATTGATGTTCAACTCATGCCAAAGTGAAAACACATACATTTAAACATTTTAATATGTATACGAAAAAAGCACAAAATCTTAATAATGCGCATGCCCTTCCCTCTTTCAACCCATCATCGACAAACGACTTCTTCGCGACGATGACAAAATTTACAAAAATCAGAATTCAAGTTGGTCTGAAGTTGAAGACACATACATTCAAAGAGACCAATGTGTACACGAAAATTACACACATGCGCAAAAACTTACCTATTCTCTTCCCTTGTACCCGTCATCGACAAGCGACTTCTTCGCGACGATCACAAAATCTACAAAAATCAGAATTTTAAGTTGAGTTGAAGTCAATTACAAACACATTCAAATATCAGTGCATGTATAAGAAAAACCCATACATACACAAAAGCATGCCAACATATTTCCTTTGTACCCCGTCATCCACAAGCAATTCCTTACCTACAATTCAAAATGTACCAATTTCAAAAAATAAAAGGCGAGAGAAGGATTTGAACTCGTGACTTCTGGCAAAAGACGCGTAGGCGTAACCATTACGCCAAAGACTATATTTTAATTTTTGGGAAAATAGTGACATCTTATATTACCAACTGAGCAATTGAATGTATCTAAAATAATATTTAAAACACCCATATTAAACTGGACAATATGAATGCATAAGAAATTTCGAGTGCTACTTCAGTCACATAAATATGTATATATGTATTTTAATTTTGATGACAACAAAACATATGCACACTCATATAAAAATGCATAGATTTTTTACTGAACTATTGCATTGATAAATATGAAAATGTACACTGGTTTTGATTGAATTTACACTCTTTTAATCCACGAACAAAACACTTTTTACACTGCACCTTCTATTAAATTAAATATTAATCATATTCACTTTATTGCCAATGTCACTTTTTCAATTTTTCACAATTTACTGTAGATATTTTAGCAAAATTTCGGTTGTTTACATTTTTCACAACTGCATTGAACAATTTTTGCTAATTCTCATACAACTGGGCTTTTGTTTTTGTTTTGATAGACTTTCAAGCGAAAATTTGGTTTCGCTTCATCATATCGCCCCTCTGAACTACGAATGGTGTGAAGAGGACGCGAATTCCTGAAAATGGACCTTCTATTTACGATCTTTCTGAAAAACCCAATTTACGAGACCGTCATGCCGCTTCTTATTCATATACGTTCTTTGGCAGTGATTTGATTAAAAAATCTCTCATGGGATATAAAAATGCGGTGAAAAAATATGAAACGGCTATTTAAAATATTTATTTCAATAAGAATAATATATATTGGGCTGAAAATTATATAACAGCACAGAAAATAATGAAAATAAGCACTACAATAAAATATGTATTTCGGATATTTCGTTAGTAAGAAAACTGGATGTCTCTTTTAAATTCCATCTCCTGTGGCAAGAAACGACAACAACAACAACAAAAGAGGTAAAAGCCTTTCAGAAAACTTATAAACTTAAAACTTTTAAGTTCTCTCAAAGAACGTATATTAATTAATTAATATACGTTCTTTGGTTCTCTGCTCAGCCAGAGAATCTATAATAATATAATATAATAAATATATGTAACATATATAAATATAATATAATTATTATAGATTCTCTGCTGTTGTTGACACAAACCAACTGTTCTTGACACAAACCAACAAAATTATGGCATAAAATTCTCATGTACCACAAACCACCCACACAATTTTATGGTTTTGGAATGCATTTGCCATAAAGCAAGTTATCTGCCATAAATTTGAACTGTTCTATGTATTAAACTATAATTTATAGTGAAAAGTTCTACAACAAACTTCAAGTGAAGCTTTTTATGGCGCTCACACGCAAACTCACCAATGAACACTTGTTGCTTCGGTGCCGCTCCCAGCCAAACCACTTTCGAGTCTCGCTGCGCAGCGCACACTCAAATGTTGCTGAACATTGAATGACATGCGATGCTGAGGGTGTGAAATGCTTTGCAACAAAATATTTTATCAAAAATTTCTACACCTTTGTCGGCAACGGAAGAAGCTCAACAAAACACAAGTCCGACCACAAGGGAATGAAGGAAACGCCAAACGCGGCCTATTGGCGACTTGTTTATTGTTGTTTGCGTACAAATAGTAAGTGCTTCGTGAATGAATGTGAATAATGGAACTGTACACATAAACACTTAAACACACAAATTCATATGTACATACAGACTGGTGCACACATCCATATGCTTACATGTATGTATGTATGTATGTATATTTGCAACGTTTATGGTGACTTGATGGCTTGAAAAGAAAAATTATGAAAATATTCTTTGCGGGCAACACAAGTCGGTTTAGTTAGTTCAGTTGTGTTTAGTCAGCGTAACGGTAATAGTGCTAAATATAATTTAGAGATTATTGAAGGGTTTATGAAAACAGGCTTAATAAAGTTTAGTGTTTATTAATATAATATTTTAAATTTGTTGGAGGATTTGCAAGAAATAAATTTAGCTCGAGGTCAAGCGCCAAAAATTTGTTGTCAAAGTTGGCAGATCAAGGAAAAACAACAGGGAGTGCTGAGATGTACAATTTTTTTTCAATTTATTTATTTTTGTTAATAATTGGGGTTCAAGCATAATAGTGTCGGTTTAAATTAATTGATATAAATTATTTTTATTTATGCGTGTGTCAGTGTCTACTGTATGTTAATATAAAAAAAAATAATAAAAATAAAAAAATTAAAATAATTAATTAAAAAAATAAATTCTTTGTATATTTCATAAGTGTAAAGTATTAATAAAAAATAAAAAAAAAATTTGCTGTACAGAAATTAAAAAAAATTAAATTAAAAAAATAAAAAAAAAATAAACAGAAAACAAAAATCAACTACGCAATCACGTTTATTGATCGTTTATAGTTCGCAGCTCTAAAAAATTGTGAAAACAACAAGATTTAGTGAAGCGTACTGCAACTAACAACACCAATACACTAACAAAACCAACAGCTACAGCAAAACAACAAAACATTGGCGACAATGAAGCAACTAATTGGATTATTACTAAATTTGGCTGCCATAACAGGTAAGTGCAAGCGAACTCATTCACATACATACACCCATACATACATACATACATACATAAATACATATGCACATGCCAACACATATGTATGTATGTATGCACGAAATAATAAAAATAAAAAGTTAAAGAAAAATCTTGCACCCGAACCCTCTGCCTCGCTGTCTTTTTTAACACCCACCAACCACCACCCCACCCTGTGACGTTTCATGGACATGCCGGTGACACGCATTCAATGGAAGCAGCAGTAGTAATAGAAAAATCGCCATTGTTTGCTCTGACACCTGTCCGTTAGGTTAATGCAATTTTAAATATTGCTGTTGCACAAAAAAAAATATAAAATAAAATAAAAAAGAGTACATAGTGATGGCACGTGAGCTACTGTTGTTGTTGTTGGTTGAAGTTTTGTGAATAGACTTTGCGTAAATTCATTGTGATAACGTCATTTACTTTTAGTGTGCCGGACACCATTTGTTTTTTGTTTTTTTTTGTGTTTTGTTTCGAATTAGATGTGTATAAGCTTGGCTTTAGAAAATGAAATCGAAACATTGATTTTCTCAAACATTGAAGCGAACACGTGCAACTTACGTGTATGCAATGCTTGTATGCAAGTGATGCATTATGTACTAATGTAGGTGAGTCATGCTACATGAAAGGATATATATAATTGTAGGGAAGTTGCTCTAGAATGCTCAAGAATAAATCTTATGTCATTTATAAAGTAGTTTATTCACTTTTTCTACAGAGAATGCATCTAGCTCATTATGCATCACCTACACGATAGGGGTACAATAATCCAAAAGATCCCCCGATAGTCGAGTCTTTATATCGGAACAACCCGTATTTTTATCCGACCAAGAACTGTCACTTTCACAACTATTTAGAGGAACATATTTGCGGCTACAAGAGCAATAAGAACAACAACAACAGCAACAACAACAACAACAACAGCAACAACAACAACAACAACAACAACAACAACAACAACAACAAAAACCACAACAACAACAACAACAACAACAACAACAACAACAACAACAAAAACCAAAATAGAAACAAAAACCACAACAACAACAACAATAACAACAACAAATACAACAACAACAAATACAACAACAACTAATACAACAACAGCTCAGTAGAAAAATCCAAAAGTTCCCGCGATAGTCGAATCTTTATACCGGAACGACCTGTTTTTTTTATCCGGCCAAGGGTTGTCCCTCTCTAACAACAACAATACCAACATTTCAATAATGCCTGAAGGTAAAAGGTTAAAGTCGAGGACGAACTCGGTAGTTTAGTGAAGGCTAAAGGCAAAAATGAAGGCTGAATGACTTTTCCAAGGCTGTTAGGACACCTACATATGTATGTATGTATATCTCATGAGGCATACAACATTCTTGAGCCTAACATTATAGTTTATTGCTACGTAATCAATATTTCCTTTTGATTTTCACAGCTTTCTCTTTACTCAGTTTCATCACAAACTCTGCTCTCTCTCTTATTTATAAACCACAAAATTCACTACTCAACTTAATCTACTATTATTAAATATTAATTTTGCAACTCAGCTTATTTATATATCACTTTTTACTTACATAAGTATGCATATACATATGTATTACATATATTCTTAGAATTTAAAATCACTTTAAATTTAATAAATTTTACTTTGAGTTGGACATGTCACAGCTTCCTTGAAAGCCTCAGCAAAATTACTCGTACATGCATATTGCACAATACATATATACAATATATATTGCCTGATAAGTAATTGCATTACGCAATTCATACAAATTTACTATTCTCTATGAACATGAGAAATATAAAATCATATCAGTATGGAAATTTGCAGCAATTAAATGTAATAAATAAATGGTTTAATGCATATTTTACGCTCGTCGTAAATGGAGTATAGGAAATGCGTATGTGTGCAAGTATCTATGTATATATATATGTGTGTGTGTGTTGTTGAGTAAAGTTAAAAGTTAACGCAGAGCAAATTTCGACTTACTGTCTAACCACAAATAAAATATTAAATAATAAACTTACTAAGACTTAAATTCTTACTCGAAAATGTGGTTAAGTTTATTTTTGTCTATATTCATATACATAAATACATACATATGTGTGCATGTTCGAATGTTAAGAAATATAGTTTACATTTGAATGCCCGGAAATTGTACAGGAAAAGTGCTTATTTCTATTATAAATTAAAGCAGTCTCCTTTAGAACTCGAAAAAAAGCGTTTTTTCAGCAATTTGTTTTTAATGGGAAGGAAACTATTGCGTAAACGAAATTTTCAGACAATAATGTACTATATTTAAACTTCAAAAAGCAATTTTTAATTTTGGAATTTCCAGTCTGAACTCGTGTAGCGATGCCGGTGATAGAGATCGATGTAATTTTTTTTTAATTTTTATGAGTGTCTCTTCTATATGAACTAGAAAAGTACCGAAAAAATTAAAGAATTCAAGATTTCAAAGTTTGAAAAAAAATCACTTTTTGAAAAATAAAATCCTTTTTTTTTGAAAAAATTTGCTCAAAAAATTGCTAAATAATTTGTTTAACTTTTTTAGTTCAAATAGAAGATAATTTAATACTGAAGCTAGATCACTTTGATTTTTTTTGATCGGACATAAATACATATATATTTTTTTTGCTATCACCGGCACCGTTTTCTAAGACTTGTAAAAATGAAAACTCGAAAAAACGCCATTCAAAGTTCTGCCCAAGCATTCAAACCTGCTCGACGCTCGGCCACTAAAACTGGTCTAGCTTCTAAAATATTGTTGAGGGATCTTGGTTCTTGTAGGACCCAGGGAGGTGAGCTAGTGACAGATGCCCAGAGTATACTCGATTTGTGGAGGGGGCACTTCCCAGCCTGCTGAATGGCAGAGACGATGACGATGGAAAAGTTGTTCCGTCAGCCGACTATGAAGAAGTCCGAATAGCAACCGTCCGCTTAAAAGACAACAAAGCGACAGAGGCCGATGGATTACCGGCCGAGCTATTCAAATACGGCGGCGCAGAACTGATCAGGTGCATGCATCAGCTTCTTTGCAAAATATGATCGGATGAAAGCATGCCCGACGATTGGAATTTAAGTGTGCTTTGCCCGATCCACAAAAGTTCGGTCAGGACCGGGAAGGACCTCTCCGAGCCGTTCGATACCAAACGAGGTTTCAGACAGGGTGATTCCTTATCGTGTGACTTTTTTAATTTAATGCTGGAGAAAATAATACGAGCTGCAGAGTTAAATAGAGAAGGTACAACCTTTTATAAGAGTGTACAGCTACTGGCGCACGCCGATGATATCGATATTATTGGCTCCAACAACCGCGCCGTGAGTTCTGCTTTCTCCAGACTTGATGAAGCGAAACGAATGGGTTTGGTAGTGAATGAGGGCAAGACGAAATATCTCCTGTCATCAAACAAACTGTCATCGCATTCGCGACTCGGCTCCCACGTCATTGTTGACAGTCATAACTTCGAGGTCGTAGATAATTTCGTCTATCTAGGAACCAGCATTAATACCAACAACAATGTCAGCCTTGAAACCCAACGCAGAATCCCTCTTGCCAACAGGTGCTACTTTGGACTAAGTAGCCAATTGAAAAGTAAAGTCCTCTCTCGAAGAACGAAAACCAAACTCTACAAGTCGCTCATCATACCAGTCCTAAAGCCTAAGAGAAGAAATAACTAGCATGCTAATCCATAATACACTCTCGAGTCGTCGGAAGTCGTAGCGTAAGCAGTTCCAATCTAGACAAAGTACGATCCTAAAATAGAGCTCGGATCCAACATATAAGCATTTGTACCATAAATTATATGGCTAAGCAGTTCATTTCATACCCGGGACTGTTGCCGAGTCACGCTAACACTCCAGCTAATGAGATGACAGACGAGCCTGCATGGAAAGAAAATTTACTTCCATTTTCAAAAATATGGAATATTTTTAGCATGTCGCTCTCTACCTGCAAGCTCAATATACCGAAGATACCGCAAAAGTTAACTTAAGAAGAGAATGTACCAATTTTTGTACTGTGTCCGTCCCTGCAGGATGGAAGTATTCCAGGTAAGAGTGCTTTTAGGTCGATTCCTTAAGCGCCCGTCCTCCTGGTTATCTCTTCACAACCAGCTAACGCCGGTTGTTGTCAAAAATGGTAAGTTTGCAGAGAACTTTCAACAAAACAAATTATTGAATCTTATTACTAAAATTCAAGCTAAGATAAGAAAGTGCACTTCTTCTATTTTATGGTCCGTTTGGTCGACAGCCTGTGACGCTGAGCTACCAATACGGAACACATAAGGGCTAGGAAGAGAAAAATATCACAATAGGTAAAACAATGGCCACATTGAGAGTCGAGTTCAGTGAGCAGTTTATTTGATGCTTGGAACCGATGAATTGACCGCCTATATCGCGTGATTACATGCCTCTAGACTAGTTTTTGTGGATTTACGCTAAAGCTCACATCTAAAGTGACAAGTTCGTAAAAAGTGACGTACTGGAAGTCAATATTCAATAATGCATTCGTGAGATATAATGATCGATGTGTTGGAGAGATTATGCTTAAATTGTACCCGGCGTGTGGACAATTTGCAATGCAGCTGCGGCCAACCTTCTATCGACTCAAATAAAGATTTAACAATTTTTTAATTTTATGTTTTTAATTTAAAAATCAAATACGAGAGCCCTTAATAGTTCACTTTTTGTAAGTTGGTTGAGAATTACACGTTTTGCTAAGAGCTAACAACAATTCCTTCAGGTGCGCCATCTACCTGTGGAGATTACATGCCACTTGTCAACGCAATATACCAATATTGGCGCTTCAAGTCTCGAATTCAGTATTTATTTCTATTGAAAAAAGTAAAATAGAAATAAAACAACAAAAAAAAAAATAAAAAAAAATATTTGCAAGGCCGGAAGGTTTTACAAAAATCATGAAAAATTAATTGAAATCCAAGGCGAGTGAAGTTTTCGAAAAATATTCATCAAATAAATACAAAAGGGACACAAAAATTAAAAAAAAAATCTAAAATAAATGAAAGAAAGTGTTAGAAAATTCTATGAAAGAACAAACAAACATATATACAATACATATATACATATTAGGTCAAGTAAGAAGTAATCCATTATTTTTGCAATATATGGCTTTCGCGATCGGCATCTCGTATATTCTTGAACTTTTCTTCGATAAAGGCGAAAACGCAAGTCAGGCGACTAAAAATGTGTTTATGGTCCTGATACTGTAACAGTCCATCATGCACAATTTTGGTTTTGTCAATTTTGTTGTAAAAGATGTTCTACAATGGAGAAGGCCAAGGTTGGGTCTGACCGTCATGTCAGCACTGTTTCGCTTAACATTGCACAAAAACCAGTTTGGAACCACTTAAATGTGGCTGGATAACCAAAGAAGCTGGGTATATACGTATGGGTGCCACATGAGTTAACGTGAAAGAACGGTATGGTCCGAATTTCCATCTGCGAATCGATGCTGAACCGTAACAAAATCGACCAATTACTGAAGCGTATGTTGACTGGTGATGAAAAGTGGATCACTTACAGCAAGGCAAAATGAAAACGCTCGTAGTCGAAGGGCCGGTGAACCGGTCTAAACGGTCTCTACGCCATGATTGACGACCCCGAAACTATTGTTGTGTGTTTGGTGTGATTGGCAAGGAATCAATCACTATGAGCTGCTCTTCTAGGGTCCAAACTCTTAATTTGGACCTGTACTGTCAGCAATAGAAACGTCTCAAGGAAGTTATCGCCAAGAAGCGCTCTCCTTTGCCCACCTTTGGCCAACAGGAGGGGAATTTTGTTTCAACAGGACAACGCCAGACCACATACATCGATGAATTGGTCTCAAGAGAAGCCTATAAAATCGATTCTACCAACTTTTTGCCAATAGGAGAAAGGATTTATATGAGGGAGGTACCTTTAAAATCGCGGATAGTTAGCGGTAAAAACGGTAAATATTTCACATAATTCGGATAATTCCAACTACGTTAAATAAAGCTTCCAATTTAATGTATAAATAATGGATGACTTTATACTTGACCAATATATGTATATTTTCAAGTACTTTCTCTGCAGCTAAACTGATTGCAAGGGTATGCAGGTTGATGATATTGACACCGTTGAGAATATTCACAAAACCTACTACGTGCAGCAGTAGTGAAAATGTTTCATATTTTATTTTGTTGAGCTGAGTGGAGTGGGTTGTTGAAATTGCTAGCAGTGCTTTAATATGTAAGTGAATTTTAGATACCGTTACTTTTATCACTATATAATATTATTCGCAGTTGTTGTTGTTGCTGTTGTCGGTTACACGGTTGGTGACTGCAACTGATTTGCCTGCCGCTCTAGTTGGTTTTGTAAATCTGTTGTAATCGAATATACTACCACTACCACCACTACACCTACACCTACTCACCACTACACTCATACTCCTGCTATGACTCGTATAACAATCACGTAAAAGCTGATAATAACATGCAATGTGGCAACTTGGTGACAACAACAACAACTAACAGCAACAACATACCTTATTTCAAGTGTATCGATACAAATTTAGTTTACTTGTTAGTTATTGCATTTCTACATGTGTTTGTATGTATTTTTCGTATATTGCTACAAAGCGGCATTAGAACTTTTGACGCTGGCAATATTGTTAACAACATCAACGATTGCAACTAATATATACATATATATATATATATATATATACATATAAATATATATGAATATACACGTAGTTGTCGAAAAACAAGCAGAACAGCAACAATTTTTGTACAATTTGCGGTTACTGGTTGGTTCGTTATGCACATACGTACATTTGTATATAAAGGGTGTTTTTTTTTGTTAAATACGTGGTTAAAAAATGATTTCGTGCAAGTAATCGTCGTGGTCCGAATAAATTCCAGCCGAGAGGCCCAATTTCTGATCAATTTTTTCAGCAACTGGGGTCAGCAATAACGTATCTCATATTATCTTCCAAAGCGTCAATCGTTCCATGCTAAGCGACTTCACATAACCTAAGAAAAAATGGTCCAGCGGTGTTAAATCGCACGAACTTGAAGGCCACACTACGCGAGATAAAGTGCTTATCGAAAGTTTCTTTCAATAGATTGATTGTTTCGTTTGCTGTAGCGCCGTCTTGTTGGAATCAGAGGCCGTCCATAACAACATCCTTCAATTCAAGCAAACAAAAAAGTCATTAATCATGACTCTGTAGCTTTTCACATTGACTGTATGACATTATGAGCGGCTTAATTTTTTAAAAAATATAGACCAATGACTTCCTCTGTCCATAGAGCACAACAAACAGTGACATTTTGAGAATATAGCGGCATCTCAAGAATGGCTTGGGTATTGTCATCACTCCAAATGCGTCAGTTTTGCTTATTAACGTACCTATAAACCGAAAGTGAGCTTCTTGTTAAAATCACGAACGGTGTCCATCTCGTTTTGGGCCCATTAACCGAAGATGCGACGAGCTTGATGGTCGTTCGGCTTGAGTTCTAGCACGAATTGATTTTTTTATAACCCTGCAAACCAAATTCCTTTCACAAAATCTTCCATAAAGTGGTTGGGTACAGTACCAATTATTGCGCGCGATGGCGGATGGACTCATTCAGGTTCCTTTTGATACTCTGCTCCATAGTAATAGTAGTGTATTCTTTGTGTACTGTACGATGTCTCTGAGGATGCGTATTATTCACTAGAGTAAAAGCCATCGTGGCTCGAATTAGCGACTCTGCTGGACGATTATATCGCCGAATTTCGGAAGCAGTGAGGTCTGGTTCGAACCGAACCACTATTTTGATAATAAATTTACACGATTTACAAACGTTGTTACAGGTTAAGTCGGTCCATTACGTAATGGCAAGCTAAACGAAGTATAAATCAAGTTTCATCTGTCAAAAAGACCAGCCTCGCGTAAACTATTACCTCATTGAAAACCACACGTCTAAAGAACACCCTTTATATCTATACATATATACAAAAATATGTGTTCTTATTTCCAAAGTTACAGTTCGTTGTTATTGTTGTGAAAACTGCTGTTGAGTTGCTAAAGTGCAATCCATTGAGCGAACGTCCCACCCATCGCCATTTAGACCAATGGAGCGGCGATGTAGCTAACAGTTAACAGCTGGCAAGTAACAAAGAAGCAGTCGCCACGGCATATTTGCATCGATTTGTTGATTAAAACTATTTTAATTTGAACGTCATGACCTAATGTGGTGGGAAGCATGGCTAAGAGCTTTTGGCGATAAGGTACACAGAAGTTTTTACTTAGGAAAAGTGAATTCGAAAGTCGATTTTCATGTGGAGAGAACCAAAAACTCCTCAGGTTTCTGGAGAAAACAAGTTTTATTTCTTCCTTCTCTTCTTCTTCTTCTCTTAAGCTCTCACTTTCTTGGTTATCCCCTTTATTTACTGTTTGCAGCCAATAGGGGCTTTTGAAGCTGAAGTGCTTTTATACATCCAGACAACAATATATGCATAACACCTATCAACATCTCGAAGAAGGACCCCAATTCTGAAGGAAGCTGTTATACAGGAGGGAAAGCTGGAGGGACTCACAGTTTATTCCGAGCCAACTCCGAACGACCGATGGATTTTTATGAGGAGCTTTTTATTTCAAATCAAAAATACACTCGGAGAGATTGATATTACCTGCCGAGGGACGGCGGCATTAGAAAAATAAATTTTGAATGTTTATCGAACCAGGCCTCGATTCCTGCCCTCCAAAATGGCAGTAGGCAATACTAACCACTTAGCTTTTGCGGCTGTCCAGAAGTTTACAAGGGGTTAAAGTGCTTGATAAGTCTCTGTTGCTCCATTTTGAGACTGCATTCATTGGTGATTCGAGTGTTTTGAGATTTTTGTTGTTGTTTTTAACAAGTGTTGCCACCTGTTCAGAAATTCAATGAAATTGAGAAGATAAATGACTTAGAGCAAAATATCAGTATTCAAAATAAATAATATATATATATATATAGAATATACTTTCAGGAAAGGTTGCCAGCTGTTCAGAAATTACAAAATTAATAAAATTCATAAAATAAATTAAATATTTCAATATCGGTAAAATAATATATAAATATAATAATAAATAAAAAGGCTGGAGAAGGCTTCCAGTTGTATTATTTTCTGGACAAGGTTGCCACCTGTTCGAAAATTTAAATTACTAAAATTGAGGAGATGAATGAATTATTACAAAATTTGCATGAAAAACGAAGAGGCTGAAAAAGGCTTACACTTGTATATAATTTTAAGCAGGGTTGCCAGCTGTTCCAGAATTTTATATTAATGACATAAATGATCTAAATGCATTTGTGCAATCTCGACAACAAAAGAGACGAGCTTGTGGAAGGTTTTCCGTCGAAATTTGTTCGAGAAGGGCTGCCACCTGTCGGTAATTTTTTTTTTTTATAAAATTTATAAAATAAGTGAATTTGTTTTGAAATATGCCAATGATTTGATTTTTTTTATAGTGTAATTACTATTTTGAAAATTAAATGTATCTATTGTATGTAAGTATGTAGCAAGTGTGCAGCAAGTTCAAATTGCCACTTTAATTTGTTGCATTCGCCCAAAGATTCCGTATTCTAACTTTCAGAAATTTTGTTAAACTTTCCCTTCCTCGTCATTACCACATCCGCTTCGATTGGCATTTAAAGTTTTCGCTCTCCATTTGCTGCCATCCACTTTCGCACTTGGCTCCCCTTCTCCCTCTCTCCCTCTTTTTCTCCCTGCCTCTCCGGTTGTGGTTTTGTTAGATGACTGCAATTACTTTCAAGGAAAACTTTCAAGTCTCTTTTGTTTGGGAAACCATATGCGTGAGTATCACTCAAACAAAAGGAGTTAAGTAGAGCTAATATTTCTAACTGTTCATATGCATATGCATATTTATATATACGTATATACCATATAAGAAAGTATATATGTCTGTATGTGCACTTAGAAATGTGAATTGTTGCTAAATACTTATATAATGCATTTGTTATTTTCTTATAACAATTGTTTGCCCCTAAGCTACCATATAGCTACAGACTCGTATATACATTCATATATACATACGTGTATGTAAGTGTGTAGGTGTGTTAGTGTGCGTTAATGCATGCTTTGCATTGTGGTAAACAATTAAAAGTTTTTCTGCTAATTGGCTATAAGAGTGCCTCGGTTAGCATTTATTAGCAGGAAACTGCAGTCACAAATACATATACATTTATATATGTATGTATATATATTGGCAATTTGCTTACTCGAGACACATGTACATACTTACAAGCGAAAGTCTTAAGGAAATTTAGTCAGAGTTTCAAGAAATTCTTCAAAAATATGTTTATTTGTATTGTCGTGATATGGGAATTGCTTAGAATTTAAACACTTATACTTGCATGTACATATATGTACATATGTATGTGTTGAAATAAATAAATGCATTCAATTAAGTGTCCATTAAAATGCTTTATAGCGGTTAAGAAATTTCACTTTCGGAAACTATAAGTGAAATAAACTTTCCCAGAGATCTTTTATAATCTCTACATACATACATTCATATGGCTAAAAGCTTCAGTTTTAAGTTTTAATTAAATTTAATAAAATAAGAAATGCTGAGCAAATAATTTAGAATATTTTTTTCACTCAACTTTTTGTTTAATAATTAATAAATCATTTGTTCTTTTCGTTATTTGGGACCGATTGGAAATACCAAGTGGAACCGAGTCGCTCTCCACCTGACCTTTCAACAAAGCGGAGGATCAGAATCCACTACCTCTGCGTCCACCAGCGGATACTGCATTGAATATTTTGAAAGTTGTTATTGTTGTTCATGCTGGTTCGAAGATAAGTGAAATTATCTACGACCTCAATGTTATGACTGCCAATTGTGACGTGTGCTCGTCCACGACCAAACCTATTCACTTCGTTTCTTTGTCAAACTTGGAGAAGGCAGAAATCACAGCGCGGTTGTTGAGACCAATTGATATCATCGTCTTACGTCAGTAGCTGTACTCTTTTGTAGATAATGAGTCACCTCACCTGAAATCTCGTTTGGCTTCGAACGGTTCGGAGACGTCTTTTCCGTTCCTGACGTAGCTTTTGGTGTTGTTCAACGTCAGTTTACATTGCCGTATAAGTTTTGCAGGGCATAGAGGCATACCCTTTTTGTGCTGTTGTCGATCCTATTTTCACGGGTCTTTCCAAAGACTTGGCGCAAGGTGAATTTCTGACCAAAGTCGAATTTATCAGGTCTAAAGACACACTTATAAGGGTCAATCAGTTTGTAGACAATTCATTCGATAGAACTTTATATGTGACATTGAGTAGACTTATGCCATGGTAGTGGGTGCAGATTGAGGAGTCCTCCTCTTTCGTAGATTGGACCGAGCACATTTAGGTTCCATTCGTCGGACATGCATTTGTCCGTCCATACTCTGCAAAGAAGTCGATGCATGCGTTATGACAGTTCGCCGCTGTGTTTAATAACTCAGCCGGCAATCCATAGGCTTCCCCTGATTTATCGTCATCGTATCAACTCCGGTTGTTTCCTTTTCACTGTCATTCAGTAGACTGGAGCAGTGTTCTCTCCATAAATTCACTAAACTCTGGGTATCAATCGCTAGATCACCCTTTTGGGTTCTACAAGAGATTGCTTTGGCCTTGAAACCTTGCGCAAGTGGCCGCATTTTTTCGTAAACATTTCGAGCGTTACCCTTGTCGGCCAGTTTTCAGTTTGCAAATGCGTCTTACCTCCCTCATCAACCCTCGTATATATGCTACCACGTACGTGTTGTGGTCGAAGGTAGCGGTGAGAGGTAGGCTGCCTGATTTCTCATCGTACCAGTAGTTCTTTTGATCTTTCCGAAAATCAATAGTTTCATTTGCATTTGTACGCAGGGAACTTGAGATGCCATCCCACATTTCCCTTATATCAAGTTGCTAAAGAGTGATTTCAGAGAGCAGGAGTGCAAGTTGAGCAGAAAACCATTCGGCTGGCTGTTGTAATTCCGGTTTTTCGAAGTAGAATCTACCTTGTATTTATTGACGGGTGTTCTTTGCTGCACAGAGGGGGATGCGTATTTTCCCTGCTACCAGTTAGTGGTCCGAGTCGATGTTGGATCCTCGTAACGTCTTCAATTCTCAAAATATGTCGTCCGTCTATCACAACATGATCGGAGTGGCTGTGAGTTTTTCCAACCGGAGACAACGAAGTAGTTTGATGAATTTTTTTGTGCTGGAATCTAGTACTACAGATAACTCTAGTTCGTGGCACGGTCGAGTCGACAGCTGTGCTTGGAAATATAAAATTTTTTATTAATTTTCGAACATGTGGCAACTTTCTAGGAGCTTTTTGAAAGGCATGACAAACAACAGCATAAAGGGTAAGTGAGAAAAAAAAAACAAAAAACAAAATACCGGGAAAATTAAAAGTTCAAAATATTAAACAATTAATTTATACCATTAAATAGTGAAAATTACATAATTCACTGCTTCGCGAACTCTGTATCTAACCATTAAATGGGTCACAATTATACTTATATTCATTGATATGAGTATTTTGTGTATTGTTTCAAAAGTTTTAATTCCCTTTCACTTATTTAAATTTATTTTTTTCCCATATTGTCAACTCCTTTTTTTATATACACGTATGTATTTAAACCTATTGTTTAAGTTAATCCACCATGCCGGTCGCTCTGAGTTTGTCTGACACTCAAAAGCCGAGTTATGCACTTTTTGTCCGCCATTATTGTTGTTGGCATACTTTGTCATAAACACTAGAATTACTGTAAAGAATGATTTTTGCTGAGATGAGTGTATTTATGTATGTGAAAAAAAGTGAATAATAATATGGACATCATCAGTATGTACTTGAGTTTTGCTTGTTTTATTTTATGCTATGGTTTCGTATGATGTCTGAAGCTGACTTAATGGACTCATTAGTGGCACGACTATTTTTATTTTATTTTATTTTTATTTTTTTTTTTTTACTTCGGTCTCTAATACATTGCTTATATATTTTTTTGCAGTGCAATGACCACTGCATATATTTATGCACATACATATGTAAACATATTTACGAGCATTAGAATAAAAGTAGAAAGTAAAAGTATATTAAAGTAGAAATACTGTCTGTATGTATGGCAATATATGGGTGTGTTTAAATGACTGTACAATTAAAATGAAATATGAGCAGTCCTTTATTTGATGTATGAGTATAATCTTAACAGGAATGGCCGGAAGCTCCGTTTTTTCATATTTTTCTATAACACTTATTCGATTTTCTTTAATATATCTTTTAATACCTTTGTACCAGTATTGTACGTATTTACACTTACATATATCTTATTAGAGTAAATATGTATTTATTGCCTCAGACATTTTAAACACATCAATCTTCTTGCAGTGACCAGATGTGGAAAGATGAGCGTGAGCATAAAAATTTCGGCGCACTTAAAGAGCTTCATTAAATTTATTTATAAATCTTCTTCTTTTTCTTCTTCTTCGCCTTTTTGGAGCCAGTTGGAAATACCAAGTGAAACCAAGTCGCTCTCCATCTGAGCCTTCGAACTGATTAGAGGTTTTTCCCTTCCTCTGCTTCCGCCGGCGATTAATGCATCGAACACTTTCAGTTGCTGGACCTATCCAACGTAGCAAAGGAACATAAATCATTTGCGAATTTTTGCCATCGAAGATCCAAAGGCCGACTCATCGGCTGACGACATTATCCATGCCTCCACACTATACAACAGAACGGGAATGACGATCAACCTGCAGAATTTGGTCTTTTTTCGTTGAAAGATGACCATACTTATCAATTGCCTACTCAGTACCATTTGAAACTCATACATAGACCAAAATATTAGGTCAATTAAAAAAAGATGGCGTTATTGTCCATAAGACTAGTGTTACGCGTCGCATCATGCCATACTATACGGCGCTGAAAACGTGTTTTTTCGCGCTAAAAGTTTGTCTTTGGCAGTTTTTCAATTGATTGACTCAGTACGTTGTGAGCGCTTGTCAGAGATGGACACCGGCAAAGAGAAAATTCGCTATATTTTTCAATTTTTCTTCGATCAAGTCGAAAAGCCGCCAAGACAGTAAACGAACGTGTAGCACCACAAAAGTGGTTTGCTAGGTTCTGTTCCGGTAATTTCGATGTTAAAGATGCACCACGCGTCGGGAGACCTGTCGTCGAAAATTGCGATAAAATCATGGAAATAGTGGAAACAGACCGTCCCGTGAGCACTTCTTTAATGGCTGAGGAACTAAAGATAAGCCAGAAAACCGTTTGGAATAATTTGCATAACTTTGGATTCAAAAAGAAGCTCGATGTTTGGGTGCCACACGAACTAACGCAAAAAAACATGATGGACCGAATTTCCATCTGCAAATCGCTACTGAATCGCAACAAAATCGAGCCATTTCTGAAGCGTTTGGTGACTGGCGCTGAAAAGTGGATCACTTACGACAACGTCAAGTGAAATCGGTCGTGGTCGAAACGCGGTGAGCCGGCGGAAACGCTGGCCAGGAATGTTTTGCTGTGTGTTTGGTGGGATTGGCAAGGAATCATCTACTACGAGCTGCTTCCCTATGGCCAAACGCTCAATTCGGCCCTCTACTGCCAACAACTGGACCGCTTGAAGGCAGCACTCATCCAGAAGAGGCTATCTTTGATCAACAGAGGCCCAATTGTGTTCCATCAGGACAACGCCAGGCCACACACGTCTTTGGTGACGCGCCAGAAGCTCCAGGAGCTCAGATGGGAGGTCCTAACACCCCCACCTTATAGTCCGGACCGAGAAAACGCCTCAAAACCCTCAAATAAAACTCTTTGTTCACCTACTGTGCCGTTGGAACAAATTCATGATGAACCAAATCGCGAATATCTAAAAAAAACTACAATTTACGGAAACTTTCTGGCACAGGAATTATGATCGACTTGTAGAGAGAGAACTTTAGTGTGCAATGCCTACCTAATCCAAAATAGCAACTGTTTAGAAGAGTGATTCTGTGTAGGATTTCAGGACTGATATTTTGTTTGGTATGGATGTTAGTTCTCAGATAGACGAAATCATCTAAGTCTTTTAAGTTATGACTGTAAAAGGTGACTTTCACTTGATGATAGAAGATTTTTCGTCTTATCCTCGCTTACTACAAAACCCATTCGCTTGGCAGGATGCATATCTGAGAGGTCTAGTAAAAGCAAAGCTGACGGCTCGGTTGTTTGGGCCAGCTCCAGCATTAATTTCAAAAAGTCAAATGATAGAGAGTCTGAAACTGAATTTTGTGCTGAATACATGAATACGCGGTTAAAAAGTCGTTTTTATTTTCTAGAGGTAACAAGTTCAGACGTAACTGCGTAAAAGCAGTTCCCTTTCGGGCTGCCGAAGGAATGTTAAGAAAGCTTTCAGTTTTAGAATAAATATCCACTAGAAGGCATGTTATAATGAGAAGAGCTAGCAGTGGCTATGCGTAGGCTTTTGGGTTTCACAACCATACAAAAATCTGCTTCAATGAAATATTACAACAATAAACTTCGCACGACTGCTGTAAGCAAGTTTATTATTTCGAATATTTGAGTCAATATGGGATAACAGTTTCACTGGTACTATTTTCGAAACACATACATACGTGTATATACAAAATTCACCAGCTAAGCATTTTAAGTAAATCCTTCATACTCGTATTTGTACTCCTTTAATGTATAAATATCAATTCTGCGCTGCTGTGGTGGTTCATATGTATGTATGGTTACACATATATAAATTCATATTTCGCTACACTATATTTGTCTAACCATTCAAATACGTACATACATACATCCAACTGTATAATGACATACTTTTCCGGGTTCACCCCACTCTAGTTCGTGATGCCATAGATATCTGTAGTATACTCGTGTATAATATATGTATGTGCACGAGTATGTGTGTATTGTATAGAGCTTGGGTAGATAATTGTTCAATTGCACTAAGAGTGAGGTCAATGTATGCAATGACCGACAATAAGCTGAAATATTACACTTTGGCGATAAATATGCATACCTACATACATATGGAGTATATTTATTTAATAACTAAATTATACCCAGTGCATGTATTTGGTGGTATGAAAAATTTATATGGGGAAGTGAACCAGGGACTGACCTATTCGAAAAATTCGTATTTATGGTGCGATTTATTTGAAAAACGGTAATATATATGTAGTTCCGTTTTTGCTTAGCTTAACAGAGAGACTACTCTTCTTCTCCGAGTAGAGGATCAGGAACCGAACAATTCGAAAAAATCTTATTTATGGGGCGATTTAATTGACATTTTTTTATAGGAACCGAATCGATGAATTTGAAAAAAAAAAAAAATATATATATATATACATTCATGGTTGGTTTTAGCTAAATTTTTGGTTGTTATGCCTGAATGGCGTACTTTTATTACCTCGAAATGGACCAAAGTCATGAAACCAAGTTCGATTTTCGCGATCTATAAATAATACTTTCTTTACGGGAAATCGATCACCGACAGATTGATAAAAATTAGTAAGATACGGATATGAGTATAGATCGTGCGTGGGTATGTTCGGGTAACAAGCAATTCTTATACGTACAACTGGAGTGTGAATGAGGACAGATGGTTCGTTTGGCTTACTTCGAGGTATTCTTATTGAAATTTTCATGAAAGACTTTGAGCAGCAAAGAAGTGTCCCACACATACTACATATAAGTTAGTTAGAATAATAATATAATAAAGAAATTAATATTTTGAATTAGACGAAGCTGATTTAGGAAATGTAACGTTTTTTGCAATACCAATAAATACCGTAAGCCACAGCAACGTGTGGCTGGGTCTGCTAGTGGACTATAAAATAACCCATAAAAAGTGCATTGGATTTAAAACATCACCACATAATCATGTACAAGAATACAAATTCGCTTCACATATATGTATGTACATATGTACAATATGTATATAAGTTTGCCTATATTCCGTTCCACTTTCCTAAAATTCATATTTATGCTTGTGGCTGTGCACATTTCATTATGTGGCCTTTGTGGCCCTGGTTATGGGTCGTTGCCACTGTTAACTGCCAAATAGCGAAATGGTCAAACAGTCAAATAGTCAAACTGCCGATGAGCCACAAAAAAGGTCTCTGCGTTGCCTGCCAGCGGCGACGCCAATTTTCCCTATACTTTTCCATGCAATTTTCATCCATTTTCATCCATTCAATATTTGCACTCTGGCGAATTTTTGACTTTACTCGCCATTGCTGTTTACAACAACATTTATTGTGTGTTGTTGTGTGGCAGTGGAGTTTGTTGTATTTCTACTGTATTACTGAATGAATGGAGGAAGCGTCAAAACTGCCAAACAAAAAAAAGAGTAATAATAATGTTGTGTACTAAATCATTAGGAATGTTGGCTCTCAAATGTGTTATTGTTGTTGTTTTTTTGTTTTGTTGCTGTTACTGCTCATTGTATTGTTATTTGTTACGCATAATAGCAATTGTTTGCTAGCCAATTCCTGCACATAAAACAAGCTTTAATTTCCCAACGAAAGCCACAACTATTTTTGGCTGTCGTCCATAACGATTTTTTGGCTAATTCTTAAGCTGGCTAATGGGAGGCGAAAAGTTATGGTGGTTTGAATTTAAGTTCTTCAATGCTGAAAGATTTTTATAATCAACCGATACCGTTACTCTAAGTGAAAAATGGGTCCGAAGATCCGAATATGTCTATTTCTCGACGTCGACGTTCCCAGTAGCTTACGCTGAATTATGGCGTATTTTGCACTTGAACTTACACCTACAGCCATATAAAGTCCAGCTCACACGACAGCTGAAGCCAGCTGACCATCACAACGCCATATATAAGCCGATCGGGAGCTTGAGTAAGGGAAAGTGCTTTTTCGAAAAAAGTTTTCTTCAGCTACAAGGCACATTTCACTAGGTTTGCAAGAGGAATACTCAAAATCGCATGCAATGCTGCAGTTGGTATTGTTCTAAGTACTCCGATGGTGCCAATTATTGACTGAAGTCTGATGACAATCCAGCCTATCCATTAATGTTTGTTTGTCCATAGCTTTCCATTAAAAATATTGGCTTCATGACTGCCACGTTCCAGGAGTGTTAGGTGAAGTTTGCTGGTTTTACTACTAGATGTCGCTAGCAATATGTATAAATTTCTATGATTTGGCATGTATGCAATTTTTTTCTATTGACATTAACCTACAAAAATACGTAAGTCACATTCCGCCAAAATAATAGCGCCATATTTGTTTACCTCAGAGAATATGTCGAGTTTCGTTCCAAGTAAATCGTCAACGCAATTTGTCAACGTTTAAAAGCCATGGGAAAGATCCAGAAGTATGGAAAATGGGTGCCACACCAGCTGAACGATAGACAAATGGAAAATCGAATATGCTGCTTCAACAATTCGAAAGGAAATCTTTTCTGCATCGAATTGTCACGGGGGACGAAAAATGGATTTATTTTGAGAACCCTAAGCGAAAAAAATCATGGCTTTCCCCTGGTGAAGCTGCAAGGCCAAATCGCTTTGGCCGTAAAACAATGCTCTGTGTTTGGTGGGACCAGTGTGGTGTGCTGTACTACGAGTTGTTCAAACCTGGTGAAACGGTGAACACGGATCGCTACCGACAACAAATAATCAATTTGAATCATGCGTTGATCGAAAAACGGTCGGAATGGGTCCGAAGACATGGCAAAGTTATCTTGCAACATGACAACGCGCCGTCTCATACCGCTAAACTGGTGAAAGACACATTAAAAACACTTAATTGGGAAATATCATTGCACCCGCCGTACTCTCCAGACCTTGCCCCGTCCGACTATCACCTTTTCGCATCGCTGGGACACTCTCTTGCAGAGCAGTGCTTCGCTAATTTTGAAGAAGTCGAAAATTGGCTCGTCGAATGGTTTGCCTCGAAAGAGAAAAAGTTTTTTTTGGAATGGGATCCATAATTTGCCTGAGAGATGAGCGAAATGTGTAGAAACCTATGGTCCATACTTTGAATAAAAAATTTTCCTCTGAAAATTAAGTGTTTTCTTTATCGAAAAAACCGGAAAATTTCAACTAACACACCTGGTATATCCAGCGCGAGGGTGCAGGTGAGTGACCCTCAGTGTAGCTCAATATCATTTTACATGTATATAGGAGTATGTCCGTTGATACCTTCTACAGTCGCTCCTCTGCATTGAATCGCCACAACAACTTGCTGTCCAACACAGTCTCCCAAGTATTTAGAATTAAGTTTCAGCTGTAGAGTTGCCTCCCACTGGTTTTGGTTTGATCCAATTTGTAATTTTGTACAACCTTGTGAATAGAACTAGATTTGTTTTATCATTACCAACTTTAAGCCCTGCTTAAATAACGCTGTTGTTAATGTTTCTAAATGAATGATTCCACAGAGATCCAACCAAGTGTTGCGAAACTCTTACCGTTCACAATGACCGAGAAGTCGTCCGCATAGACTGCCACCTTGGCAGCTTTCCCTTTCATCTTCATAAGATATCTATTGTCCGCGAGAGTCCAATGAAGAGTTGATATCGCTCCACCCTGGTTCCTCTATGCACATCTCGCACTATCATGTCAATTCTCAATTGTGCTTGGATTTTCCTATAATTAATCAAAAAGCGTATCCAGTCCGTAAGAATAATGTTGACTACTGTCCATTCATTAAGGAATGCTTTAACATTATTGAGAGTTCCAGACAAATTTTTATCACCTCTTTGCATTGTGCAACCACAACCGAACTTGTGCTATCTACATATCTTAATGTGGAATCTCTTCTTTTGAAGGTTTGATCCCTGCAGTAGCCTGTCGCCAAGTGACTTTCTTATCTCTAGTTGGGCGCAGTAAGGTGAATCCCTAACCCATTTTTATTTTAGAACCATTGGTACAAATATGCTCACCTTTGTCTTCAAACTTCAGATCTTTGCTCCAGCCATTCGTCTCTATTATAGCAAGCACCAGCTTCTCGAAAGTCAGCCGTTGGATTATTGTTGAAGCATAAATAATACGACGAATATTTGCAATCGATTATGGTTAGTTTTATGAGCTTTTTTGATAAAACGCTTTCGAATGTATAATTCAGCTAATGATAAATAAGAAAATCTTTTGTTAGCCTATAACCACAAGGGACACTTGCTCAAGTATGAGTGGTAACTGCTCACAGATGTTTTTCTGCTTTGTCTATGTAGCATGGAGAAAATTGGCAACATAGTAAAAATCGAGTAGAGTACGGACATGTTGATGTGAGAGCGCGTTTAGAGCATCTCTCTTTTGTGAACATAAATTGCCACAGATAAGTTTCAATAACTGAAATTAAAATTTAGTACAGTCCAAAAATTATAGTACTTATGTTATTACATATATACATACATATGTATAATCTATGAATCTTCTTTCAATCTCGATTGAGGAAGCACATTATTAGTGAAGGCGCAATCGCTTAAATTAACAAATTAAGTTCTGTGGACACACTCGCAGCGAAATTGAATCATATCAAACGGTTGAAGGTCAGCGCTTATTAAATAAATATGCAACCACATACATATATAAAGAGGGTTGATCAAGATATCAAAAATCATTAGAAGAAAATTACAAGTGAAGCCTAAACGATTTGAATAAGCGCGCCTTCTATCCGGAGGTTAAATAAATAATGAAAGGCTTTAAAGTCTTTGCTGTCGCATAATTAAAGCATAAATTTGTTAGATGAAACGGCTGATAAGCGCAAAAGAAATACAATTGGAATACAAGATTATACAACTACATATGTAAAGGGTGATCCATTTTGAGGTTCCTTACCATTTTAAAGAAAAAGACCACAGATCATTCGAAATAACATTCTTTGGCATTTATTTTTTGAAGATTATTTCTTTCAAGTGTTGGCCACGGCCGAGTCTCGCTGGTCCATCCATTGAGTCAAATTTTCGATTACTTGTTCGACTGGTAATTGGCGAATGACTCGCGTGATGTTTTGCTCCAAGGACTGAATTGAAGCGGGATGGCTCGCATAGACTTTAGACTTTACATATTCCCACAGAAAAAGGTCTAACGGTGTGATATAACACGATCCTGGTGGTCAATCAACCGGCCCAAAATGTGAAATTATCTGTTCACCGAAGTGTTCTCTCAATAAATCCATTGATTGATACCAATAGTCTGTTATATGGTGCGCAACGGTCGCTATTACGTTCTCACCGGCATCACCGATAATTCCACCGGCCCACAAACCACACTAAACCATTGTTTTCTCTGGATGAAATGGCAGCTCTTAAATATCTTCATATTGCTCTTCGTCCCAAATGTGGAAATTTTGCTGGTTTACATACCCATTGAGCCAGAAATGGGCCTCATCCCTGAACAAAATTTAACTCGAAAACGTCGGGTCTTCTTGGAACTTTTCAAGAGCCCATAGAGCGAACAGGACTCGAACCCTGGCTTTCCAAATGTCACTACACACTACGAGCCACTCGGGTATTGCAGCCGCCGGTTAAAAAAAATACCTGAAAAATACTTTTGAAATGACTTGGAAATGTTGCTCATGCGTAAGTCTTCCCATGATGAAGTGCCAAACTATACTGAACAGAAATAACATGACAGCTTGACACGACTCATGCGAGGCTATTGAAAAAAGTGCCTCTACTTGGATCACCCTTTATATGTATACATATTAACCCTTTTATGTTGGTTGGCATTAATTGTTAGCAAACGCCAAAGCCTACATACTTACATACATACTCTGTGCACGCACATGCCATTTGAGGAATTTGAGGAACAATTGGAATTTTGTACTGTTACAACTCCCAAAATGCCGTGCCGCGCCACCTCATCGATACAATCACATTTGAATCTGACCTTTGCCAATTAGTTGCGCGTTCGAGCAAATTCAGTGAGCTCCGCGCGAGTGTGTGTTCGCAATGCTGACCGCCGCTTTAGTTGGAGCAACAAAAAAAAAACAACAACTACAACAATGTTAACATGCACAACACTAGTCATACACGTACATGTACAACAATATCAGTAGGTCGCTTGTAGGCATAGAACATAAACAACTTATAAGCAAGTAAGTAAGTAAGTGAGTGAGTGTGTAGTGTGTAAAAGCAAATGACATTACTATTGAGTGCTGGAAACATTCTCAACATACTACAACAACGACAACAACGACAACAACAATAATAACGACAGTAAGAACAGCGTCGACAGCCTATCAAGTAAATACCTCATGCTATAGCAAATACCGAAAATATCACAGTGGCAAACAACAAATAACAGTACAACATTAATAAAACTACAATAGCAACAACAAAAACAACAACTGCCAACTATTAAGAGCCCAATGAACGACGTAACGAAAATACTCGGAACGTTGGAAATACGCAGTGAGACGGATTAAGTTCACTTGCCGTTTTGTCGTTGTTTAGAATTTTTGTTGACACCAGCAACAGAAATAATAGGAATTGCTACAACAACAACAACAACAACAATAACAACAACAACAACAACAACAACAACAACAACAACAACAACAACACCAACAACAACAACAACAGCAACAACAACAATGACAATGGAAATGGAAATGGTATTTTACATTTCTATATTCGTATATGCACACACATCCATAAGCGCTTAGTTGGAAGTGAGAAATGCAAAAAGTACAAGGCCTTTGCTGCCTAAATAGTGTATCAACAACTAGCTGTTGTTGGGACCAAAGTTGTTGAGCCCAAGAATACCCAGTAAAACTTATGAGCTGTATTCGTAGATGCCTAACAATTTGCCGAAAATATAGAATTTTTAGTCGTGATTGAAAATTGGCAACATGTTGAATAATTATTTTTTATGCAACACATTTTACCCTCAGTACTCAGAGATTGCAAAGGAGCTATATATCTACCATGGAAATGTGGCTTAATTTAAAAATCCTTGTGTAATATTCTGCTTGGGATAACCGTACAATGTTGCCAATTTTCGTATGGTACAAATAAACTGTTTTAGTTTTTTCGTACAAAATTTGAATTACTTGTTTGATATGATATCTTTTGATCTCATTAAAAAATGCAACGTTGCAAATTTTCACTGCTTTTTTTATAATTCTTAATTGTTAATCAAATCAAAATTAGTCATGAATGAAAAAAGGCAACATAGCTAATTGTTCTTATTGCTCCCAGCATATCTGAGATGAAACTGTCAAGAAATTAATTTAAAATCTCCTCAAATATTACATTGTTTGTGACACCTGTCCAATGTTGCCAATTTTCCTCTCGAAAAATTAAATAACATAATAATAAAATATTGGTCACCTTTCTCAGATTATTTCTTTTCCGTTGGCAGTGTTGCCAATTTTCACTTAGCGCATTTGAATGCTCAATTCTTTTTTTTAATTTCTTTAGCTTTTTTTCCTAATAATTTTGACTATTTTTATACAATCAACAAATTTCTTTAGTCAAAGTTTTAAGTTTAAGAATTTTACTTGGAAGTGAGGAACTTCAATAGTCTTTTATTAATATATTTTTTGCTCTTGCTCTCGAAAAGTTGTTATTTCAGTGCAATCATCATTAATTAACTATTGTAATAACTTTAACCCTTACCTAAATATTGTTTGCAAGATGAAAATTAATGTAATTTGTCCATTAACAAACTCATTTGTTAAAAAATTTAACCAACGTTGCCAATTTTCTTCAAGAGAAATTTCTCCTCGAAAATTTTCGCTCTCTTATTGCCCGGCTTCGTAAAAAATTATTACCTAAATTCAGCAAATTTGCATTTAATTTATTTAAAAAGTTTAGTTTAATAATTCGGCAGCTTTGGGAAATTTTTCGCACTGTTGCCAATTTTCTTGATATGCAATAAATACCAAGCTTTGCACATCTGCTACGTTCTCAGCTCACTGGGTTGGCAGTTTAAATAACTACAAAGCAAATTCCACACTTATTCTAACATTGAATACTCCCACCGCCTTGGAGCGCATTCCCACTTTGACACTTTGGCACTTGAGTGTAACTAGACACTCACGCACATAACTCACACGACTGTACTACAATGGAACATGGAAATATTTTGAATTAATGTTGCTGAAGTTTCAATGGGTAATGGTGGAAAACCAACAACAAACAAAACATAACAACAACACCACACAATATTCAACAACATATTAATGAAGCGATGAAGCGAGGAGCAGACATAGGCATAGTAAAAAGCTTCACTACAAAAACAGTTTCAGTTGAGCGATGCATGTGTATGTATAAATACAATCGTTTGTATGTAACTGTATACCTACAACTAAGCATAGGCGCAGTTAGAGACATGTCAAGTGGGCATTTGAGGGCGACGATTAAATCGACAGACAGTTACATAAAAGAATGTCGTGGTGAGGAGTGCCGAGGGCGGAGGGATGTAACTGTAGTATGTGTATGTGAAAAACAACATGTCATTCATCATTTGCATTAGCACTTATGTAAATATTTCCACACACACATATACACGTGAGTGTAGTTCACAAAACTTTGTGAGAGAGAGGGGGAGAGGGAGAGAGGGAGAGCGGGGAAAAGAGGTGGCTTGTGAAAAATACAATAGTTAAAGGAAGTGACGATGTGGAAGAAAAGAAATGATAATTACAGTTACATGAATGAACAGCACAAAATCAGCAATAACAACAATAAAATAGATAAATTTAAGTTTGTATATATGAGCATACACTAAATTATGCTTAACAGTATTCGGCCTAAAACTATTTTCCCATACTTTTATAGATGAAATACGAGTGCGAGTTTATATAAATATGTATTTATGTATTTTGACATATTTTACATATTTATTACTACTATTTTATGCTTTTATGCAAATTTATGGCTTTCGCTCGTGCGTATAATGTGCAAAAATAGGCATAAATATTCCACAAATTTCATAAATCATTGGATCGTTTTGAGTCTTAAATATATGTTGACAAAGCAGTGTCAAAGATCTATGATAGTTGATAAGTATTTATCTATGTATGTACTTATATGTATGTATGTGTAAATGGAATATTTTAATTTTAGAATTTTATATAATTATTTAGTGAGGAGATTTAATCAACTGGAAGCTTTCAATTTTCCACAACCTATTTTTTTAATAGGTGATTTGCGGATGGCAGTGCTGTCAGCCTTTGCGAGTAATTCTCACATATTTTTCTCAATGTTGCCAATTTTCTAATTTTCACTTGATTTTTCGTTTTTTACTTTCAAGCAATAGCTTATACGATTATATTGTTCCGGTGTACTGTGGAAGGGATGCAGCCTGTCATAAATGTGAAATTTCTCTTAAAGAAGTTTAAGCAATTTGTCACCCAGAGGTGCCCTGTTTTGTAAACCAATAGCCGAGGAAGAATTTTTAGGTTAGGTTAGCCAAAAAATATGAGCGATAACATGATGTAAGACCCCTTATAAATATGGGTTGTCTGGGAGAATTATTAAAAGTACACTCGCTCTTCTGGTGTTATTATGAAGGGCGTATTTTAATTAGCTTATTTTCGGGTAAGGTTCTAATTCAACAGGAGTAAATGACCTAAACTAGACATCATGGAGAGTTAGACTCTACACTAGGTGTCCTATCGGTAAAAATTAATTAAAAAAAAAAATGAAAATTGTTTGGAAGTGCGTATAGATCCCAGCTCCGCTGGCGCTGTTGTCAAGTGAAGTGTTAAAAAAAAAACGAGTTGATCATTCCAATAAATTTCTGATACATATATAAGAATATAAATATGTATGTTCAATACTTTATCCGACACATAAAATTTCATAATAACAAATAAAAAATGAAATTTGCGAAATAGCTAAAACAAATACTTGACTTACGATAAAATAAATATAAAAATAAATTAAAATAAATGAATAAATAAATAAATAAATAAAATATGTATGCAAAACAATTAATGAAATAAACAAAAATATTATATAAATAATGAATAATAAATAATAAAATAGATAAATGAATAAAATTTTAACATATAACTAAATAAAATAAAAAATAAAACAAATAATTAAATAAATAATAAATAAATAAGTAAAATAAACAAATAAAAATCATAAATTATAAATAAACAAATAAATTAATTAAATTAACAAATAGTCAAATAAACAAATAATTTAAAAAATAAGCAATTAAAAATGTAAATAAATAAATAAAATAAATAAAGAAATAAAAAAATAAATATAAAAATAATCAATTAATAAATTAAACAAATAGATAATTGAAAAATCATAAAATAGATAAATGAATTAAACATTAACAAATAAGTAAGTAAAATAAACAAATAAAATTAATGAATTAAAAAATAAATAACAAAAAAGTTATTTACTCATTCAATAACAATAATCAAATAATATATAAATAATTAATAAAATTAATAAATAATACATAATTGAATAATTAAAAATATAATTAAAAAAATAAACATATTATTGTTATAAAAAAAAAATAAAAAAGATTTAACAAGTGAATAAAATATGGTAGAAACGAAAAATATATAGATAAATATATTAATTAACGAAATTAATAAAAAACATTTAAATAAATAAATAAATAACTGAATGATTATGAATAAATACATAAAATAGTAAATAATTAGTTGAATAAATAAAAAAATAAATAATGAACACAAAATTAAAAAAAAAATATTAATTTTTATACTTGTGTTATTTTTTTGCATTAGATTGAAAAATTTTTTTACTGCAGTTAGAAATATCCAGATGGTAATCATTTGATGCGAGGTCCGGACTTTAAGGTGTGTATAAGAACCTTCCAAGCAGCTCTCGGAGCTTCTGGCGAGCCACTAGCGATGTGTGTGGTCTGGTGTTGGCACGATGAAACACATATCCTCTCCTGTTAGCAAAGGGCAATTGTGTCTTTCAGAGGAACTCTTTTGCTGACAGTAGAGTCCCGAATGAAGAGTTTGTCGTAGGCCGGTTTAGCCGTCAATTCTGTTACAATTTCTCGTTAACTCCTTTGGCATCCACATTATATTTAAATTTATTTTTTTTTTTACTAACTTTGAATATTTTTGGTTGAAATAAATTTCCTTGTATTAACTTTGAAAAATTCTCTCAACACTTGTCATGAAATATTTTATTATTTCCGTCAGACAATTTTTCACTTTTTAACTTTTTTAAATTTTTTTCACTTTTTTTCATTTTTTTCACTTCTTTATCACAGCAACCTTGTAGCTATTTTTAACGAAAATCCTTTTTTTCATTTTCGCTTTTACTTGCTTGCAAGGCATAGCTGCTGGCTGACAAGAAGAATATGTTCGTCATACACTTGCATACATACATATCTATGTATGTGTGAATACCATATATCTGTATTATTTTTTCCTTGTAGTTATTGTTGTTTTCATTGTCCATGCAAAAGGTGCACAAGTGCTTGACAAAGTGGAATTGTTGTCATCATCTTGCTTCAATCACAACTGAACTGAAAAATTAAAAAAAAAAATAATTTAAAAAAATATCACATAAGTGTTGGTTGCACTTGTTGGTTGTTAGATATGTTAGTGTTGTTGTTGTTGTTGTTTTTGTGTGTTTTTGTTAGTTATAGCTGCACCAAAGGTATTTAGTTAGCTTCTGAGTGTCATTTCGCCTTGAATTTGTTAGTCAAGTGTAGAGCAAGTTAAGCGCGAATAAATAAATATACTCGAATATACTTATGTACCTGTATATGTATATATGTACATGTAACCACTGGATATTCCCCATAACTACCCTGTTGTGAGAAATTAAATTTCTATGTAAGTGTTCCAGTTGTGTATTAGTATTTGATAGGTAGATTCATACCAGCTTTTTGACATAAATACATATAGCAGTTCCTCATTAAAAGTATGAACTCATTTATATGGAGAGTTATTTTTATTTTTGAAATTTTAATAATTTAATTTTTTTTAATTTTGTGTTTATTTAAATTATTTTTATTTCATTTTTTAGTAGTTCGGTAAAATTTTTTTTAAATTTAATTTTTCGTAAAAGTAATTTTTCCTACAGGGCACCACAACTAGTGCTTTGAAATCTCAGTTTATGACTTGCAACGTATATTTTTCACCACAAATTGTTTGCCTATATATATGTTCATGTTATATTTGGATCTCTACACGGATCTATGCACTCGCGCGACACTTGCAAAAGTCAAAAGGGAACTTGTACTTGTCACACATTTGAATGACATTTATGTTATGCACTTGAAACTTTTGTTCAACAGAATATATTTCTATTTACATAAACACAAAAATATACACTTTTTTTCAAGGATAAAACGCTATTAAGTGTTAAAATTGGTTGAGGAAATTTTGAGGCAGGAAAATTTGGAGTTTGGGAAATTTAGAAATTTTAGGAGATTTGGAGACTTTTTGAGTTTTAAAAATATAGATATTATTAGATTTGAAAATGCTTGAGATTAACAGAAAAAAAGATTTTTTGAAATTTGATATTTAAAAATTTTGAAATTTTGAGATTTAAAATATTTAGAGATGGGGGATTTTGAATATTTAGAATTTTTTGGCAATTTGAAGTTTTATTTTTGAGGTTTTGAGAATTTTTGGAGATTTAGAATTTTTGAGATTTAGAAATTTTAAGATTTCGAGATTTTAATATTTTAATTTTCTGTAAGATTTCAAGTCTTTCTTTCTTGATGAACTATCGAACGCCGGGGTAAGTGCTAAAGTAATTAAGTCCATTAATAAAAATTAGAAAAAATCTCAAAATCTTCAAATCCGACCTGAGCAGCATTTTTTTGCATCATATATTTTTCTTAACAATATTTTATTTATTACATATACCTAAGAAATATCTATATAAATAAAAAAAACTATTAATCGATTTTTAGTGGAACGATTATATGAAATAAACAATTTAATACGGTTTTCGTATACTAAACTTGAACAAATCGATAATGAAATATCAGCGCCAAATATGTAAATGAATAACATAATAATAATATAAAAAAATGAATAATTTGAATCTAATAAAAGTTGATTATTTCTTCAAATATTAATTATCCTGCAAAAATTTGATTATATAAAAATCGTTTAATTTTGGAGAAAATCGATTACTATGTTATCGATAATGAAATAATCGATACTAATCGATTTTTTCGACTTTAGGTGACATCACTTTATAATTCGGTTGCGAAAAAACAATAATTTTGCTCTATGCAATTTTCTTCTCGCTCTTCACTAAATATACTTCGATTGACCGACCTAAAGCTGCTACATACCATATACAAACGCTCATAAATAATCATTTTTATATACCATATATTTTATTGTGTTTTCGATACAAATTCAATTTATTGGTGATTTATTTAGTTTCCATCATCACTGTCAAACGTTGAGTGCGGACGCAATTTGATTTCGTAAAGAGCACCAAAATGACATGTCACAACGACCCCAATCACCTGCGCGGGCACCATGACAGGAACAACAAAATTTACATAATAAACATATATGTATATCTAAAATAAAACAAATGACAATTTGTAACCATTTTTGAATATTATTGAATTTATAGAATATCCAATTGTACAAATATATAACAAATTATGTCCAAAATCTCATGAAAATGGAAATGCTGAATGGAATTGTTGCGTGGAAGTAGAAATGTATTGTGTGCATGTGTTTGTATGTGTGTATTAGTAAACTAAAGTGCAAAGTCAACTATTATTAAATTATCAATATTTCATTTTAAAACACAAAACCATTTTGCACAATGACAATAACAACGATAAAATCGTAATTAATCCGCGGATTTTTTTAAAGTGAGTTGGATATGAAATTTGATTTCGTTGAGTTGAAAGGATTAATAATTTTTCTTTTCGTTGCTTCTCTTTTTTTGTGTTTTATTATCAATAAATTCAAAATACCCGGCATTCTGTGGTTTAAATGTTTAAAATTTATTGCAACATTTTAGCGCTATTAGTTTTGTGGCGAATAAAAACATATTTCCAAATAAATACATACACGTATGTATGCATGTATATTCGTTTATGCAAAGTGAGCTAAAATGCCGGCTTAATTGAAATTCCAACTAAATAACGGCTGTGAATATTAAAAACAAAAAAAAAAAATAAAAAAAAAAATAAAAATAAAAATTTTCATATGTAAAAATGGCATAAAAAATACTATAAAATTAAAATCTCTTTTTTATAGAAAATCATGCATTGGTAAACTCCACTCTTAACAATAAATCTAATTGAAACACACGCACACATACATCCGTATATACAATCACTTAGCTTAGAGTCGTTATAATACTTGTTTTCGGTTAAACTGAGCAAAATAATGGTTGAGTGTGTGTAAGTGTGTTTTATAGCCAAAAATTGGATTTATTTAAATAAATAAACAAATTACAAAAAGCAAGTAACAAAATCATATAATTTAATTGGAAAAATTTTTCAGCCCAAAGGCCGTTAAGTGAAAGTGCGCAACGAGCAGTGAACAAATGCAGTTAAAATTCTATGAAGTTGTTTGTGTGCTTTTTCAATGAGTTTAGTAAAATCTGCAATAATATACATGAAAATCAAAGTAAATACAATTTAAATTTAGATTTCAATTTTTCACCTCAAAATTTCTATTTTTAAATCATTTTCCAATTTATAGTTGAATGATTTGGCGTTATTTATTATCTGCTCAATTTAATTGATCTTTCATATTTATGTTTTAAAATAATTGAAAAGTATGAATGATTGAGCAAAATTTAAAAAATTTCACCTGGTGTTTTGGCCTGATTTCATACAAAAATAATTAAATAAAAAATAAAAAAAATTGATGTGAAAAATAAAATAAAAAAACAAAAATAGAACAAAATACTATAAAATAACATAAAATAAAATAAAATAAAATAAAATAAAAGAAAATAAAATAAAATAAAATAAAATAAAATAAAATAAAATAAAATAAAATAAAATAAAATAAAATAAAATAAAATAAAATAAAATAAAATAAAATAAAATAAAATAAAATAAAATAAAATAAAATAAAATAAAATAAAATAAAATAAAATAAAATAAAATAAAATAAAATAAAATAAAATAAAATAAAATAAAATAAAATAAAATAAAATAAAATAAAATAAAATAAAATAAAATAAAATAAAAATAAAATAAAATAAAATAAAATAAAATAAAATAAAATAAAATAAAATAAATAAAATAAAATAAAATAAAATAAAATAAAATAAAATAAAATAAAATAAAATAAAATAAAATAAAATAAAATAAAATAAAATAAAATAAAATAAAATAAAATAAAATAAAATAAAATAAAATAAAAATAAAATAAAATAAAATAAAATAAAATAAAATAAAATAAAATAAAATAAAATAAAATAAAATAAAATAAAATAAAATAAAATAAAATAAAATAAAATAAAATAAAATAAAATAAAATAAAATAAAATAAAATAAAATAAAATAAAATAAAATAAAATAAAATAAAATAAAATAAAATAAAATAAAATAAAATAAAATAAAATAAAATAAAATAAAATAAAATAAAATAAAATAAAATAAAATAAAATAAAATAAAATAAAATAAAATAAAATAAAATAAAATAAAATAAAATAAAATAAAATAAAATAAAATAAAATAAAATAAAATAAAATAAAATAAAATAAAATAAAATAAAATAAAATAAAATAAAATAAAATAAAATAAAATAAAATAAAATAAAATAAAATAAAATAAAATAAAATAAAATAAAATAAAATAAAATAAAATAAAATAAAATAAAATAAAATAAAATAAAATAAAATAAAATAAAATAAAATAAAATAAAATAAAATAAAATAAAATAAAATAAAATAAAATAAAATAAAATAAAATAAAATAAAATAAAATAAAATAAAATAAAATAAAATAAAATAAAATAAAATAAAATAAAATAAAATAAAATAAAATAAAATAAAATAAAATAAAATAAAATAAAATAAAATAAAATAAAATAAAATAAAATAAAATAAAATAAAATAAAATAAAATAAAATAAAATAAAATAAAATAAAATAAAATAAAATAAAATAAAATAAAATAAAATAAAATAAAATAAAATAAAATAAAATAAAATAAAATAAAATAAAATAAAATAAAATAAAATAAAATAAAATAAAATAAAATAAAATAAAATAAAATAAAATAAAATAAAATAAAATAAAATACTACAAAATAAAATACTACAAAATAAAATATTTACAATAAAAAAATAAATGAAATAAAATAAATAAAAATTGAAAAAAATCAGTAAATAGTGTAGTTAAAGAATGACAAAACTTATTGGTAGAAAAAAATATTTATTTGAGTTAGATTGTAGAAATTAAATGTTAACGTATTTTGATTTGTTTTTGTGAGCTTTTTTAGTTTTTTCAATTTTAAATTTTTTTTCAATAACTTGCTATATTTTATTTATTTTTAGCATATTCTCATATTCGAGATTCTTTTATTTTTTCATTTTAATTGAAATAGAAACCAATTTATTTGGGTTATTATTTAGGTAATTCAGGAATTCCTATTAAATGGGAATAAATATAAATAAATATATGTGCTGGCCTGGCCAGGGTAACGTTTTCATAACTGTTTATTATACAACAGCTGGTTTGATGTGGAATTATTATTTTTACTGTTATATTTTGCTTTTGGTGTAATAAATGGTAACTTAAAAATGATATTAAAAAACTTATTTTTTTTCGCTGCAGATTACAAAAAAACTGTTAAGTTGTTAATGTGAAACAAATTAACTTAATCCAGCAAAATTATGCTGCAAAAAATTTCTAAAAATCTATAAATAAAATGTAAATATATAAAACAAAAAATAATATTGAAAAATACGTACAAAAAACGTTGTTTGTATGTATTACAATAAAAAAATACGCATTCATTAACATTTGAATATAATTAGTTAATAGTTGCAAATTTACATAAAGTAATTTAATTTCCAAATAAAAGCCAACAACAACACTTTGTTTTTTTTTTTTTTGTGTAAAACCCATGGAAATAATGGAGTTAAACGTGTAAAAACCGCATAAAATATGCAAATAAATGACAGAGATTTTAATACATAATTGTTTTTGTACCACATAATATATTTTACATACACACAACTCACCCATAATATGTATTTACTGTTGGCCACAAATACTTTATAATTCTCACTTCATTGTACTTCCTTACGTACACTATGAAAATTTACACTCTTCACTTATAGCTTTTGTGACCGTTTAGCAATTACATACATACATATTTACGCACTGTTATTACTTCCCTTCGTTTTACTGTGATTTCCTTTGTAGAGGAGAGAAGAACGCAACAAAAAGAATTTTTCTACTTTTTCACTTTCGCAAAGGAAATGAACATTTATAAACTTGTTCGACTGCCTGCGGCTACATGAGTGTTTCTTCAATACAAGCGCAATATCCTCAGTGGATAAAGAAAAGGTGTGACAGCGGGGCATGGCAAAGGATAAATGCATTTGTACTTGTTGTAGAATCGCCTGAAGGCATCGTTAACAAGTGATTGCGGTTCATTCTTAGCAATGCTAATTAGTCATTATCTAAGCAGATTTTGTACGCAATTGAGTGTAGCTTTCTGTCTGTGTGTGTGTTCAACATGCTTTTTTGGGTTCAATGCGGAGAGTCATTAAATTTGATAAATGAGCATCATGTATTTTACAACAATTTTACGACAATAATTATGTTGTTGCTGTAGCAGAAATATTGTAAGTGATTAGAAATGGTTGAGGTTATTAATTGTTGCAGAGGTTAAGAGCGCTTTTCCTCTCACCCGATTTGTGCGGCTATTTAAGGTGATTATTTTAATGTTAAAAAAAATATAAGAAAAATAGATATTAGGCAGTGATTTAAACAAATAAGTACTATGTAGTGATTTTAAAAATAAAATTACTGTCGAAAATATAAATTTTTTGGTAGTTTATCCATAAGACTAAAGCAAATGAATTTTTAGAACTAAAAGATTGCGTTTAACTGATTAATAAATGAAAATATATTTGATATATTTGACTAATGAAATGCAATTAATGAGCGAATCTTTGTTTTTAAGAGAAATAATTAATTTCATATTTAATTATTTAATTATAATATTTTTTGTTATTCACAATTAATTTAAAAGTTAACTTTTTTTTGAGAACTGAATTCATGAATTAAAATACTTTTGATTTATCACAAATCACACTTAGCTTAATTAATTAATTAAACTATAATTTTTTCAGACCTGTATTAATTAAATAAATGTTTTTAGCTAAACACAATTCTGACAATTGATTGGCAAATAATTATGAAATTAATTTTTTTGAGACGTTAATTTTTGTTTAAGAGTTGAGCTAATTAATTAAATTATTTTCGATTAATACAATTTTGCAATCAATTAAGAAAGTAATTTCTGAGAACCAAATTAAATAAGAAATTAAAATGTATTAATTTGAGAAATAATTATGCATACAAAATTATTATTTACTGATTAATTAATGAATTAAGTTTATGTAATTGTTTAATTAATCAAAACAAAGTAGTAATTAAATGTTATTATTGTGATGTAATTCATTTTTTTGAGAACTGAAATATTATTAATTCAATAATTAATAAAAACGTTTTCGATTAATTAAAAATCACAATTAATTTAAATCATTCTAATTACAATAAATTTTTTTGATTACTGAATCAATAAAAAAAGAAATGTTTTTGATTAATCATAAATCTGATTATTGATTTGGAAATAATTAGGATATTAATCTTTTTGAGAATTAAGAAACAGCTCCATAACAATAGATTAATTTAGGAGTTAATATTTTTGGGAACTCAATAAATTGATTTAAATATTTTTGGCTTATACAAATTTGCTAGAAATGCAATTAATTACGAAATTGATTTTTTGTGTAGATTTGGTTGGGTTGAGGTAGCTCATCCTACCAAAATCCCATTTGAGATTGTTTAGTCTGAGCCTCGTAAATGCAAAAAAGTTCAGAAGAATGTGTAAAGCTAATTCTATATCCCCCTTCGAACAGTTTAACAGTGCAATGTATCTCCATTCATATTTCTTCCTTCTACTGAAGTCCTCTAATGAAGGAATTATGCTGAAGAGCTAGAAGATACGGAGATTCAAGCAGCTATTCAACTCTTCAAGTTATGTCACTCAAGAACAGCGGAATAACCAAGTATCCAAATTCTTGTCTATGTTGAAATTAAGTCTGTGAATTAAGTCGACTACAATAGCTAGATCTTAATTGTGTGTGCATTACTCGTTGAACGCATATTGCTTACATACCCTATCATTATGGTCCTCAACTGGGAGTATAGATGTTGCTCGGTGTCTTTGCATGGGCGGTATCAGAACGTGAAAGACTGCAGACTGTCGAATGTGATTCCCTATAACTGGAAATTATTTACTATAGACATTTTTATGCCATCCATTTTCACATTAAATTCGAGCCGGTACTCCATCGTCCAGCTGGTGAACCGGGTAACCGAGGATTTCGCTGGTTGTAATTTTAGTTGTCATGCAGTTTAGAAATCGGAAAAGAAGAAGGGAGGAGCTTCGAAATGTAAAACTTAAGTAGGTGCTGGGAGAGGACACAATCCTGCGGCTCGACCTCGAAAATAGACCGATAACAATCGATCAATCAGGTAGACTTTAGTCCACCTCTTCAACTCTGGTAGAAATTGAGGATTGTTAGATAGTAGCACCGAATGATTGACGGAGGCAAAATATTGTGACAGATCGAGTGCTACCAGGATAGTTCGCACGCCGGACCGGTTTTGGTTCAGGTAGTGGACCGGTTGAATAACAAAAGTTCCGTCTTAGTTAAATTTACTGTAAGATCAGCACACACAACGTAGTTGGAGTGTTTACCACTACCTTTATCAACCGCGTCTTCTTTGCCGAGAAAAGCTCCTGCAGCGAAATTCTCAGATTATAGGTCTTTCTCTATTCACCTTACAATCGATAGACATTGCCCTATCGACCTTTCTGTGCAATATGGGTGTTGAGCTTATGAAGTATTTAGGAAACGAGCAGCTTATGTAGAACTCTATAAGGGTTTCCAGCGTAGGGAGTGCCGATCAGGTAGGTACTTTGTTTAAATTCCCTTAGGTAAGAAACATTTTACTCATTCCTTCCCAGCTCTTTGCCCGTGTAGGTCTTTATTCTCTTTATACTAGTCACTAAACGTATGACTACTTTTTTCAGTTTACCTATAAATCTTACGTTTTTTATCAGCAACAGATGTCAACCTCATTTAATTGAATTCTTGGTTCGATTAAATTAAACTATGTGGATTTGTGAAAAAATGATTAAAATAATATCTACATTTCGAGAATAATAAATTTCACTGCAAATACTTGGCGGCGAAAAAATGCAAAATCATATGAAATATTTTACTTTATAATAATATGCGCCAATTCGCAATTTGTCACCGTATGCGGCATTCTGACATTTTAATTTATTTTATTATGATTTCGAAACCATATTTTTGCCACGAATTTTATTATACAAAACACGACATACATACGTCTACGCTCCAACCGAATTGCATACAAATAACGTGGAAAATAAGAATGAAAATGGAAAAATAAAGGAGAGAGAAACAAATAATGTTTATTTACAAAAAGAGAAAAAAGAAAATAAAGAAAAACCAAAAACAAAACAAAGCCGACGTGGGAGTAAACGAACCGAGCGAGCGAAAAACTGAGTAATATGAGCAAAAAGCGGCAGAAATTAAACTATGCCAGTGATAAACTGGGTTAGCGTGACTTTTTTTTCCGCTCGACATGCGGCATAGCAGCACATGACAAAATTCACTGCTGCTGCCGAAACGACAACGACAACAATAATCAACCAAAAATATGGCGAAAAAATATGCAAAAAAAAGGTCAGGTGGGATGCTGTATGGTAAGCAAATGCACAAAAAATCCTTAAAATAAAATAAAAAAAACCTAAAAAATTCTCTGCAGCTCTCCGGTGTCAATAACACTGGTCAACCCAGCCCTCCGGCTTGATAAGAGTCGATTTTTGTGCGACTATTTATTTGCTGCTCTCACATACATACAAGCATAGAAGCCCTGCAGGAAAAAAATACTTGTAGTTAGCGAGAATCCAAGATCTTTATGCTAGTTTAATTCTTTTTCCTCACTGGCGTAAAAACCGCTTACATGATTACAGCCGAGTTTAAGGACCGGAACAAACTCTTGTAGGATCCAGAGAGGTGATCTATTGACTGATGCCAAGAGTAAACTGAATTTGTGGAGAGAACACTTCTCCAGCTTGCTGAATGGCAGTGAAAAAATAACACCAGGAGATCACGAATCCGTTTCCCCAACCGATGACAATGGAACAGATGATTCATTGACCGATTATGAAGGAATTCAAATAGCAATTGCCCGCTTGAAAATTAAAAAAGTACCACGTGCCGATGGATTATTGGCCGAACTATCCAAATATACCGGTGAAGAGTTGATTGGGTGCATGCATCAGCTTCTTTGCAAAGTATGGTCGGAACCTAAGTGTGATCTACCCAATCCATAAAAAGGGCGATCCCACAGTCTGCACCACTTACCGTGGGATAAGTCTCCTTAATATCACATATAATGCCCTGTCGAGCTTGCTGTATGAAAGAACAAATTTTAGAAAAGGCCCGTGAATAGAAGATTGACACACACCATAACGATAGCATGAACTATTTCTGAGCTCAAAATACAACCGCAAAATTTATACGGCTCTGTAAACTGTCTATCTTGGAACCAATATTAACACCAACGGCAGTGTCAGCCTGGAAATCCTTCGCAGAATCAGGTATAGACTACTTTGGATTGAACAGGCGTTTGACAAAGTAAAGTCCTCTCCCGACGGACGAAGAGACCAAACTCTACAAGTCATCATACCCATCCTGCCATATGATGCGGAGGGATGGACGATGACAACATCTGATGAGTCGGCGTTAGGTGTTTTCAAGAGAACGGTTTTGCGTAAGATTTATGGTCTTCTACGGCGACAAAGTTTCTCTTCTATCACGAATCCGATACCAAATTTGCGCTCCTTTATAAAACCGTGTGGTAAATGTCACAAAGACCTACTCGTTTTCGTCCTTGTCCCGTCTATCGTACTTTTTAGATGACGGTAATGTCAGCCAACTGCATAGGGGCACCTTCCAAATTAAGGGACTGATCCTTCCAGGTACATGCTGTCAAATCATGATCCTTAAGCGTATCTTATCCTCGTCTTTGTATTGTTGGATCTCTGATTCACCAAAAATAAAAATAAAAATTAATTTGCCTGCAGCGAGTTCTGAAGTTTTCGCACTGCAGTGATTGCCTCTAGCGACTCGGGCATCGTCAACAACGTAAGGTGGTGGAAATTAGTATAATTTCCGTTCCGCTCATTTACAAATATCCAACTGGTATGATTTTAACATCAAGATATTGGGCTTGAACTAGTTCCTTTGCATACCAGTCTACCAGTCTACCTTCTCGCTGCATGGTACTTAGGTATACACATATACATGCAGATATATATGATTTTCGCGCTTGTGTCCAGTCGAACATAACTCTCGTGCCTGGCATTGCATAAAAATCTCTTTCGGAGACTACACGGCGTGAGGCACTCTTTTTCTCTGCGCTCCTCACTCTGCCTCATTGCAGTTCGCCGCCGGGAACAACACTGTCAAATTATTATTTTGATTCCAAATGCCATATGTATATATGTATGTATATGAATGCTATGAATGCTATATGTATACAAAAACAATTTTTTATAAATATATTTTTTTTTTAATTTTTTTTACAATACTGTTCGTTATCACTGACTGTGTTTTTTCGAAAATAATATCGGTGAGTTTTTTTCAATATTTTTTTTTATAACTCATTTATTTTTTTCTTGTGTTTTACTTTGCGCTCAATTCCGGGTTAGAATCATTTGTGCGCTATATAAAGGTATATAGAAATATGTATGCTATATTATATGCATACATATAACGGTGTGACTGAATATGTGAGTGTTTTTTCCGTCAAATTGCTTGTTATTCTGTGGGGAATTACAAATTTTTGCTGCCATTATGTTTATCTGTTTTATTTTCTTCTGCACGTGAATGAGTGCATACAAATTTTATACATATTTTTATGCCATATACATACATACGTATGTATGTACATATGAATTTGAGTGTACGTATGCACGTGAGCCTGGTAGACTGACCAACGAAAATTCTATTAAAAGCGCTCAATTTATGGCTGCGCAAACAAATTAGATTTTTGTCTAACGAAGTGTTTGTGTTTTGAAAAATTTTTATGCTGAGAAATTAATGGAAATATTTTGTTTCTGTTTTTTTGTTTTGAATAATCAACAAAAGAGATTTGAAAAAATCTCTTAAAAGTTGAGGCATATGCTAAGTGGGCAGGGAGACATGCCGTTCAACAACGAGCAATCGCTTGAATGAACCGACAGAAACTAAATAGAGATAGAGAGAGAAAGAGAGATAGAGATAGAGAGAGAGAGGGAGAGAGAGAGAGAAAGAGAAAGAGAGAGTGAGAGAGAGAGAGAAAGAGAAAGGGAGAGAGAAAGAGAGAGAGATAGAGAGAGCGAGAGGGAGAGAAAGAGAGATAGAGATAGAGATAGAGAGAGAGAGCGAGAGAGAGAGAGAGGGGCGAGAGAGAGAGAGAGAGAGAAAGAGGGAGAGAGAGAGAGAGAAAGAGAGAGAGAAAGGGAGAGGTAGAGAGAGAGAGAGAAGCAGAGAGAGGTAGAGAGAGGTAGAGAGAGAGAGAGAGAAAGAGAGAGAGATAGAGGGTGAGAGAGTGTGCCATATAAAGCCAATTAACACAAATAATATATCCGGCAGACATCACTTAAATTGCGGTCACTCGAATGGCTGGCACTGAATCTGACTTTTGTTAGAAAATTTTAACGAAGCCCATTTCACTCTGTCTAGCTCCGTTAATAAGAAAATTTCCGAAGACCAACTGAACATCATTGCTTGACCAAAACAGCGACTGCTCGTCTGCCGCCCTTTCTGCCAAAACTATCATTTATATTAAACTAATTAAACCAAAGGGAGAGATGGATACCAATATCGGTGGATGTTGGCTCATTAACCGTCGATCATTTGATTGATGTTGCATTGAAAAAATAGTCCAAAAAAATGCTGTGTTAAAAAATTCTTCAAATATAAAAATTCTACAAATTCTGGTTTGATTTTTAAGTTGAATGTTAATATTTGCTTTATTCCTCCAACCACATGTTCTTGGAAACTTGGGTATTCTATTTTCATTTTAGCCTAAGACCATATTGACGAGCCGCATTCAAGGCTTCTTGCCATTGTGAGTATAAATTGTGGGACGTGGTAGTCATAAAAAGGGTCTTGTGTAGTTTTTAGTAACAGAGTTGTGACTGGACCGACAATTATGTGTTTTGAAGCTTATGTTGCTCTTGAGGTCTAGAATGAGTATTTTCAGGATTATATCTAATTTAGTTAACGCCTCGCAGTTGAGATCTGGTAGAGGTAATGAGGTGTAACTTTTGTTATGGTCTTCATTTATACTGAGTGACAGTGGAAATTGGTTTCATTTTAATACTATTGTACTATTGAGTTCTGAGGTACAAATTGTTAATGCGAATATTTTGATTGATTGAGTTCCATACGCTTCACCCGGCCCTTCCTAGTATCTCAGAGTTAGTGTTTAATGAAGGTAAACCAAGTGATCTGTATATTGTATTCTATATGGATTATGCTAGATGAGAACTGGTGATGAAAAGTAGATCACTTACAGAAACATCAAAGAAATCCGGTCGTGGTCAAAGGGCAGATGGCCACCGAGCCAGTATTGACGACCACAGTCAAAGAATCTTTCACTACGAGCTTTGATCAACAGGAGACAAATTGTGTTTACTCATCCACCTTATAGTCTGGACCTCGCACCAAGTGATTATCATCTGTCCCTGTCTATAATGATTGATTTGACTGGTGAAAAATTAACTTCAAGATAAGTCTATGAAAGTCGATTGTCTCCGTTTTTCGCCAAGAGTGAGAGGTTAGATTTAAAGCTGGAAGCTATGGGAAGCATGCGAAGTAATCCCGCTATTGGTAAGATAATCACAAATTTAATTTTTTTGGCTTCCTAAATAGTGATCAATTTCGTTCCCTACTTTTCTAGAGAAAAAACACAGAAAATTCTAATATAATTGGAAATGTTTATTATCATTCGCAGAAACATTCTTTGGCCTTTATTTCAAATGCTGGCCGCGGCTTCGACCCAGATGATCCATCCGCTGTGTCCAATTTTCGATGACTCGTTCGAGCATTTGAACTGGTAACTGCCGAATGACACAAGTTATTATCTGCATGGACTTTAGACTTTACATATACCCACAGAAACAAGTCTAACGAAATGATATCGCACGATCTCGGTGGTCATTCGACCGCCTCAAAACGTAAAATTATCAGCTCATGTTCTCTCAATAAATCCATTGATTGATGTGATGTGTGGGAAGTGGCGCCGTTTTGTTGAAACCAAGTGTAGCTAAGATCATGAGATTCAGTTTCAGGCATCAAATAGTCGGTTACATGGCGATGATTCCACCAGCCCACAAACCACACTAAACTGTGTTTTTTTAGATGAAAATGCAGCTCTTGTATCTCTTAAGGTTGCTTTTCGTTCCAAATACCGCAAGCTTGCTTGTTTATATATCCATTGAGCCAGAAATGGCCCTCATCGTTGAACAAAATTTGGCTCGTTGGATCTTCTTGGAACTTTTCAAGAGCCCAAAGAGCGAAGCGATGTCGCTTGGGAAGGTCGAGTGGTTTTAGTTCTTGCACAAGCTGTATTTTGTAAGTCGTTCCATACGTCAGTCCGAGCTGATACGAATGGCGCCGAATCGACTCTCCAAGGGTTTCGTATACACTCTCAGCTACTGCCGCTATATTTTCTTCACAGCATGCTGGATGTGGTCAATACGGTCGAATATTATCCAACTATGAATGTTGGGTCTCAAGATGGGTATGTAAGTTGAGCGAAGTGCGCAAAACACATTCTTTACAGAACGTGAATTTTCGTAATAAAGTTGAAGGATTTGTAAACGTTGTTCATGCGTAAGTCACAATACTGAACAAAAGTAATATGACAGCTTGGCATGACTAACGCATGATCTGTCAAAAAGAGGCTATTGAAAAAAGTATCTTTATTTGAATCACCCGATATATATGTAGGAAGGTATACACTCTTAGGATAATGACAGTGGAAAGCTGTCTGTCTCTTAAGTTTTTCTCCATTCAACTCATGTCTGCTTTCTATAATTCTTGCCCTTGATATCTCTCTCTCTCTCATGAACATAGAATGATTTGTCTGGTAATATAAATCTATTAATACATATATAATGTATAAGTTAGATGAATAAACTTTCCGGCTCTCTTTAATAAAATTACATTATTTATTTTGCGCTTTATTTAACTTGGCTTTACTTTATGTTTAAGTTTTTGTATTAAGCCTTCGGCATATTCATAATGCTCAACGCTGTAAAAGAGAAGAAAAACATCTTATAATTGGCGCTTATTACGACATTACACAGTTGGCCTCAGATGTCAACAAAAGCATTACATCTTCATTACACATTTTTTTACGATTTTTCATTCTCTTAAGTTTCTTGCAACTTTCTTCATCAGCTTGCCAGTTGTTTTAATATTGTACAAACACACACACTCATACGTATGTAGGAGTATGTTATTTACTTAAGCGATAGCAGTCAGTCTGCCTGTCACTTTTCATTACACGCTGTGACATTTCGTTTGACCTGTCAGTAGGTCACAAGCAAAGAGTGATGCACTCAAAACTTGCCACAAGCGAAAGCGTATAAAATTAAAAAGCTATAAAAAATATACAAACGAGAAATTCTTTTCTGTTGAAACAGTGTTCGAGAGAAAAACTCAAGCGATAATGATAAATGTAGCATTGAAAAGGTTACGCCTTTAATTAACATTTACCAGTGAGTTTTACGGTTAAGAATTCTGTAATATGACTTGCGGGTTTTCTTAAATGCTTGTCAGAAGAGCTTTTAATTAGTTGCTGTAGTTGGAGTAAGCATGTGAGCGTGTGTGTGTGAGAAATAAAAGAAAGAAACGATGGCAGGTATGTGGGGGGAAAGATTAAGACACCTTCAAGGATAAAGCAGATAATGCGAAAGCAGGCAGAATAATGCTTTTCAGTAATTGCTGGTACAAATGTTAACTCTTTTAAATTTAATATTGAGCAATTAGTTAATTGAGTAGTTTATTTTGGAGTTTAAATACTATTTTTTAGCAATCGGTTATATGACAGCTTCATGTTATAGCAGTTCAATCTTATTGGTTTTCATACTGAACTATCTTTAAATAATATATACACCGAATACTTAATTTCAAACTCCTAGCTGTCTTATTTAAGGAGTTATAACAAAAAAACTCATTTTCGAAAAATTATTTGTATGAACGTTTTCTGTTAACACAGTCCAATTTCGTTAATTTCCTTTCTAAATCATTTCCAAATAACATGTAAGCTCTGTACTAAATCTTATATTTCTAACTGCCAAATTACATGAGTTAGCACTCAAAAACTCATTTTCGAACAATCAATTGTATGGGTGCTTTATGTTAAAGTGATCCAATCTTGTTGATTTCCAGCCTCAACTATCTACATATGATATGTAGGCTGCTTATTACATATCATATTTCTAGCTATTTTTTTTAGAGGAGCTATAACTCAAAAACGCATTTTCCAACAATGAAATGTATGGGGGCTTTATGTTAAAGCAGTGCAGACTTGATGATTTTCGTCTATCAACCATTATTTAATGAAATGGGAATTGTATACCAAATTTCAAACTTTCAGCTATTTCATTACAGGAGCAATAACTCAAAAACGCATTTTCGAACAACCAGTTGTATGGGAATTTTCTGTGAATGCAGCTCAATTTCTTTGATTTTTCTCCTCAATTGTTTGTAAACCACCCTTAAGCTTTGTACCAAATATTTAGTCTCTAGCTCTTAAATTACAGTAGTTGTGACTCAAAAACTCATTTTCGAACAATCAATAGTATGGGAACCTTACGTTCTAGAAGGGCAATTTCGCTGATTTTCGTGCTCAATTTTTTTTTTTGAAGTAATATGAAAGTTCTGTACTAAATTTCAAACATGCAGTTGCTTTATTATTGGAGTTATAACAGAAAAATTCGTTTTTGAACACTTTGTTGTACAAAAAGTTGTAATTAAATCTTATTTTTATATTTTTGAATATAATGTATTCAAGACAAACTACTCAATATTATTATGTCTTAGTTGTATAATTAGAAAAACTATAGCAAAAAAAAACTAATTTTTGAGCTCCCTGCTAGTCATTAAATTTTGAAAATTTTTAGATTTAGCATTCCACTAAAGCTGAGTAATTCATGTATAAATTTCGATGATTTTATGTGCTTAATTGTGGCAGTTATGAGCTAAAAACTCGTTTTTTAAAAATCAATTCTTAGGGGGTCATATGCTAAACTAGTCGGATTTTGTTGAATTTCAGGAGTTTCTCTCAACTATCTATTTATTAAATCTAAAACTATTATTAAATATAATATTTATAGCTTAGTAATTGAAATAATATTTTTTTATGTACATATTTACACCTAATTCATGGATGGTGTTTATTTGAAAGGAAATACTTTGTCGTGAATAAAAAAAAACTATATAGTAAGTCAGTAAGTAGACCTTCAACATTTGTAATTGAACTAGTATTTAACTAGTATGGCGCTAATGTATAGCTGCACAATTGATATTTTTTAACCGTTGTACTTATTAAAAAAAATAATGAAAGTACACTAGTTGAAGTAATGCATACTAGCTCGCAACTAGTACCTTTTCTTACAGGGTTCGTACGCACTAAATACAAATTAAAATTAAAAGTTGTAAAAACTCCCACAATAAATTGAGAGCAGTGTGGGTTTTGAGCGATGAGAACTGACGCTGCTAGTCAGTATATTTTACAATTTCGCTCAATTTACTTGCTAAGCACAGCAAGCTAGTTAATAGTTAAGTAGAATGGGTGTACTTTTGCACCTTTGAAAACATATAAATTTAATTCTACTTTCTTTGATTTCACTTCTATCACGAAGCCTCACCTATTTTCACTGTCAGTTATGTACTAATTGGAGTTTACCTTGAAATGACTTGAAAAAAGGAAATAAGAGTGTTAAGCGCTTAATCAATTACACACAACCCTCATCTGCACTTGAACCCATTATTGCGTCAATATATCTATTTTAAGCTTCATACGACATGCGCCACACCTTGTACAACAGAGGGTAATTAAGTGCACGCCCACACAGAGATTTGACATATCGAACCATCAACATTGTAATGGTGAAATCATAGAAGGCGTTCTTTTAAATTTTAAATTTTTTCTTTTCTTATCTTTAGTTACGCTTTAATTTATTTGTTTTATTTGGAATCTCTTATTACGCACGCCAATTGCGTCAATTATAAATTGAGTGGGTAGAAGAAAATTATTACTATTGAAGAGAGAGAGAGAGAAAGAGTGTGCTGAGCAAATGCTATATCTTAGTTAAATAATTTGATTGTAATTTATGACACAGTTTTATGTCTATAATGAGTGTAAGAAATAAATATACCTTTGTTTTAAAATTGACAATAGTTATTACTACTGCATTCGTACAACTGAACTTGTGAAACACCACTTATACATATTACATACGAATACACACAGCTGAACTTGTGAAACAGAGTCGAGGTGAGGAATGTGAATAAATAAAGTGTCTATTATAAAATGTGATTGATGACTGAACAAAAGCCAATTGCAGCGAATATATAACATATATTTTTGTATAAGAATAATGCAACTAAATTAGTAAAAACAATTATTTAAGCTTCTTGAAAATTGAAAGATCTTATCTGAAGCTCCTCTAATCTGTTGGTTTATTAAAACAATTTTTTTTTTGTATGAAGTTCTTGAACATATTTACGAGATCTTTACCCGTCATGATATTGGAATGATCGATGATGTTAGAATGGGCAAGGAAGACATAGCAGTCGAAAAACTCAACCACCACATACGACATAAGAGAATTCAACAGGCTACATCACTTTCTAAATATGGAAAAGCTCGTAATAAAATCAACTGTGTTGTATTATAAAGAATACATGTCTCTAGTGACATGTACGGAGAATTGCAACAGATTTCAAGACCGCAGCATACTCATACCAAGAAGAACCAAAATGTTAATCTGATGACCGATGTCCAAAGCTCACTGAATGGCAGTTCAAGTACAAATATCGGAAATGTTGAAACCTCACTAGCAATCGTCCGAATGAAGAACAGCAAAGCTATAGGAACCGATGGTGGATAAATGCATGCATGATAATTGAGACCAAAGTGTGTTCTCTCTAATCCACAAACAGGGGGACGTAGCAATTTCCGCCATTTGCCTTGTGTGCCTTCGATAGCACGAAAAGAAGCTTCATCTACCCAAAGCTGCTCCTGCTATTTGATGCAGATGACTGGACGATGTCGACAACCGATGAATCGGCATAAGGCGTTATCGAGGGAAAGGTTTTGAGAATGATTTATGAACCTTTGCGCATTTTGTGTTTTTTATGTTTGTTTGTAAAAATTCGGTAGTCCTCAAAAGTTACTTACCGACTGGCTTCAAGTGTGCTCGAGACATAAAAATAAGTCTAATTACTTATAAAAGCTTAATGTTTCGACTTAAATGATGCTGAATTAATAAATAGACAAAAATAAATTTAAAAAAAACTTCCAAAATATTTAACCATAAAGGTATTTATTTTTTGAAAAATTTTTCAATAAATTAATTATTATGGAATTTTCATCTCAATGACACACATTTTTCATTTACCTACTAGAAAATGCCATTCAAATCGAATGCATTTATGCATTTCATAATACACCATAATATTTATGTATTATATTATATAATAAATATCAAAAGCCAGCGCAATTAGTAACGGTATGGCATTTTGTTAAAAATCGACCTAAGCATATTCAAAGCAATTATTCACAATTGACGTTAATTGATTTAGTGCGTAAGGCTTATGCCAAAGTTGAAATTGTGTGCATGCCGATGTGCGCTTTTCAGGTGCTCAGCAGCTTAGAGGGGTTACTTTGGGGAATTTGAACCACTTAAAATTTTTTTAAATTAGAAAGTTAAAATAGAATTTTTTTTTGTCGAATATTATAAATTTTTAAATATTTCACAGATTGCTAACTTTCTGTACTTGCGATGAAGATTTGGTCAAATAACGAGCGAAAATTGGCAACATCGCTTGAGCGTCTAACAAAAAGAGCTGATTTTTGTATGAAGATGTAACATTTTCATATACATTTTCTTTTACGGTCTCGAAGGTTATAAAGATCTTTCCTTCAAAAATGGAGTATACTTTACATAAATCGGATAATTACAAATATGCTAAATAAAACCTTCAATTTAATGCGCAAAAATAATGGATTACTTTTTACTAGACTAATGCTATTGGAACCCTCTTGAAAAATTGCCCGCTTTAACCTCTGCGCATGCATTTTTTCCACCATTACATAATATCTCTATTACGCGTACTCATTGCAATCAATATGATTTAATTTTAATTTACAAATACTACATAATTAAATCGACAAATCTTTAATTGGACACATTTGTGTAGGAAATCAAATGAAAAAAGACGAATTCATAATTGCTACAGTGCTTATATGGTATATGAGTATACATACATACATATGGTATGTATTGGATAATATATATGGCTATCAAATTCTATTTAATATTTCTCACATTTGTTATTGTAATTAAGTTATATAATATGTGCTATTATCCCTTTGTACTCGTATTTCGTAAATTTAGAATTTTGTGCGCTGGTGAAATGCATATTTTCAAATAACAATAAAGCTTTGAAACCCTTAATTAATTCTCTTTGTCCTTTATAATTTTGGTTTCGTAATTAGATTTTGTTAAATTGTTTCTATGTATGCACACGTATGTGTGTATGCCTATTCACGAACAAAGCGTTAATCAGCATAGTTATTTAATTTGCATAATTTTCACTTTTATATGGTGTAACACGAGTATTGATGATGAATTTATTGCTGTTAATATTTCTTAATTGCAAGTGGATTATCGAAATGTGCTTTATGTGTTTCGTTTTTTCGTATTGTACAAAAAGTGAAAGTGTTTATTTGTATGATTATTTTATTATAGTTATAGTGTTTAAGTAAGCATCCTTTTTACGAATATATGAGAGTTGAGTAACTACTGAGGAAGTCGTTATAAGGATTCTCTGTGGGAGAATATCCAGCTACAACTTGTCTTTAAGCCAATATTTTCAACATTTTTTTTTTGTTCTCTCATAACAACACTCCCCCTACTACCATGCTAATATCAAAATGGCTCTCTTTCGCACAGTAGACGAAAATTTCGGTCTCAACGACGAGATCTCCCAAATTGGGTTAAAAGTGACACCATTTGCCGGGAAAGGTTTACTTACTATCTCAAATTTGTGCAAAAAAAAATTATAAATCTACTTAGCTATCATTAGAAAATATGTACCAAAATCGACAGTAAAGGGGTAGGTAATCCATATATGTATCCCACGAGGTCCTTACATCGACTCCGTCGTAGTTAATATAGATCCCAAGCGGTTTTTCACTGGCTCACAAGTGCACCCAGCAGACCATGTAGACTTCAGCGAGGCATTCAGTACAGTGTACTAGATTCAGTGCCCATTTAGCCACTACAAAAATCGTTTGGAGTAAAGTTCCTGGCGCTTTATAACCGCTGAAGCTAATTTTGCCAATCTGACTTGTGGTGTGCATTCTGTAGAAACGGTTGCAGAAATTTAATGGATAGCTTTTATTTCATATCGGAGATATACTCGGAGGTGTTAACCGCAGTTAGAAAACTTGATTTTCCATAATTTCGGATATTGGTCGGACCAGGATCCGAATCATGACTTTCCAGATGTTAATATACACTGCTAACCACTCAGCTATTGCGATCGCTGCTTGACGTACTGATCGTGAAAAAGAGAGCATAGACCGATAGGAACTATTCTACAAAGTGATTAGTGATTTTTTAGGACTTACACCGACATCGCTTAGGGCAGGCTTTGAGTGCTGAGCAAGTTTGCATGCATGCCATGTTGCTGGGTGCGATGGAGATCGGCTTGTTAATTGCAGCTTCGATCTGAAGTGGATGTCGGTGCTTACTGTGCACCTGACAGAGACACTCCGCTAACGGCCGGCTCAGTAAAGTCGCTCCAGTGGGCTGATAGTCTCATGTTCACATAGATTAAGACTGCCTGTCGGTTTGTGGATTTCACAGCCAATTCTATCTTCGATTTTTTAACCGCCTGCAAAGAAAGCTATGGCTCTCCGATGAAAAGAGTTTTAATGTTTTCAATTTTCATTTATTTCAGCGGCTTTTTCTGAATAGCGGGTGATTCATTTCGAGATTCTCTACTTTTCTAAAGAAAGAACACAGAAAATTCAAATTTAATTGGGAATGTTTATTATCATTCGTAGGAACATTCTTTGGCATTTCTTTTTCGAAGATTATATCTTTCAAATGTTGGCCGTGGCTTCGTCTCGATGATCCATCCGTTGTGCCCAATTTTCGATGACTTGTTTGAGCATTTCGACTGGTAACTGGCGAATGATACGCGCGTTGTTTTGTTCTAAGGTCTGAATCGAAGCGGGATTGTTGGCATAGGGTTTAGACATTATATATCCGTCCCAAAACGTGAAAATATCTGCTCATCGAAGTGCTCTCAATAAATCTATTAATTGATGCGATGTGTGGGAAATGGCGCCGTCAAGTAGAAACCAAATGTCGCTGAGATCACGAGCTTCAATTTTTAGCATCAAATAATCGGTTATCACGGCGCTATAAAGGTCGGTTCAAATTGAGCTGATATATAAGCCATTTTGTAGGGCAAAACCATTCCAGAGTTGCGAAGGAAAATATCAAATGTGTATTCGATTTATCCAATTATCAACATTAAGCATTAAGTCTGTGGATACTTTAGGTTGACTGCGGGCTCCTTGAGAAGCTATTGGGGGGTGGTGTTGGCATTTGCCGATGCAGAGAAGTGTCGCGAAGATGTTTAGAAGTAGCGTAGTAAGGCTGAAAAGCTGGAAATCATTAACCTTGTCTCCTTTTCTTTGAGGTTTGCCATAACCTTGATCCTGAATGTATTCCTCGCGCGACAAGCAGTGCGGTTAAAATGTCTTTAGCCAAATCTAATGACTAGGTAAGTAATGAGTATGAGTGTCGTTTCCTTCAGATTAGCTTTGGAATTCAACTACATATTTTCTTTAACTTCTGAAGCCCTTTTCGAAACGTGTTAAAATATTCAAACTTCAGTTTAGTTATATCAAGCTCTACTCTCCACTCTCTTTGTAAACACTGCAAGGAGTACAGCAAAAAAAAACCTGCAGACAATAAGTGTCAAATGACATTTTTAACTATACATACATAATAAAGTCTCTTCTACCATTACCATTCCTCCTTCTTTATTTTATTTTCGTTTCGTTTCCAATGAACTTCCATTGTTTTCCTTAAAATCTGTTTTTTTGTGTTTGCATTCTCGTTGTCAAGCGAAATATTCAATTATCCATGCACAGTGGGCGTTAAGGCTTACGAATGCGCACGTGCGTGTGTATGTGTAACCTACGCAAATATCCTTTGCAATCAAAATCACGCTATATCACGGTATTGGCCTTATACTCGTACGTTGTTGAATGCGCGGCTATTAATTTCTCATTTATGCAAAGAGTATGTGTGGAAAATTCAAAAGAAAGGGAGAGGAAAAGAAAATAAAAAATTTGATATTTACGCCTCTGTATGTGTGTTTTTTCTTTTTCCTCTTTTTTTCGCTACGACTGGATGTCCGGTAAATTGTGCGTCAATCTGTGGTCTTCAGTCACTTATATTATATTATACCCTGCAAACATTTCTGGACTATACAATCTATTAAAGTAATTCGATAGGTACTCCGCTGTAGTGTACTATTGGACCAAATCACTTCTCTCTCTCAGCTCGTGCTCTTACGCTCGCAATCACCTAACGAAGTAGCAATTGTACAGTAAGATTTATACACGTAGGTATACAGAAAATGTATGACACATAAATTGAAGATACTCGATCGGTTACATATATTGTAGGGCCCAGCTCATCATTTCAGCGGTTGCGGTATTCACCGTGGCCAACTCGTAGAGGATCATAAATCTTACGCAAAACCTTTCTCTCAAAAACTACTACCCCCAACTCATCAGAATTTATCATCGTCCATGCCACTGCACCACTGTTGACAGTGACGTGGGAGCCGTGACGCGAATGCGATGACTGTTTGTTTGATGACAGGAGATATTTCGTCTTGCCCTCGTTCACTACCAGACCCATATGTTCGCTATCTTATCCAGTATGAAGAAAGAGGGACTCACGGCGCGGTTGTTAAGGCCTATAATGTTAACATCATCGGCGTATGCCAGCAGTTGTACACACTTGAAGAAGTCACACGATAAGGAATCACCCTGTCTGAAACCTCATTTGGTATCGAACGGCCCGGAGAGGTCCTTCCCGATCCTGACATAGGTTTTTGGTGTTGCTTTTTGCGGGGATACCAAATTCCGACATAGCGGTGTAGAGGCAACCCCTATTCGACGTAGAAGTGGAGTGTGGCGATCCTCTTTTCACAGGTCTTAGCCAAGATTTGGCGCATGGTGAATATCTGGTCAATGGTTGATTTACAAGGCCTAAGGCCACAATAATAAGGTCTAATCAGATTGTTGGCGGTGGGGCTTAGTCTTTCACACAAATAAGGTCCTTTCTTATATGCGATATTAAGGAGGCTTATTCCACGGTAGTTGGCGCAGACTGTGGGGTTCCCTTTTTTATGGATTGGGCAGAGTACACTTAAATTCAAATTGTCGGGCATGCTTTCATCCGACCATATTCTGCAAAGTACCTTATGCATACACCTTGCCAGCTCTTCACCGCCATGTTTTCATAGCTCTGCCGGTAGACCGTCAGCTCCAGCCGCTTCATTGTTCTTTAGACGGGCAATCGCTCTTCGAACCTCGTCATGGTAGGATAGTGGAACATCTTTTCCATCTTCACCGATTGGGGTTTCGGGTTCACCATCTCCGGATGTTCCATTTTCAGTGTCATTCAGCAGGTTGGAGAAGTGTTCCCTCCATAAATTCCATATACTCTGGGCATCGGCTACTAGATCACCTCTTTGTGTCCTACAAGAGTCTGCTCCGGTCTTGAAACCTTCTGTAAGCCGTCGTATCTTTTCATAGAATTTACGAACATAACCCTTATACGCCAGGTTCTGGTGTAAAGGGGTGTAGTCAAGCTTTTGGGTATGCAGTTACAGTCGCGGGGCTATCTTCAATTCTTACTCTCGCGTTCACGTCGCACACTCTGGAAACATGAGCAACCCGTGGGCAAGATGAGGTAACCAAACAAAAAGAGAGGAAGCTTCAGTGGAGCCACTCCGACATATTCAGCTTAAGGGTCCGCTGAGGTCTAATTCCAGCGTCTGTCCACCAGGGGTGCGGCTGCGATTGGGCGTCGGTCTTGAAGCAAGCGGCTCGTTTTTAAAGTGTGCACAACCTTTAAACTCACTCGCCTAGCTCCGAGAAATCTCAAGAAATTGAAGACAGGCCCATTTTTGGTTCGGAGGTGTGATTGGGCCTATCTTCTGTGAAAACGCCACTGTCAATTCGGAGCATTATGGTCGTATTAGTGGTTAGCATTACGTACTGCTACTCTGAAGGCTGGGGTTCGAGTGCTAGTTCGATAAACATCTGAAATTAGAGAAAACTATTTGCGTTACGTGTATTCTCGAAATCGCAAAATGGATAACTCGGCATATTTATTGGTTATTAATTATTACTATTAGTATAAATTTATATGAAGCATGGGTTACTCTATTGACCGCGTGTAGTGTGTATTTCAATCGCGAATGGAGTATTCGCGTCTTTCGCAGTGTGTTATTATATATGTATGAGTGGTTATACCCAATTGTTGTTTGACAAAAATTACACTTATTTATACGAATTCTTCGTTTACCGGTGTTTGAATTCGGTTAAGCTGTTTTCGTCGAATACTTCTGGAATTATTTTCTTTTCCTCACTTACTTACCCATTCGCCAATAATAAGCGGCATTTAAATGCTTTAATTTATACGAGTATGTGAGTATTATTTGCGGATTTTGGCTTGTGAAAAAGAGTTAAAAAAGATTTCTGGGCAAGAGTTGCGGAAAATTTAATGCTACTTTTGTTTCGCTTCTTACACGCAAGCTTCTCAAGTGGTTTTGCCTGCGTCCTTTCGAAGGCATTTTCATAGCAGTGGTAAGCGCTCTTCGCATGCAAAAAATGTACCTGATATACTCGTATATGCTCAAATGTATTGTACATTGATAACTTTACATATATATATCTATTGTAAGCCTCACAGTATAAATTTTTCTCTTTTTTTTCTCTCTCACATAAATCTGGCACACTCAGGGGGTAATCCAATCCATGCATGTTGAGCAGCAGACTTATGGTAAAATATAATACAGAAATATTTTCATAAATATATGAAAATATATTTATATATATGTATATATGCATATGTGTTGAGTTTCAAATAATATACATATACATATATTTATACAGATAAATATATTTATATCGGTTTGTAATAGAGTGCTCATTCGAGCTTATGCTGCCAATATGCAGTAAAAACTACTGTATATATGTATATAAAGGGTGTGCATACATGTCCATATATATGTGTGTGTAATATAGTATGTGGCGACATAATGTGAGAAATATGCAGATATTTTTCATATTTTAATTCTTATGCCAACGAGCCTCTCTGCAGGCTTTCATCCATACAAACACACATACCTTATGCATGTAAATAACGATTCCATTAATTTTTTATTTTTATTTTGTTCAATGAATTAATAAAATTTTTGTACTTCTGTGGAAAAGTGATTAAGCGAACTTAATAATATGCATTTAATTTGGTAACCGTTCAGTGGACTTATGACTTAAATATTTACATATTCATACACACTCGTATACATAAATATATGTATGTGAATGAAAGTTGGTGACCATTAATGGCCTTAAAAAAATATAATTTTCTTATCTATTTGTAAAATATGTGAATGGTATGGTATGATTAATTTCGTTTAAGGGAAATTTTGGAAAATGCATTTAAGGCATTTCAAAAGCTTATTGAGAGTTTAAATAATCCATCAGAAAGGGATTCTTCTTTTTCTTAGTTGCGGAGTGGAAAAGAGATAAATCGATATATATGAGTGAGAAGAGCTTGAAAAGCTGGTCGGCATAAATAAAGAAGGTTTTGCATATTCACGTAGGACCCAAAGAGGCGAGCTAGCATTTGCTGCAGAGAGTATAAAAAGCCTGCTGAATGACACTGAAAGTGAGACAGCGAGATCGCTGACGACATACACAATGTCTACGGATCTATCTATGACATGACAGCGAGCCAGTATAAGCTAACCTAATTTTGCTTTAGGACTATTCCGGAATAAAAAATTTAGAAGAAGCTTTAATGAAATTGAAAAGCACAAGCACACGAAGGTCCATTCGTTTAATGCAAAAACTTAATGAGTTTCAAGCTAATCCATACTCTAAGCTAACCTTTGTATATTCTTAATCTATTTTTTCATAAATGCTTAAAATGTATTTAATTTAATACGAAAAACGCTGTAAAATATATACATTTTCTTTAATCTCAAATTCCAGTAAAATGGCAACAGATAACTTTATTTATTACGTCTTGTTAACAAAAAGAAAAAAAAAAATAGTTTCCCTACACATCTTCAACCAAAAATACTGTACATTCATTAAGTTCCTTTGTTAAACTAACACAAATGCATAAAGTTACTATAGCATGAGCATATCCTTATTTAGCCTGCTGTGAGTGAGTAGTTTTCTTTTCACACAGCAGGTTGGCAAAACAACTTGCATGCTGTGCGTTCTTTATAAAATGATAATAGTAAATACTCTCTCCTTTTCGCTTTTACTCACTGCTGAAAAACAATATTATGATGTGTCATACACACTCATTCCCCGCCGAGTATTCCCCCGTTCACTTTCTAGTGTTCATTTCCTTACAAAATATTTATTCTATTTTAGCTTCCTAACTTACTCATTTTCCGTTTTGACACAGCATGCATTGTCTGCATTTCAGTTGCACTCCCACAATAAGGCAGCCGAGTTACTGCTAGTCCTGTTTTCTTCCAGTTTGCCTCATTTACTGCGCACCCTGGCTCATGCTTGGCCATAAACATTTGCAATGACCTGAAGTATTTTTATTTATGGCGACTTTAGTTTAGTGGTCTCGGAGTGCATTAATTATGGTTGTATCATACTTTAATATATACTTATATATATATGGAGGTATGTTTAAAATTCGTACATTTTAAAGAGCTCAGATAGTTTCCAGTGAAAAATAAAATAAAATATAATAAAATAAAATAAAATAAAATAAAATAAAATAAAATAAAATAAAATAAAATAAAATAAAATAAAATAAAATAAAATAAAATAAAATAAAATAAAATAAAATAAAATAAAATAAAATAAAATAAAATAAAATAAAATAAAATAAAATAAAATAAAATAAAATAAAATAAAATAAAATAAAATAAAATAAAATAAAATAAAATAAAATAAAATAAAATAAAATAAAATAAAATAAAATAAAATAAAATAAAATAAAATAAAATAAAATAAAATAAAATAAAATAAAATAAAATAAAATAAAATAAACTAAAATAAAATAAAATAAAATAAAATAAAATAAATTAAAATAAAATAAAATAAAATAAAATAAAATAAAATAAAATAAAATAAAATAAAATAAAATAAAATAAAATAAAATAAAATAAAATAAAATAAAATAAAATAAAATAAAATAAAATAAAATAAAATAAAATAAAATAAAATAAAATAAAATAAAATAAAATAAAATAAAATAAAATAAAATAAAATAAAATAAAATAAAATAAAATAAAATAAAATAAAATAAAATAAAATAAAATAAAAAAAAAAAAAATAAAATAAAATAAAATAAAATAAAATAAAATAAAATCAAATAAAATCAAATAAAATCAAATCAAATAAAATCAAATAAAATCAAATAAAATAAAATAAAATAAAATAAAATAAAATAAAATAAAATAAAATAAAATAAAATAAAATAAAATAAAATAAAATAAAATAAAATAAAATAAAATAAAATAAAATAAAATAAAATAAAATAAAATAAAATAAAATAAAATAAAATAAAATAAAATAAAATAAAATAAAATAAAATAAAATAAAATAAAATAAATAAATAAAAAAAAATTACAATAAAATAAAATGAAAAAAAAAAATAGAATAATATAAAATAAAATAAAGGTATTCATATTTATTTCTATTCTTTCTTTAAGTGATTTTAGTAGTAAATGATTGTGGAATGCTTGTTGGAAGTACAGTTAAAAAGATCACACTTCCTCGGTGTGGATGACCCATAAAATGCATGATAACGCAGAGGTATACTATGTCAATTGTATTTTCATGTTTTTCTTTTATGGAAAATAAATTTGCCGGTGGAATAAAAATCACACATACACATAAAAAATACTTTACATATAATGAAGAAAACTTGCATACTTACCTGCATATGCAAAAACTCACGAAAGCATATATCTATATACGTGTATATAAATTTCGTCTGCCGGCAGTTGTGCGTTCGTTTCGTTATTTGCCTGTCAGTTTGTTGTCAGCTTTTGAAATTTCCTTTCATTTCCGCTATAATAGTCGTTGTGCTTGTTGTTGGTTTTCTTGTAAAATGTACTTTTTTTATTTGTTCTTATTGCTGTTATTTTTATTGCTTTTATTATGCTTAACATTTTTGCCAATTTTGATATTTTTGTTGCTTGTGACTTTATCTATATTTATATAAATATACGTACCGTTATATGCATTTCTTGGTATTTCAACACACTTCGATACTTTGTAAGTGAGTGCTATTAATGTTTTTATTGAAAAAATTGTATATCGAGTACTCACTTCGTTACTACGTGAAGTGTGTTTACAATGTCTCGAGCTTTATTTTTTCATTTCTTTAACTGATTTTTCCTTTTTTTCTCATCAGTTGCTTGCTTCTCCCGCTGCATGCGCTGCAAATATGTGCTCTTAATTTCGTTGTTATTTTTTATGACAAAAACACATTTTCTTCTGCCAGCAAATTGCTCATAAATGGCAACGGAATTTTTCGGGTGCATAGTGTAAGTGCCTCACCTTCACACGTCGACGGTACACACACACACATATACCTTCCTTCTTGACACCTTATTGTGCGGTGTAAGTGAAGTGGAAAATGAAGCTTATATGTATGTACGAGTATGTGCTTATGCTGCAAAGTTATGCAAACCTGGTAGTAAAGCTGATGTTGTAAACATGATGAAATTTTTATGGCGTCTGAAGAAGAGTCTAAGAAAAGTCAAAAAGAAAGAAAAAACAAATTACTAACACATCGATCACTACATGTAGATAATTTTTTTTTTCTTACAATCCGATTATGTAAGAAAAAATAAGAGTTAAGCAGAACTTTGTCTATATTTTTTCTTGAGATTACATTAAAAATAATCTGTTCTGATGATTAATTATATTATTATTACTTTATTATATTTTTTACATATATATATTCAAGATTTTAAGTTAAATGCACAATTATTACAATATACCTATTTAACAATTTTTTTATTTTTGTTTATGCTTTATTTTTGCTTATTATTTTTTATTTTCATTTATTTTATATTTTCGATTTTATCTTTTTTGTCTTTATTTTTTTTTATTTAAATCCATTTAAATTATCATTATTTCTTTTTAATTTAATTTTCACTCTTAATTTTATAACAGTTGCTTTTAATAATTAATTTAAATTTTACCTTAAATGATTTTTTTTATTTATTTTTATCAAGGATGCATCGTAACGTTAAATTTCAAATTAATCGAAAGATTTCAATTATTCCGGATGAAACATTTGGAAATATTAATGTTATAGCAGTTATCAAAATAAATTTCTTTTTATTTTTATATTTATTCTTTAATTTTTTAATGTTAGTTTATTATATTGACTTTTCTCAATATGTAAAATTTAATTTGTTTTGTAATTTTATAATTGTTATTTGTATTTTTTATTTAAATTTTCGTAATTGCAATTGCCATATTTCTTTCTTATTTTTTCTCTTTCTTTTAATTTTAGTTATAATTTTGAATTTAAATTTTTTTTAAATTAAATTTTTTAATTTTATTTTTATTTATTTTTTTAATTTTTTATTACATGTTTTTCTATAAATTTTAGTTTTTATTTAAGATTAATTTTTTTTTAATATCTATAATTGCTTAAATCTTTTTAAATTTATTTATTAATTTCTTTTTTATTATATTCCTACCTTTTATTTTCATTTAAATTTAATTTTTTTATTTTTGTTTTCTTATTTCTAATTGACTTTATTGTCGTAACACTTCCATTATTAATTTTTTATGTTTTCGTGTTTATTTTAACTTTAACTTTATTTTTATTTTTAATTTCAACAATTTTAAAATGTTAATATTTATTTAAATTTTTAATAATAATTTTCATATTTAATTTTTTTTGGAAGTTTTTTATATTAAATTTTTTATTTTTTATTTTATTTCAGTAAATTTTTAATTTATGCTTTATTTTTCTATGTCCTTTATTTTTAGTTTTTTGTATGTATTTTACATTTTATATGTTTGTTTTTATTTCAATTATTTTTTTTTCGAACTAATATCTGTTTACAACAATCTTTATTTTTGCTTTTTTATTTCTATTTCCATTAGATTTTTATATTATTTAAAATTTAATATCCTTTCTATTTCAATAATAGTAAACAGATTACAAAAGCTTATGAAAACTTTTTATGAATATAAATATTAGTTTCCATCTCTTTTTTCTTATAATCTTACCTCACAAAGTAATAAAAAAAAGGATTTTCTCATGCAAATACAAATACATATTTACCTATTTAAGCTCACATGTTGAGTGTTTCTTTAGCGGCTTATTTTGTGCAACTAAACTGGATTATCACCACTGCTTGCATGCATACAAATGAAAATTAAGAAAAGTAATCATTTTTCTAGCGCACAACATACGTTGGAGTTACATAAGGAGCGATGTAAGATTTGCTGTTATAATCGCATTCGGAGAAGTGTTGGGGAATAAATAATATATACAATACAATAGAACAAAAGAAAAGAGAATTTAATTCGTTTTTAGGAAAATTTAAATATCCTTAGTAAGCAGTTTTTGCATTCCGAATATTGAATAGTAAATTAATTAATCTTTATTTTTTATTTGTACTGAGCTAAATGCGTTGTTGTCAATTTTCTATTCATTTGTATATATCCGTAAAAGAAGTTCTTATTATTTTACTTTTTCTAATGGTTTAAATAGTCAATGATTTCTTGCAAAACTTTTGAATTTTTTCCAATTATATTAAAAAGGAATTTAAATATTTTTAAGGATTTTTTATGTAAATTTTTAATAAATTTGTTGCTTGTAGCAAAAATTTAATTCTCGATAAAAAAATAGGAAAACTAATGTATGAACACGCCATTAAAACTGTATAATTATTTATCTTTTCAAGTAGTTCTCATAATTTAAATTATATTTTGTTAACTCTATTAACTAGTTTGTTAAAATGAGTGGCCACTTAGTAAAGTCAAGCTAATATTTCCCTTAAATATTATCTACTAATACCACTTTACAAAATTAATTTTGGTTAAATGAGCAGTGCTTTGGTTTTGCCTAATTTACTCATAATTTAATTTATCATATTTCACTTTACATTAAATATCACTCAATTAATGTAATTATTTCGTTAATAACACTAAAATATCTTATTTGCTGCTTAAATAATTACATTGAAAAATGAAAATGATTCACCTACAACAAATATGTTACAAATACGCCTAGTGGCGCCTCAACACTCAACATTGTGGCATGCTTTAGTGCTTATATGTATTGTATTGTTACACTACAAACAATAGTGAAATATGTTAAGAGCTTGTTGTATGCTTGTGCTGCTCGATAAACTGAAAACTTGACAAAACTTTTATAGCAAAACAAAGGCGACTTATGAAAAGAGTTTGAGCTCACATTCAAGAATTTATATGAGTATCCGTATAAGCATATATGTACTCGTACATATGCATGTACCATACATATATTTATTTATTTATACGTATAAGCTGCTACATGCATAGCTGTTTATCCGAGAATATTGTTGAAAGTAATTCAAAACTAATTTCCTATTTGGTTAAGTATACAAAAAAAATAAAAATAAACACTTAAAGTTTTCGAAAGCAAAGCAAAAAATTTACAAGTTGGTCGGAGTAAAGCATACTTATAAATTTATATGTAAAAATATTTAATGAAAGATAAGAGTTTTTGAGTGCACTACGAATTCGGATAGCTACTTATATTTGTATTTAAGCTGTGAAAATTATAAAAGTAGACGGTTTAACAAAATTGTGTGGAGTTAAATTCAATTTTGAAAAGTAATGTTTTGTTTTCGGAAAAATAAGTGTAACTAAATACTCTGTAACATAATGTCTGGAAAAGTTGTATATAAATATTTACTCAAGAATGTCTCAATGAGGAATTAAAAAAAAATATAGGAATAAAATAAAATAAAATAAGATAAAATAAATTAAAATAAAATAAAATAAAATAAAAAATAAAATAAAATAAAATAAAATAAAATAAAATAAAATAAAATAAAATAAAATAAAACAAAATAAAATAAAATAAAATAAAATAAAATAAAATAAAATAAAATAAAATAAAATAAAATAAAATAAAATAAAATAAAATAAAATAAAATAAAATAAAATAAAATAAAATAAAATAAAATAAAATAAAATAAAATAAAATAAAATAAAATAAAATAAAATAAAATAAAATAAAATAAAATAAAATAAAATAAAATAAAATAAAATAAAATAAAATAAAATAAAATAAAATAAAATAAAATAAAATAAAATAAAATAAAATAAAATAAAATAAAATAAAATAAAATAAAATAAAATAAAATAAAATAAAATAAAATAAAATAAAATAAAATAAAATAAAATAAAATAAAATAAAATAAAATAAAATAAAATAAAATAAAATAAAATAAAATAAAATAAAATAAAATAAAATAAAATAAAATAAAATAAAATAAAATAAAATAAAATAAAATAAAATAAAATAAAATAAAATAAAATAAAATAAAATAAAATAAAATAAAATAAAATAAAATAAAATAAAATAAAATAAAATAAAATAAAATAAAATAAAATAAAATAAAATAAAATAAAATAAAATAAAATAAAATAAAATAAAATAAAATAAAATAAAATAAAATAAAATAAAATAAAATAAAATAAAATAAAATAAAATAAAATAAAATAAAATAAAATAAAATAAAATAAAATAAAATAAAATAAAATAAAATAAAATAAAATAGAATAAAATAAAATAAAAAAAAATAAAAATAAAATAAATAAATAAATAAATAAATAAATAAATAAATAAAATAAAATAAAATAAAATAAACAAAATAAATAAAATGCTAATATGTGATCCTTAACAAATCTTTGCCGTTCTTCTCAGTGCTTGTGGCAGTGAGAGATAGAATTTCTCTTGCGGAGTCATGTTCCAACTATTACGATTACGTACGTCAAGAGTACGTATGTTAAATTGCGTATATTTGTGGTACTTAATATTTATATTTTTAAATTATTTTTAAATAAGTCTGTTAGTGAATATAATCAGAAAAAAATTTCTAAACTAAAATAATAATTTATGTTAAAGAAAAAGTATTTTTTCACAAGCGTATAAATTCTGAACCATCAAAAAAACATTTTAAAAGTATTTTTATATGTAAATATAAAAACTTCCTATCATAAATTTATGGATAAACATCAGTGCCAATTATAGTTGTTGACTATTGCAGAGAAATATAAATGTATAACGCAAATTAAATTAATAAAACACAAAGGTGAATATAAAAACTCAGCACGATTTGAGGTATTTGAAAAAAAAACATACATTTATTGATTTATGTAAAAGCAGTAATTGCACTTGGGAATATTTATTGAATTAAAATATGTTTGTGTGTGTATTACTCTAACTATGAATCATAATCTGTCAAGCGTGAACAGCATAAAAGCAAATGAGAAAAGAAATTGAGTAAATTATTTCCGTAGGCTAATTGATGGCCATATGATTCAATTGATGTGTTTCAACATAAATAAAGTTTTGAAATAAAAAAAAATTGCGAAAGATATTTGAAAAATTTAATAGAATATTCAGAGTGAAAAAATTATTAAAATACGATTTTTGTTTTATTAATATTTGTGTATTTAATATAATTTAACCGTAATATACGCTGTTTAATGTTGGCGAGTAGGCTGTAAATACATATGTATGTGTATTTTTGTATTTTGCATTTTTGATAATTTTTACCAAAATTTTTTGTAAAAAGTTTTCGGTTCGCATTTGAATAAAACTATGTGTATAGCTTGCGGGAAAAAGTATCCGAAGTATTTTTAAATTAGTTGGTTAATTAGATATTTATATAGCGTTATTTATTTCGGTAGCAAATAAGTAGTTTTTGTACTGTAAAAATTCTCAGTGTTATCGATATTAATCGAGTATTTTTTGTACTCCAAAATTATCGGCACACGATTTATGTACAGTTTACGATAACTTTTTTATAAACTATTTCGATAAATCTCCATATTGAAAAATCGATTTCATTTTGTATAAATTATTTTGTTCGATATTAATAATTAATTATAATTTATGGCGATAAAGAGTAACTAAGATATGAACATATTTGCATTTACTTTTCATATTTTTTTTTCTAAATTTTTATTCAAAATTATTTTTTCCTGCGCTGAATTTCGACACAGCTTGAAAATAAGAAATAGTCATTGAATATTAAAAAAATACGACTTTTATTTTTTCTTTATATTATTATAAATATCTGCTATTTTTATCAGTATTGAATTTTATTATTAAGATATTTTCTTAGTATTTTATTTAATAATAACAATAGTTTATCGATAATTCGGCAAAAATTTATATTAAAATTTTAATATTTATTAACGCGAAACTAATTTTTCAACAATTTGGAATGTTGGTATGAAGAGGTTTTCAACCCACGAAAGGTGGTACATATTAATGATCGGCAGTTTGATGTTTTAATGTATATACTCTTTCATTAAATCACCTCTTCTCTGATGACAAAACACAAGCAAATTTCAAAATTGCTAAATTCCGGATAAATACTTTCACACAACAATGCGTCGTTTTCACTGTCAGTTGAATTCATCGTACATACATACGTACACATATATGTAAGAAGCTTATTATATAATTTCAGTCTGCAACTCAACGCAACGCTTTGAGACAAAATACACTTATATACATACGAGTACATAAGTACACAAATGCAACAGATATGACATAGAAATCAATGAGCCATCATTGGCGCAATGCCAATTCAAGCGAACGCCAGTTGAAGTCACAGTAATTTGGACTTTGCAAACTAATTGAGTGAAATATGAATAGGATCTGATGCTCACATTAGTATTTCCCTATGAAAATTTTCAAATCTGGGCTGGAACTCGTAGTTGGTATGCTCCCAGATTGTGTCAAACCTTTAGCTAACAACAATTCAAACAACATAAATCCATACATATTGACGAAAATATAGGTATTTATGTATGTACGCATTTGCATATTTAAGTGAGTGCATTTTGTTAATGTAGTGCACTTAAGGGTAAATTAGGCATGATAACATACGGAATATACAAGTATTCCACAAGGCAAGATATTGATTTTGAGCTGAAATGCTTTCCAGCATACAAATATTATACGAGTATATACATATGTGCAGGATTATACATTTTGGAGTTTTGAAAATAAACGTAAATAAAATGCATTCAAAATTTGGATTAAAAACACCACACAATTCAAATTCTTGCGTCGTTTCATAACCATGGATGGGATTTGGATCTACCATCATGATCCTAAATTGAATCAAGAACATTTACAGTGGATTGAAGCTGGTTGTTCAGCTCCTAAGTAGGTGAAGTCACAACGATTAGCAAAGAAGGTTGTGGCATTAGATTTTTGGGATGCAAAAAGAATTTTGTTGATTTATTATCTGCAGAAAAGTAAAACAATCAACATTGAATATTATTGCAGTTTTTGGATCAGCTGGTTTGAAGAAATTCGTGAGAAAACATCTGCTGTGCAGCATAGAAAAATCATTTTTCATCAAGACAATGCACTTGCCCACAAAGGTGTTTTAACAATGACCAAAATTCAACGAATTAAAGTACGGATTCATTAGATTTGACTCCCAGCGATTACAACCTCTTCAAAAACCTGAAACAATTCCTTCGCGGAAAGCATTTTTCGTCGAATGAAGAAGCTATTACAGCCTTAGACGGGTATTTTTCATAGCTTCCGGAAAGTCATTATATGAAGGGTATATACGTAGGCTGCTATATATAGGTCTGGCCTAAGCAACACTAAGTGTTGCCAGGTGCAATCTGATATTTCCATTGGAAAGTTTGACATTTTTTAGCATAACATCACCCAGAACGTTTTGCCATTTAATCGTGAATTGTTTTATTTACAGGGAATAAAAAATTCATCTCGGCCAAAAATTGGAATTCACTCGTGAACATTTTCGTGCGATCATTTTTCACAACTTTCGACGTGGATTATCACGACAAGAGTGCATCGATGAACTAAAATTTTTGTATGGCTATGAAGCACCATCCTATAGCACTGTGAAAAACTGGTACAACGAATTCAATCGTGGCCGACGCTCGCTCAAAGACGAATTTCGTGAAGATCGTCCAAAAACAGCCGTTGTGCCAGAAAACATCGATGCCGTACGTGAACTGATAATGCAAGACCGTCATGTAACATACCTTCAGATAGAGTCATGTCTATGCATTTCTCCCACCAGCATACATTCGATATTCCATGAACACCTGGCTGTAAAAAAGGTTTGTTCTCGTTGGATCCCGCACAATATGACAATCACTCGAAAAAAGGCTCGTGTGGATTGGTGTAAAGAAATGCTGAAAAAATACGATCACGGTGCTTTAAAAGACGTTTATAAGATCTCTTCAATTATTAGAGGTTTTATTGAGCTTATCTTCGTATCCACAGAGTGAGAAATGTGCCATTTCTGTAGTAGGTTTTAACAATTTCAACCCATTATACGGTTACTAAGCGATTCGTTTTCATAAACGTCCGACTTTTAACAAAAAAGGACTTGTTTAGTTTGACAGCTAAGTTTGAAAGATGTCAAAATACAACCCTGCACGTTTAAAGCCACGAAATAGATAATCCTATACATTTCGAGGTGATGTTTTAAGTAGCTACCGATATTTGTTAGATTAATAAGAGACTTAAGCTGAAGAAAGTCACAAATACTGTTGTAAATTTCTCTTTATTTAACTGCAAGAGAAATATTTTATAGACACACTATTTTAATGTTTTAATGCTCGATTTTCATGTGTCTTTCCTTTCATTCCTTTATATGCTAATTTGCTTATTTAAACTGCCTTTAACTGTATATTTGCTCTACACGGCAGCAAACTTCAACTAAAATGGCCTTAGTTACACAAATATTGCTCTATTTGTTAGTAATTGCTAGTTATGCAGGCACATTTAACTGTTTTGACACTCCACATCATCTATTATCTGTATGAGAGCAAACAGTTTGGATATTGACTTTAATTGACGGTACTCGGCAGGTTGTATGATAATTATTCCTCGAAGTTTGCTTGCCCAATCAGACGCTGCGGCAAATCGTAAATACTTACATACGTGTATGTATGTTAGTCATAAAATATATATGTACATATGCTTGTAGGTGATTATTAAGACATTTGGTGTGACATTTGCTGTAATTTCAATTAAGTGGGGCATTCGGGCAGCTCAAATTAGTTTCTAAGCATAAATGTATTAATTGCGGCAACTTGCAACTTTCGTAATTATCGTTACAATAAATATGTGCACTGAGCGTACTTGTAATGAATTTCGTTAATGAAGATTGATGATCAACAGCTATTTTATATACACGTATATATGCGTAGTTTTATATTAGAAAATATGTTATTATGTACTTGTGATCCTATTCTATTTTTTTCCCCAGCTTTTGCCCACAATTCGTCCACGTCTAAAAAGAAATTTAAACTTACCTTTTATTCCTTAGTTTATTATATTATTCTTCTTCTTCTTTATTGGCGTTGGCACCGCTTACGCGATTATAGCCGAATCAATTACAGCGCGCCATTCATCTCTTCTTTTCGCTGTTTGGCGCCAGTTGGAAATGCCAAGTGCACCCAGGTCACTCTCCACTTGATCTTTCCAACGGAGTGAAGGTCTTCCTCTTCCTCTGCTTTCACCAGCGGGTACTGCATCAAATACTTTCAAAGCTGGAGTGTTTTCATCCATTCGGACGACATGGCCTAGCCAGCGTAGCCGCTGTCCCTTCATTCGCTGAACTATGTCAATATCATCGTATAGCTCGTACAGTTCATTGTTCCATCGTCTGCGATACTCGCCGTTGCCAATGCGCAAAGGACCATAAATCTTTCGCAGAACTTTCCTCTCGAAGACTCCTAGAGCCGACTCATCAGATATTGATAACGTCCACGCTTCTGCGCCATATAGTAGGACCGGTATAATGAGCGACTTGTAGAGTTTGGTTTTCGTTCGTCGAGAGAGGACTTTCATTTTCAATTGCCTACTCAGCCCAAAGTAGCACCTGTTGGCAAGAGTGATTCTGCGTTGGATTTCAAGGCTGACATTGTTGTTGGTATTAATGCTGGTTCCTAGATAGACGAAATTATCTACGACCTCGAAGTTATGACTGTCAACAGTGACGTGGGAGCCGAGTCGCGAATGCGATGACTGTTTGTTTGATGACAGGAGATATTTCGTCTTGCCCTCATTCACTACCAGACCCATTCGATTCGCTTATTTATCAAGTCTGGAGAAAGCAGAACTCACGGGGCGGTTGTTGAGGCCAATAATGTCGATATCATCGGCGTACGCCAGCAGCTGTACACTTATAGAAGATTGTACCTTCTCTATTTAGCTCTGCAGCTCGTATTATTTTCTCCAGCATTAAATTAAAAAAGTCACACGATAAGGAATCACCCTGTCTGAAACCTCGTTTGGTATCGAACGGCTCCCGATCCTGACGGAGCTTTTAGCGTTGCTTAACGTCAGTTTACTTAGCCGTATAAGTTTTGCGGGGATTCCAAATTCAGACATAGCGGCATAAAGGCAGCTCCTATTCGTGCTGTCGAAGGCGGCTTTAAAATCGACGAAAAGGTGGTGGGTGTCGATTCTCTTTTCACGGGTCTTTTCCAAGATTTGGCGCATGGTGAATATCTGGCCAATGGTTGACTTACCAGGTCTAAAGCCACACTGATAAGGTCCAATCAGTTTGTTGACGGTGGGCTTTAGTCTTTCACACAATACGCTTGATAGGAACTTATATGCGATATTAAGAAGGCTTATTCCACGGTAATTGGCGCAGACTGTGGGATCGCCTTTTTTGTGGATCGGGCAGAGCACACTTAAATTCCAATCGTCGGGCATGCTTTCATCCGACCATATTTTACAAAGGAGCTGATGCATGCACCTGATCAGCTCTTCGCCGCCGTGTTTGAATAGCTCGGCCGGTAATCCATCGGCCCCTGCCGCTTTGTTGTTTTTTAAGTGGACGATTGCTATTCGCACTTCTTCATAGTCGGGTAATGGAACAAATTTTCCATCGTCATCAATTGGAGTTTCGGGTTCACCATCTCCGCGTGTTTCCTATTCACTGCCATTCAGCAGGCTGGAGAAGTGCTCCCTCCATAAATCGAGTATACTCTGGGCATCTGTCACTAGCTCACCTTCCTGAGTCCTACAAGAGTTTGCTCCGGTCTTGAAACCTTCTGTAAGTCGCCGTATCTTTTCATAGAATTTTCGAGCGTTACCCTTGTCGGCCAGCTTCTCAAGCTCCTCATACTCGCGCATCTCGGCTTCTTTCTTTTTTTGTCTGTAGACGCGCCTTGCTTCCCTCTTCAGTTCTCGGTATCTATCCCACCCCGCACGTGTTGTGGTCGATCGCAAGGTTGCGAGGTAGGCAATCTGTTTTCTCTCCACTGCGACACGGCAGTCCTCATCGTACCAGCTGTTTTTACGACCTTTCCGAAATCGAATGGTTTCATTTGCAGCTGTACGCAGGGAGTTTGCAATGCCGTCCCACAGTTCCCTTATACCGGGTTGCTGATGAGTGCTCTCAGAGAGCAGGTGTGCAAGTCGAGTAGAAAACCGCTCGGCAGTCTGTTGTGATCGCAGCTTTTCAACGTCGAACCTTCCTTGTGTTTGTTGATGGGCGTTCTTCGATACACAGAGGCGCGTGCGTATCTTCGCTACGACAAGATAGTGATCCGAGTCAATGTTGGGACCTCGGAACGTACGCACATCTAAAACACTGGATACGTGTCTTCCATCTATCACAACATGATCGATCTGGTTGGAAGTTTTCCGATCTGGAGACAGCCAAGTAGCTTGGTGAATTTTTTTGGGGCTGGAATCTAGTGGTACAGACAACCATATTTCGGACCCCAGCGAAGTCGATCAGCCTCAGCCCATTTGGAGATGTTTCGTCGTGGAGACTGAATTTTCCGACAGCCGTACCAAAGATACCTTCTTTGCCCACCCTAGCGTTGAAGTCGCCAAGTAAAATTTTGACGTCGTGGCGGGGGCAGCGTTCATAAGTGTGTTCGAGGCGCTCGTAAAAGGCATCTTTGGTCAAGTCATCCTTCTCTTCTGTCGGGGCGTGGGCGCAAATTAGGGTGGTGTTGAAAAATTTTGTCTTGATGCGAATTCTGGCTAGACGTTCATCCACCGGAGTGAATGCCAGTACTTGGCGACGGAGTCTCTCTCCCACCACGAATCCGACACCAAATTTGCGCTCCTTTATATGGCCGCTGTAGTAAATTTCACAAGGACCCACCTTCTTCCGTCCTTGTCCCGTCCATCGCAATTCTTGGACGGCAGTGATGTCAGCCTTTAACTTTATGAGGACATCAACCAGCTGGGCAGCGGCACCTTCCCAATTAAGGGACCGGACATTCCAGGTGCATGCCCTAAAATCGTAATCCTTAAAACATTTGCGGGGGTCGTCATCAAAAGAGGGGTCTCTCATCCGAGGCTTAAATTGGTTTTTCATTGGGTTGTTTTTTCATGTGGTGGGTTCCAAACCCTACGCACAACCGCATGGGATTCGCCTTCTCACTTTAGCTCGCCTCCAAACGGATGTTCGTTGGCTACCCAGGGGATACGTGGTCTAAGACCTGACATCGTGAGCTGCTTGAACCATATGCACAAGAATCGTTTCTGGCCACTCCCAGGTGAATGGAAGTCAAAAACTTTCCTCACTTGCGTGAACTTCTGCACATGGCGTAGTAAAAAGAAATTCATTATTTTCGCATGAAATTGAAAATATCCAAACTGTAACGCCATCTAATGGAACCCAGTCGAACTTATACATAGGAGCCCATAAGACTAAAAGCAGACATGTGTGAGTAGACTCGTTGCATTAGAGATGCTGCTGCCGGTAGGTAGAGTATCGAAGAAGAGCCAAATGAGTTTATCCAGCACTGTGGCACTGTGTCCAACCACTTTATGAAAGATTGTGCGGAAAAATCTAATTCGAAGAATTGGTTAAGTCCCCAAAAATCACTGTTTGCTGTGTTCTGTGGGTAAGGAGGCCGAAACTTGGATATATCGGGTCGAGTTTTTTCGAGCCAGGCGCGCCAGTTACTTGGCCGAATTCATTTTTAAAATACAATGGCAAGCTCTTACCTTTATAATTGAACTTAAGTTTAGGCCATAACGATACTTAATTGCACTTTATTTCTTCATGAAAAACACATGTCCAAAAAATAAATATTCTACTTTAACTAAATATTATAAATATTAGTTAAAGTTAAAAGTTCGTTCGGTTTTCATCTAAGAGATGGCGTTATTGTCCATAGTACTAGTGTTACGTGTCGCATCATGTCATACTATACGGCACCGAAAATGTTTTTAATCTCGCTAAAAGTTTGTCTTTGACAGTTTATCGATTGATAGACTCAGTACGTGGTGAGCGCTTGTCAAAGATGGACACCAGCAAAGAGAAAATTCGCTATATTTTACAATTTTTCTTCGATCAAGGCGAAAAAGCAGCCAAAGTGGCTGAAAAAATTAATTTAGTTTATGGGCTCGATACTGTAAACGAACGTGTGGCACAAAAGTGGTTTACTAGGTTCCGTTCCGGTAATTTCGATGTCAAAGATGCACCACGCGTCGGGAGGCCTGTCGTCGAAAATTGCGATAAAATCATGGAAATAGTGGAAACAGACCGTCACGTGAGCACTTATTTAATTGCTTAGGAGCTAAAGATAAGCCAGAAAACCGTTTCCAACCATTTGCATTAAAAAAAACCGAACGAACTTTTTACTTTACCTAATAAATAAAAAATATTCAAAGCGAAAAAAGTAAAATATTGATATATTTTATGTAAGTGATTGAGTTTTAATAATTTTTTGGAGATTTTGAGAGATTTATTTGAGATTTGGAGACTTTTTGAGAATTAGCGATTTTAAGATTTGGAGATATTTAGGATTTTGAGATTTGGAGAATTTTTGAGAATTTTGAGATTAGAAAATATTTTTTTTTTAATTTGCAGCTTTTTAGTGATAAGAGATTCGACTTTTGAGTTTTGAACGATATATATTTTTGTGTTGGAGATTTTTGAGCTAGCAGTATTTGGTGTTTGGAGAGTTTTTTTGCTTTTAATAATTTTTAAAGTTGGAGTATTTTGAGACTTTTAAAAATGTGAATATTTGGAGAATAGCAAACACTTTTTTGGTTGGGAGAGTTTTGTAAGATTTAGAATTTAGGAGATTTTTAAATTGTGATTAATTCTTTTTAATGAATATTTTTGAGATTTAGTTATTTTACGAGGTACGGTACAGAACTGTTACTCTTTTTTTTGAAACAAGGAGAGGTTATCTTTTTCATCATAAAATTCAGTATCGGCATAGTCAGGTTTCTAAGAAACGTCGGCAGAAGAAATGCATGAAGGTGAACTCCCTGTAGGACGGTATGGCATAGAAGGTGGTACCGCCATAGGATGAGATTGTTATAAATACCTAAATAGCTAAGGTAATGTGTGGATGCGTTACACTTCCGTTGTTGAGGCTGTCATCATCGAATGCCTGAGACCTTTCTGGTCTCGATGCAATGCTAACGTAGGGTGAAAGCGAGTAAAAAAAATCATTATCCTTTTAGGTATACTAAAGTGGTATTTGCACCTGGGATATCATCTCTATAAATTAGGTAAGACAGACTAGATAGAGGGCAAAGCATGCATACATATATGAAGATGAAACAGTGAATCATTATCCATGCATATGCCCCGCTTGAAAAGTCAATATTCCACGGATTTCAAGGAACCAGCCGAATGGGTGGAAAAAATTAAAACAATCAGAATACTTTTGCATCAACCAATCAACCAGCCAAAAGATTTTCATCTTTTGCTGAATTCATTGATTTGGTTTTGAATTCTGCTGGACAATTCAGTGCCCAGTTACATGGTCTTATCTAAAGTAATATTTTTTATTATAACCTTTACTAAGGTCTTTTCCTTAATTTCCACTGAGTTTGTGTCTGAAATTAATTCAACCCTGCACAAAAATTCCTTTACCTTAAACTATCCTCTCCTAAGCTATATATAATTTTCACACTTTAAACTCATATTACCAAAAGCTTTATCACTTTCTTGTACGATAGTATGAATGCACATGAGTATGTGTGTGTATGTGTGTGTGTGTGAATAACTCAATGTACTTAATCGTGACAATAATGAAAATTTAATATACGACACAAGCAATTGAAAACAAATTAATTATTACTGATTGCCATTTGCCACACATATTAAGCATTTTAAGGTGCACACATGTGTCTGCCGGCACACACACACACACACAGTTGTAAGCAAAATGAAATAATAATAATCACACCAACAAACATGTTAATTGCCTTTACACGGTTGCTGACTAGCCAACAACAACAACACCAGCTGCTGGGTTATATTACAAACATATATATGTATGTATATTGTACACTAATGCTTTAAGGTAACACTTGCTTGCCTATGGTTCTTACTATATACATACGTGTACACATGTATAGTAAGCCTAGCACAATGATTAACGCGTAGGCGAGTGCAACATGACGTATGAGTAATTTTACAATTTTAATATTGGCAATTAATTGGTGATCGATGTATACGTAGGTATGTACCATATATGTACTTAAGCGTGTGTTGGTATTGGCCACAAGGTATATATGTATTAATATACTTATTTATATACCTTGTTGTAAATTGTTTATTGTTATTGTTGCAATTACCAGTAGTAGCCTTTAAGGCTGCTTGTGGTTATTTATGGCATGTTGTTGTTACACCGTGCAACGACAATCAAACAAAGGAAAGTACATGAAAAATTTAAAAATTGTTTAAAGTAAAAATATTTTTGAATTTTTTTTCATATGTGTACATATGTAGTTATACCTATATGGGGATAGTAAAAATTAATCAAATATTTTTGCATTAAATCAAAGTATTTATTTACCATATGTTAGAGTTTTCTGATTTATGTAAAATAAGTCTCTTTTGTTGTTGTTGTAACTGCAAAAATATTCCTCAAAGTAATTTTTGGGGAATGTTGCTGGAGTGACAGTTCTTCCGGTATAAAGACCCGACTGTCGCGGAGACTATTGAATTTTAGTTGCCTCTTACGACAGGCATGCCTTACAGCGGGTAAATTCTTGAACCCCTAACCCGCAGGGGGGTAAAATATGTCTCTCATAGAAACCTTTATTCCTATTGATAAAATATTGGGACAATCAATTGTCCCAGGCTTCTATTGAGGCCAGTTCTTCACCAGCCAAATCGTTCAGCATAGATAGTCACATATAGTAAACAATTGGTTCGATGTGCTTACTAAAAGGAGGAAGCTCTCAGAGCTATAGGCGAGTGTGTGGTCTGGCGTTGTCCTGATGAAATATATTCCTTTTGGCCAAAGCAGCGAGCTTCTGAGCAATTGTTTCCTTAATTTCTAAGTTAAAAGATTGGCAGTAGGAGTGCAATTCAAAGTGGATGGTTCCTTGCCAGTTCCACCAAAAACATATCGGCTCACAGCCTATCGATCACGACCTCCTTAGTTTGATTTTGCTGTACGTGATCCACTTTTTATCACCAATCACCATTCGAAAGGAAGGGTCTCTTTAGGAGGAACCTTCCCGATCCATTTTTAAATTTTCAAGCTGAAATTTGAAAGACGACTTTTAAAATACCTGCTCAGTTGGAAAAGGACCTGCCTACACTTGATGTTTCCCATTGTCGTCAAACAGTGCAAAAAGGAAGGAATGGTGCACCGTTGTTAACTCGAGGGTATTCACGTAAGTCGTGTCTATGCCAATAAAGAAGAAGGAAAGGAAAAACCCATTTAGTTATAGAAAAATATATAAAAATTTATATATATATATATGTACTTCTTTATAAATTTTATTTAGTTTTTTCCAAACCATAATGCAGAACAAAAAAATTTCTTTTCAGAACCTAAGCTTTTCTCAATTTTATGCGTAGCTTAGAAACTTTCAAAGTACTGAATTTATTTTTCAACAATTTATCTTAATTTTTCCTATGATTCATAACGTTGTTTCATTAAAAAATTTTAAATTTTTCTATAAAAAATTTCTTTTATTGAAAGTTTTTTAATTTAAAATTTTGTTTTGTAAATTCATAACCTCAAAAAATTTAACGAAACATTGCTATTGTATAATTAATTTCACATGTTTTATTGATTTTTTTTTCAAGTAGTATTACATTTACACAGTGTCTTAATTGATTGTTGTTGTTGCATTTTTTCCTACTTTAGCCACTATTAAAACGCACTATAATTGAGTAAATTGCCTACATTGCCAGATCACACTTTTCTCTGGCACTCTTTCTACTTTTTTCTCCCTCCCCCCTCTCGGTCTCTCTTAGCATCATTTAACAACCAACTCATTCATTGACCACCACCGTGCAGCCGCAATATTTACATTTACCGCTAGCTTGTTTCACACAAGGGGCAAGTGCAATACAAATAACTGTTGTTTTTTTTGTTTGCTGCAGACTCTCTCTTTGCTGCATTCTCTATGTATATTTTTTTTTTGTTTGTGTTATTTTTGAGTGCCACATTTCGCTGTCGTTGGCTGTGTCAGCTTCACGAGATTACGCCGCAAATGTAATTATTGTAAATGCATTGAGTGACTGATGTGCAGTGAGTGATTGTCGCCAATGATGGTGGAGCCTACGCTTTTACATCGCACACACACAAACACATGGGAGTTTGTTGGAATAAATTGCAGCGTCGGCTATCAGTCGACTGACAGGCTCATGAAAGTAGTTTATATGTCTTTATAAATATATGTATATGTATGTATATACTTTTATATGTATAATAAGTGTGTGTAAGTACAGTTACATATATTTAATTTACTGTTTACCTTTGCGATCTTTTTTTGACAATTCGTGGAGTTTTAAGGTTGGAGTAAAATAAAAAAAAAGAATAAAAAAAAAATTAAATATAAAAAAATAAAGAAAAAAAAATAAAGAAAAAAAAACTATAAAAACTGCAGCAACAATAAAAAAACGCAAAATTAATCGAAAGAATTAAAAAGTGTGCATACACAACCAAATTTTGATTGATGCTTTTATCAACCTACTGGCATGCAACATCTGTGGCAACAGCAGCTGCTGCCACATAACACTGCTGCTACTGCCAGATAGTACAGTAATTGCTGTGTGCTTGTCTTTTTTTTTTACTGCTTCATCGATAGGACAGAAAAGTGATTTGTTTGCGTTAAGCTTATCTGCCGTTTACTTGCGTTTCATTCGTTACACACATAAACACATATAAACATATAAAGCAAAGTGAATAAAATAATGTGTATGTGTCTGTGTGTGCGTGTGTGTTCGTGCTGCACAAATTACTTTATGGCTGCCTTTATATGTAGTTATTTACTTTTGTAAAAATGTTGTAGTACTTACGGTTCTTGATGCGCATTCAATCATGAAGTGTCAGTTGTTTGTCGATCTGACAAAGCCCCTCGGCCGAGTGTAAAGAAATAAAAAAGAAATAAGTGAAATGTTGTTGTTGTTGTCATTAAGACCGAAGTGAAGTTTTTAAGGGTCTTAACTCAATTTGTTGATTGAAGGAATTAACAGAGGTTCGAGTTCGTGTTTTCGCATGCTCTTTGTGGTAAATTTGGTAAAATTGTTAAATTTTTTTTTGGTTTTTCTTTTTTTGGTAATATTTATTGATGATGAAGAGTCTTAAGCAATTTGTGTAAAAAACAATTCGTTATATGCGTATATATGATTTTTTTTATTAAAAACGTTGCTTACGTTACAAAGTTCGCCATTTTATGGATGAGCACTTTACCTTGAAATATTTTATATTCTTATTGCTTAGAAATTAAACAAAAAGATTTTTTTTTTTAAAACCGTTACGTACGGGTTATTATTATAAAATAGATATAAGCAATGTATCAAAAAATTTCGAGATTTAAAAAAATATATTTTAAAACTTTGCCTTTCATTCAGAAAATATTTTACCATATTATTGTAGTACATTATTATTATTAATTCGAAAATTTATGTTTATTCGAAACTTTTTCTGTTTCTGTTTTTAGTAAACGATATTTTTTAGCAAATTTATTTAAATAAGTATTCTACAGTTGTATGATATATGAGATTTCGGATCATCGGGTTACTTCATAATTTTAAAAAGTTTCAAAATTTTGGAAAATATTTTTCTCAGCTTTCACCACTCTATAGGGTTTGTACAAGACGATTCTAAAAATGGTTTTTTATATAATTTTTTGTGATATTAAAAGTTTTATATAAAAGAAGAGTACTTGGGTTGTAAATAATAAATCTGTGTATACATATATTGTCAGCAGAAAAATAATTTAGAAAATAAATAAGAAAAAACTTATAAGTTAAAAAAATAAATTAATTAATTAATTAACAAATAAATATATAAATAAGTAAAAAAATAAGTACATAAATAAATTAGCAAATAATAATTAAACAGGTAAGAAAATAAATACATAAATAAATATATAAATAAATAAATAAATATATAAATAAATAAAAAGATATATAAATATGCACACAATTCAACAAATATATGAATAAAGGAATAATTAAATAACCAAAAAATTAATAAAAATTAAGAAAATAAACAAATAATTTAAATAAATAAACAAAAAATTAACTAAACAAATAAATAAGTAAACAAATAAATAGTTAAATGAACAAAAAAGAATGAAAGATAAACGAAAAAAGATAAATAATTGAAAATCAAGTCAATAAATAAATAAGTAAATAAAAAGATGGAAATAAATAATTATTTAAATAATTAAAAAAAGTAGAAAAATAAATAAATGAATAAAGAAACAAATAAATAAATAAATAAATACCAACACAAAATTAGGTATGAAATAAATTATTAAATAAATAAGTAAATAAATAAAGAAACAATCAACTAAAGAAACAAATGAAGAAATAAATAAATAACAACAAAAATCAAATATATAAATAACAAACAGAAATAGATAAGTAAAATACATAAATTAATATATAAATAAATAAATAAAAAGATGGAGGCAAATAAAATAATTTAAAAAAGTAAAAAAAATTATAAAATAAGTAAAGACACAAAGAAATAAATAAATACCAACAAAAAATTACGTATAAAATAAATTATTAAATAAATAAGTAAATAAATGAAGAAAAAATCAAATAAAGAAAAAAAGAAGAAATAAATAAATAACAAAAAAATAAATAACTAACCCTCCAAATAAAGCGATAAAAAACTAATAAATAAATAAGAATATAAATAACCACAAATAAATGTATAAATAAATAAATAACGAAACAAATGAGTAATTTAATAAATAACTTTAAATAAATAAACCCATAAATAAATAAATAAACAAACAAATTATTAAATATATAAATAAATAAACTAATAAATAAATAAATAACTATAAATAAATGTATAAATAAATAAATAACGAAACAAATGAGTAATTTAATAAATAACTTTAAATAAATAAACCAATAAATAAATAAATAAACAAACAAATTATTAAATATATAAATAAATAAACTAATAAATAAATAAATAACTATAAACAAATGTATAAATAAATAAACAACGGAACAAATGAGTAATTTAATAAATAACTTTAAATAAATAAACCAATAAATAAATAAATAAACAAACAAATTATTAAATATATAAATAAATAAAATATATTATTTAAGTAAATAAAAAATTAATTTAATAAATAGAGAAATAAACAAATAAATAAATAAATAATTAAACAAGTAAATATACAAATAAATAAGCAAATAAATAGCAGCTTTTAAACTCTTTTTAAAAAAATTAATGAATATCTATTTTTTCTTTTCAGGTAAATAAATTTCCATACGGAATTTCTTGAAGCTCTGAAAGGTATTAATTTGAGTAATTGTTATAGTATTTATAAACATTTTTTTTTATTTTCGTACTGTAATTATACGTTAGCATTACGTACTGCCATTCGGTAGTTAGGGGTTCGAGTCCTGGTCCAACCAACATCCAAAAATTTATTTAAATAACAATTTTAGCATTTTTTTTTTAATCCCGCCGCCCTCGGGAGGGAATGTCAACCCCTCCAAGTGTATTTCGGATATGAAATAAAGGCTCCTCGTAAAAAAAACCATCAGCCGTTTGAAAGCGGCTTAGTATAAACTGTAGGTCCATCCATTTGTTGGAAAAATCGCAAGACGCATACCACAAATTGGAGGAGGAGCTCGGCTCCAATTATATATATACGAGTATATAGTATTACATTTTTTTTTAAAGACTTAAGGTTTCAATATTATATATATATAATTGGCACTTTGTAACCTACAGTTTATACCAAGCCGCCTCCGAATGGCTTTTTAAGAGGAGCCTTTTTATTTCATGTCCGAGATACACTCGGAAGGGTGGACATTCCCTGCCGAGGGGCGACCGCAATTAGAAAATTTGACTTAATTTTTTATTTAAACTTTTGGATGTTGCTGGCACTGGGAAATGAACCCGAGGCTTCCGAATGTCAGTACGCAATGCTAACCACTCGGCTATCGCGGCCGCCGTATTTCTATATAAGTATTTAAAATAATTATAATAAACATAAATGATTAAGTTTAAAAAGTTCTTATAACCAATAAAAAGTTGTGAAAAGTCTCCTTATTTGAAGAATATATTTAAATAAAATTAATTGTTTACCATGTTGCCATTTTTCGCGAACATATATTTTACTTTTAAATATGTGCAACGATTTGACTAGATATATACCGTTATAATTTTACACGTGGCCAATTTTTCTTATATGTGGAGCAACGTTGAAAATTTTTTCGATTTTAATATAATGAATGCTAAACAACATTGTGACTATACTTTCACTTTTCGGTTATTGGATTTTTCTTGGAGATTCTCTGTGATTACAGCTTTTCAACTCATAAATCGCAGCCTTGTTCGCATCGTCCATCTCTTACTTTAGAAATAAAAAAATAAAAGAAAACAAGTAAATAATTAACCAAACTAGTCGCTAATAAAAGATATTTTTACTTAATTTTAAAATATTTTTTTTTTTATAAAATTTAGAAAAAGAAAAACATTAGTAAATTTATTTGTACTCTTTATGCTTGAACTAACTACCTGTAAAAGCCTTGAATAAATGATATTTGGTATTGTGGTTTACCGCTAATCGCTCACACACATTCACACAAACATGCACAAACACACCTTTATATGCATTTAATATATACATTTAATGAAAAAGCGTAGTGTTTTTGCATATTTATGAGCATTTCTGTGATAAATCAGTGAAAGCACAGGCTGAGCTGACACAACTGCAGCGTTTTTTTTTTCTTTCAAAATCCAATAAATGAATGTGGCAAGTGATAAAAAAATGCTGTCGCATAAATATATTCAAAAGCGGAAGCTTCATTTCAGTTGTCGGCCAAACAACTTGCTTTTTTTTCATTGCTCATTTCATACTTTCCATACAGATTTATTAATTAAAATTGGTAAAGAGCATAAGCGAATCGCGTTATGTATTATATGAAAACTGCTCTGTCCTGTTTGTGAATTTATGAATGTGTGTATGTATATGTGTATGTATATGTGTATGTATATGTGTATGTGCATTTGTTTGCGTGAACACTGCTGCTAGATGACTTAACTTTATAATTACTTCTGCAATTATTGTGTGCACATGTTTATATCAGCGCACGTACATATGTATGTATGCATGTTTGTTTGCATGCAGTGCCATGTTGCCGCAACCGCAAATTCCATGACATCTGCGAGTGCGCGCGTGGCATGTATTGCACGCTTATGCTGTATACAACCAACTACTGCCGTAATAATGTGGTTGCTTTTGAGTGAAAAAAGTCATATACTCATATACATACATAAATACATATGTTATATACAAACGCGCTTTTACTGTATTCAGTGTAAATATCATTAACCGCAACTGACATTTCATTGCTTTTTAATCGCACTCATATACATATCAATGCGCAAATATTTGCAGAATTATGCATATGTGTTTGTTTATATGTGTACATATATGTATGTATATATATTTGTACATCTGTGTAGTTTTACAGTACTCCAATTGACTTAAATGTCTTCATTTAATGCGGCGTCATGCAAAAGCTTGCATAAATGATTGAATACCATAAATATATTTAGACATAAATGACGTTTTGTGTGTATGTGCACGTGTGTATGTGCATGTATGAGTGTGTGCTTTTGAAAAGTGTCAGTGAAAAATGCAAATGAATTTATCATACTGTTGGCGAGATGTCCATATGTGCAAAAGTGAATTAAAAAAATTTAATTTTCTGGCTTTAAAAAGGATGCCACAACTCAATATTCACTCACGCAGCAGAAATTAAAAAATAAAAATTATTAATAAAATGCTTATCACAATTGAGTTATGAATGTCAAAGTAAAAGTAGCTGCAGATGCGTACCGTGAATTATAATATTAAAACTGATTTTTAAAGTTTTTCTTACATATACAATAATATATTTATTGTATATATTCCATTCGAAATCACATTTAAAAGAAAAATATTTTTAGAAAAAATAAATTAATAAATAAATAAATTTATTCCTTTTAAATATTATTGTTTTAAATGAAAAATTATTTACAAAATTAATATCTCATTCATTTAATTAATGAAATCAAATCCACTCGGATCATTGTAGTGTCGCAGTGAAAATACCAGCCCCACGAAAATCAGTGCCACGAAAAATGCGCGTCTATAAGAACAAGAAAGTTTTGCCGTTGAAAAGCTGCAATCATAGCCAATTTTCTAATCGATTTGCCACCTTAGAACAGTCATCAGCAGCTCGGTATAAAGGAATTATGAAACAGTATTTTTGAAATTGATCACAGCACGTCGTGGATTGGCATAGGTATTGAGAGTTGAAGGAGAAAGCAAGAAGCATATACTAGACAGAAATAGCGAGAATATGAAATACGCGGGTTTGAAGAGCTGGTCGACTCTCGGATGGTTTTAAGTCCGGAGTATACACATGTACATTAGGGTGTCCTTTATTTCCCAAATTGATTTTTGACTCTGCAGCGCCCCTAAAATTTTTAGTAAATGCCCTAAAAAAAATTATGAAACTCATATGAGCTCTTAATATTGATAATAAACCGTGCCGCAAAGACGATTCATTTCCCGTGTAAATAACATGGAGTTTTCGTACTTTTTGCTATTAATTTTTTCTTTGCGAAGCCATTTATAATGCTGCGGCATCGAATTATTTTTGTAGGAAATTGAACGTTCTACAAAAACTTTCTCTGAAGTTTTGCAAAAAAATCACTAGCGTCAAAGTTATTCAAGGTCAAAGTTCAACTAAAAATATTTTTTTTTTTTTGAACAAAAAACTATTATTTTTTACATAAGAATTTATTGTTTTTCGCCAAAAATATCTTATTTCAACGATTTTTGGATCTGTTAAAAAAAGGCCATTCAACACTTATTGAAATATATATTTAAATTTAATATTTTTTAATTTTTCCTTCGATGACTAAATGTTGCTCATACGCCATGTCCACTGGTCCATACCAACACCAATCGATGATGATGGAAAAGAAATTGCATTACCCGACTATGACAAGGCTCGAATAGAGTTTGTCCTCTTAAAAAAGAAAATCATTTAAGCAGCTGGAGCTGATGGCTTACCAGCAGAACTATTCAAACACAAGGTGAATAGCTGATAAGGTGCACGTGCCCACTTGTTTGGTCAATATGGTCGGCAGAAAGAAAGCCCTACTATAAGAATCAGAGTTTGTGCAGTACATAGAAAGGGCGACCTTACAATTTGCGCCAATTATCGTTGGACAACTCTTTCCAATATCACACAATCGAGAGCGAAACTCGGCTTCGCATGAATGAAAATGCTTTTAAGAGTAGGCTAACGTTAAGAAGGTGACTACAGTGCAGCATCTGCACTGACTCAACTGAACATACGTGTATGTGGGCTTCATAACCAGCAAAATACAGCAACAACACTAAAGACTCAGTATAATCAAATTGACTATAGAGCTGGATAATGACAGGCAAAGTCTCAAAAATTATTTGTAACAGGAGCAGAAGAGCGCACAGAGCATCTGCGATATTTATAGCTCAGAGGAGTAGAAAAAATCTGAAAGCTAGATAAGAAGGAGCTATTGATCTTACCGCCCTTTATGGTGACTACTTCACCTCGAATGGGCATTAACTTTTAATTTAATGCAGCGAAGGAACAGATATACATATATATATATAGTAGCGATAAGCTAGTTGGTGTAACTTTTTTTATTGTAAGACTTTTTCAGTATGCCAGTGCGTATACGTAACCTTCCTTTCGATATTTCTTAGCATAGTTTTTTTTAAAGCACTTTTATCATATTTTCAAATTATGCACATATCTTCTAAATAATGAATAAGAAGAAATAAGAATATCATCGAAGATGTAAATTTAATTATATATAAAAAAAGTGTGTTTAAGAACAAATTTGTCTTGATCTAGTAAAAAGTAATCCATTATTTTTGCAACAGGTTGCTTTTGTAATTAGTATCTCGAGTTCTGTAACAGCTGAAAATATGATCTGTGTTTATGGTCCTGATACTCTAACAGTCAATCATGCACAATTTCGGCCTCTAGAGAAGCCTGCGTGTATCGATTGTACCAATTTTATGCCAATAGAGGTGAGAGTTTCTATGAGAGAAGCTTAATGAGGTTACCTTTAAAAGGCAAAAGTTATCGAGCAAAACGGTGCATATTTAACATAAATCGGATATATATAACTAAGGTAAATAGAGGCTTCAATTTTATGCGTAATAAAAAAACAAAGGATTACCTTTTACTTGACCGATTATAATCCAGTTACTGTAATAGAAATAAAAGAAAAGGATTTTCTTAAGGTTGAGGATGCTTGGGAGTTGGAAGAGGTAACGAGCTTACAGGGTGAGGTCCTTTTCAAAATTTAGAGATAAATAATTACCATATTTTGCGCGGGGAATTTATTGTTTTAAAAAAAATTGGTGGAGCGGGCATATATTGCATATGTATACTGCGAGGAACTGGTACCTTTAAGCCGTGCTTGATTCTAGAATTGCAATAAGACAATGAAAACTATCTACCAAGCACTTTGTTGCATCGGAAATGTATTGGCCTTTGACTCTACAAAAACTGTTGTTGTAGTGAGAGAAAGCGATATATATATATAAAATATTGTACCTTTATTATACTTTTCCTGGTGCTGACGAAAATTTTGACTTCAACCTAATCTAAATGGCAGAAAGCCAAGCCTAAAGTAGACGAGGGATATTGAGTGTGGGCTGTTGATCACTTAAACAGACTAAAATATCCTTTTGACACAAAAATCGGTAATATTAGTAAACTAGTTGTTGAACTAGTTACAAACTAACACCATTTTTCATTTATCGCAATTATGGTAATTATTAAACTTATTACTTAGTTAATCGAAACCTCTCTCTGCACCTTTAAGAAGTTTAGTAGGAAATTAGATTGTTTGAGGTGTGCGCAGATTATGAATGTTGTTTGTGCGGTATGCGGTCTTTAGTGAAAATAAATTTTGTATCTGTGACTTTCATCAATACACCACAAAAAAAAAAGTGTGAAAAACTAATTTTCCAATACACTTTTCCAAAAGTTCTAGTGTACTTACCAACCTTTTAGCATTTCACTGAGAACTGTTGTCTGCTTCTTGCCACATGTGTGGCACGTATTCAAGCTGAAACCGAAATTTGGTTTCATTGGTTGCTACGGTTGTTACGGTCGCCTTGGGTGCTAGTTTGCTTGCTTACTTGCTTACTTACTTTGGCTGAGTTGGTCACTTTGAACAGATGAAACCACGTCAAAGACATGCAAGCGTAAATGCAAGCGCTTCTCTTAATTGAAAAAGAAAAAAAAAAACAGCAACAAGAAAAGTAATGGAAAATAAAGTGGAAAACAGCAAAAGGGAAGCTCAATGCGTTGATTAGGTAATGAGACTAGTTTGGTTTGTTGATTCGGAACTGACAGAAAGTGCAGTGTACACAAGCTTTAGTAATTTCTGCTCTCAAGTTATGTGTCGCATGATTGTATGTATAGCGGCACTTTGGTTGAAAGCAAACATGCACATATACATACATATATTCGTATTCGTATAGCTGCTTTGAGGAGGATTTTGGTTATTTTGATGAGAATTTGCCTGCTTGCTGTATACCTATGTCTATATCTGTAAGCTTGTATCTGAATATCTACATGAATACCAAAAATTTCCATTTCTGGGTTTACATCAGTTGCAACAATCAACTAAAATAGAATAGACTGCATGTGTAAGATTTTGTGGCAAGCAAGCTCCTTTCACTTACAGCCATGAATGTGTGTCGTGTTGTGTCCACTATTCAGTGACAAAATGTGCTGAGATTATGCTTGCCACATGCCGCATTGACAAATAAACTACGTAACGTAAACGTAGATGCAACCTTACATACCGATATACCTACATATATACTCTTTGTTATCTAAGCAATATTTCCAATGAATTTAGCAAAAGCAACAATAATAACACAACCGCCACCAGCAATAATAGCAGCCATGCAAACAATGTAGCAATGAAGTCGTAGACAAATTCTTGGCACACTAGACTCTTTACATAATAATCAGGTATGCGAATATGTGTAGGTATATGTGTGTATGTATATATGTATATGTGTTATGTATAGCATTGCTAGAGCATAAGATTATAAATGACTTATACATGCAAGTATAAAGTAAGCTGGTAAATTCTGAAGTTTTGTATATTATCAACAGTCAGCGAACTAGTTAGTAAGTGGTTATCGTACTAGTTGGTAAGTAGCTGGTTATTGAAAACATCTTAATGAAAAATAGACTGAGTAAAACGGAAATAGTTGAGAGAAATTAAATTTTACAAACTGGTTACCAGACTAGTTGCAAACTAGTTGCTTACTATATGCTTTACTAGAATTCATTAAAGAATTACGACAACGGATATATGTATTTTGTAATTTAGTAATTTTCATTAAACGTAAACTAGTGACAAAGTGTGCATTTTTTAGGAGAGTTCAATGTTTACAACGAATTTTTAAAAATAACTTTAGTAACTGAGTTAATTTTAAACTATTGTAGTTATCAGTACATAGTTACAACAGTAGATTTCATTAACAAATTAGAAAAAATTAATAAAAATTATATAGTTTTTATAAAACTCGCAAACCAGTGACAAGATATGCATATTTTTTTCCCAATGTTAAAAGTTAATCAATTAGCTCGTTACTGAACTCGTTACTAAATAGTAATCAAAGGAGTTTACCTCAGGAAACTTTGAGAAGAAAAGTATGTAAATTGCCTAGCTTCAGGCAAACTAGTGACAGAGCGGCCTTTTATGGACCAGTTTCAAAATCAATAAAAAAACAAAGAGCAAAGCTTTACTACTTTCAAGTTTAAAAATATTGTGCAAAAACTAGTTGCTGAACTAGTTTCAAACTAGTTACCAAATAGTTACTACAAAAGATTTCATAAGCAAATTTTAAAAAGAAAAAATTGACACAACTATTTTTTAGTTAATTTGCAAACTAGTGCCAAAGTGTGTTCAAAGTATTTGTCAAAGAATATGTTTGTTTTTGGTCTAGTAGCAAACTAGTCAAAAATGATGCAAAGAGAAAGTCTGCTTTGAATTAAAAAAATAGCATTTAAGAACTAATAATTGGAATAGTTTCAAACTCTAATTGGACTATTTTCAATATTTGATAAAAAAATAAACTTACCAGGTAGATAATTTGCGTATAAATTTTAAGTTGGGCTGGTTTTGAATCAGCTGTTAACTATAAAGAAAAAAATAACATGTTTACTTATTGAAAATCAGTATAAAAGCTTACGCTTGTGGCAGAAAATTTTTATTAAAATTTTTCACGAACTGATTAGTGGATTGGTTACAAATAAATTAGTTATAAAACTAGTTACAATGTAATGAGTTTTGGAAAATGATTGGAAAAGAAAGTAAAGCTAAAAATATTATTTTCAAGAAATTTTGGTTACATGATATTTTTATAACTAGTTTTGAAACTAGTTACAAAGTAGTTACAAATTCACTTATTCACCAATTCATTTTCAATTCTTTTTTTCGCCTCTACAAAAACCAAAAATGATAAATTATCTTCACGTTGTTCACACATACACATGTATGTACATGCAAACTCACACACTGCCATTCTGAACTGCAAAAATTTCCATACCTTCATATTACAACATTGCATTCACTGCTTACTCAATCTTTTTTAGTCGCATGCAAATTTTAACGCATAAACAACAGCAGAAACACAATCTCACCAAACGTTGTAAGACTGCAAAGGAGTTCCTTTCGAGTAACTTCATTGCTTGTATTTGGTGCGTGCATTGCCAATAGGGAGCTGTTGTTGTTTCTGTTGTCTCCATATGTTGTCGCTCTATTGGTTTTGTACACAATTCGTTGCAAATTGAGTAAGCAGGAAAAAATGTGTACTTCCTTTCACATTGGCAACATTTGATGGCAACAGAACAAATACAATCGAGGTAACATTTTTGATAGGGAGAACTGGTCTTGTACTCAAATGGGACTGTGGGGGACACTGAAAATAAAAGTTTGCCATTATTATGAAGGAATAAACTTGGCAGAGGTGGAGTAAGAATAGAAGAAAGCGTAGTACTTGACTTGATTACAACTGCAACGCCATGTGAGATGGTTCAAAAAGCGAAGATGCGACTTGAGCGAAATCCCCGATGATTCGGCCAATCAAATGCCGAAAGAACTGAAAATATCTGACCGTAGCATCCGTCGCATACTGAAAAATGATCCTAAGGTCAAGCCTTATAAGACCCAAAAGGTGCGGGATCTCACACCAAGCAGCAACAAGTCAGGCTTGAAAGAGCAAAAGAGTTGCTTCGCTTATCCAAAGTTGGTCAATTTCCAAACATTGTGTTTTCTGACGAGAAAATTTTGTGGCAGACCATGGACGTTTCAACAGAACTCGGCACCGTCTCATAAAGCTCGAGTGAACTAAGCATGGCTGAAAAACAACGTTCCGAATTTCATAACGTCCTCACAATGGCTCGTTTTCACCAAACCTTAATCCGATGGATTATTTTCTTTAGACCATTTTGGAGAGTAAGGCCCGAACTAAAAGATAAACCAGTTTCGGCGCGCTAAAAATAGCCGTTGTCCGCGAGTAGACAAAAATACCTGTAAGTCACATTCGTGCAGCTTGCGATTCGTTTTTGGACCGTCACAAGACCACAGTCGAGGCAAAAGGTGGTCATATCGAGCAAAAGTAAATTGTTTCCGAATTTTGTATTATTTTCACACATCTTGTGCTTTGAATTGATTAAAAGTAATTTTCCAAACTGAAATTATGGCCTTTTTAATTGGTTACACTTCGAGTGCCGGACCCTGGAGAATCAGTAGTTTCTAATTTATTCTTAACCGTCTTAACTTTACCAGAAATTTGACAGACTATGTAAGGTTTGGCTCTGTTTCATTCAGTTTTTCGTGTATTATACGGTTACGGAAAGGATCGGTTGTGCTCTACGAATGAGAGACATAACATCTTTAGCAATCAGTGGTGAATGAGTTGGAATAAACTCCTCGATCAATGAGCTGGACGGACCTTTCGGCAAGTCTATTGATTTTTAACTATACCTGGGAGCTCCAGGAATTAGTCTCAAAAACTGCTCTTTAGTGAGACTATGAATACTTTTTAAAACTTTTCCCTAAGTCTAAGACACTTCTTCACCATTTTCTTGCAGTGCACCAATTGTAGATCCTTAAGAATATGAGCTTTCCCTGCACCTAGTGCATTACACATATTTGCGCTGTGATGCTTATGAGTAGACAATCGCATTGTTGCTCTCGTCGTAGATTCTAGAAACAGCAAAAAAAGCACAGTTGTTGACAAAACTCTGCCAAGCAGTCGCATTATTGATATGTGTGTGCGTGTGTGTGTGTCACAAGAAATGAACTGTGCCTTTTCGCCACATGTGGGCGGTGTAATGTACATATTGTACGTTTTGAAGACACACGTATCCTCATATGTGTTTGTATCTGTGTGGATAAAATCTCCTATGAGCTTGCTTCTCGAGTCGTGAGTGCAACTAAGCTGGTACATCTGTTATGAAATCGTTTTGTGTTGCACGCAGCAAACAATTTCGCTTGATTTGTTACAGTCATTTGTGAGTAAAGAAAAATGAGAGGAGAAGAAAGAACGAAAACAAGAAAGAATATAAGCCACAAATGAAAGGTAATAAAAGAAACATGTCAATAAAGTGAAAAAGTTGGTGACATTGAAGCTGCGAGATTTTTCAACCAACTGAACTATGCTGAAAAGTGATTATGGGTATGAAGAATTTCGGGTTTGAAAACTTAGTTCTCAGTTAAAACGAGATTTGGTTGCCATTTTAAAATAATCTGCTTTGTCAGTTCGCCAACTTTTGGATCTAAGAAGCGTTGCAAACTGAGATCAATGAGCGTAGGGAGCAAGAGCGAGAGAGATATATGATCATCCACCAAGAGATGGCAAAACTTAGATAACCGATCTTAAGCAGCAGCGTTCTATCATAGGTAGAATATTTACTAAAGGGAGTGATAAAGGTCACAGTGAATGATGCCACATGAGCTCAGCTAACCAAAATGCACCAAGCTCGGATGAGATTATTGTCAGAATGCTACATTAGCTAAAGAAACCTATGGTTCTATCATCTACGAAGAAGTCTTATATTCCAAACATTAGCAAAAGAGTCAAGGTGATGTTCAAATCAAAATCGGCTTAAGGGGCGCAAAAGAATGCTAAGGACTTTTGACTCATAAGCATCTCTTTTTTCACGCAAACGGTGACACGAATAAGCTACATAAGCAGAGAGACCCTTGAAGGAGGCGTTTTTTTCTAGCTTCTTTGGTCTGTGCCGCTGTACAATATACTACTCTTACTCAACTCAGAAGGAGCTCATGCTCATGATGGTAGCAGAGTTGTTTCATCTCAGTCCAAAATGAACTACGTCTTGGCATCTCTCGCTCTTCCTCTCTCTCCCTTTACGTATACTAAACTCAACTCACCTAGAAGAAGACTATACTACTATTATACTGATTAATTATGAATGGGATAAAGAAAGCAACCATATATTCGTATGGCCAGGCGGCCTTATGCTGAGACTATTGTAATCAGTGCTAAAGCCCAACATTGTTTTGAAAAGACTAGAGAATCTGGGCTTCCGTGGCCCATAGGAATGTTTGCGATGGCGGAAAGCTGACGAAAACTCGATGAATCCGAAACGGGGTTAATACCATGGCCGTAAGGAATTATCAGGAGTGAGCAATTTGAACTATAATTAATAGATGGAAGTCCACAAACACCTGTAAAATAACACAGCGGATTCGGTCCCAATATGTGAAGATAGGAGTTAAGGACCTTTCAAATAGGTCTAACCAAAGTTTATATAGCTGTAAAGCCACAAAGCTAATACCCCGTGTTCAAAATATGTGTGCCTTATAACAACTTTTGAAGCAGCTGAGAACTGTAAGGAAATACGGGAACAGTTTTCCATATAATAAATAAAATATAAATAAGCTCGATGTTTGGGTGACACAAACGAACTAACGCAAAAAATCATGATGGGCCGAATTTCCAACTGCAAATCGCTACTGAATCCAACAAAATCGACCACGAACCATTTCTAAAGCGTTTGGTGACTAGCGATAAAAAGTGGATCACTTACGATAACGTCAAGCAAAATCGGTCGTGGTCGAAACGCGGTGAGCCGGCGGAAACGGTGGGCAAGCCAGGATTGACGGCCAGGAAGGTTTTGTTGTGTGTTTGGTGGGATTGGCAAGGAATCATCTACTACGAGCTGCTCCCCTATGGCCAAACGCTCAATTTGGCTCTCTACTGTCAACAACTGGACCGCTTGAAGACCACACTCATCCAGAAGAGGCCATCTTTGATTAACAGAGGCCCAATTGTGTTCCATCAGGACAACGCCAGGCCACACGCGTGTTTGGTGACGGCTTTTGAACAAGGTTGTTAGATTAAGCAAAAAAGCTCTGACCGATATAGCAGATTTTGACAGGGCAAGCAGTCTAAGAATATTCTAGCCGTAGTGATTACCGTTTCAAAATTAACTTTTTTGCAATAAAATGTTCTGCGGAATTTACCATGTTACTTTGGGTACCTGCTGATCTACCTTGCTTTTAAGCGAGTATTGGCAGGTATGCAAAGGGTCTCACCTCTACACCAGCTATTTATTCAACAGTCCCCGAGAAAGTCTTTACCTTTATAAAAGCCACAGGGCTCATTCAAAACGTTTCGGTAAACTCATTATTTGGAACTTCTAAGAAGATTTCCATAGACTCCGTGCAAGTACGGTTCCTACTATGTAAAAATAGCGAAAACCAATGCTTTTGTAAGAAAATCTCACATAGCAGCAAACTCAATGAAATGTCATAATCCAAGCCAACAAAATCAAAACCATTGCATACCTTTTGGCGCAATTATGCACTATATAAATGGTCTGCCCGCATGCGTCTTTATGATAATGTTTTCTTACAACGGTACATTGGACATATCAATATCACCTCCTGTACAACGTGTCGGTCGGTGTCCTTCTCACCGGTTGTGTTTACATAATGATGTAGCGCTGAGCGCGAATGACTTGTTTGCGTATTTTGTCATCAGTATCGTTTTCGCGCGTCTACTTTGTTTGCTTAAATATTTGCTTATTTGCTACACGCATGCCTGGTGAAATAGGAACGACAACACGAGAAATGGAAATACACGTACGTGGCAGAAGGACTTTAGCTCAACGCTTACAAACTACGCATGCAACAATTCACTTTCCACATCAAAAAAGCACACACAAACTAGCGTCAGCCATTGTCATTTTCTTCTGCTTTGTACACACTGCAATTTGTCGCTTCTTAGCAAACTCTGTTGTTTATTTATTTTGTTGCTCAATTTCACGTGGAGGACCACACACACGCCCACACAAATACACCGCCGAGTGTACCATATAGCAACTGGCTTATTGTTCATTTACGCTTTTACTATTTGTACCTTGTTTTTCGTCATCTATCTTTTTCTCTCTATTTTCTGGTTCTTGTTTTGCTAGCGTGTATGTTGCTAAGCTAAATATTTTGCTTGCTAAAAGCAACAGTATTTTTTTGGCTTCAACTACAATGGCGCCTGTAACTATGCAATGTTACACAATCAGTTTGTTGTGCGCTAGAGGTTTCGGTGTGTATTTTGTTCCTTGCAATTCTCTACTCATTTGTTGATTTATTTCTTTAAATATTCTCAATGATTTTTGAAAACTTGGAGGAAGACATTTTATTTTGTTATTTTACAGTTTCACACCTGATTTCACTATTATTAAATTCTTCTCGAGCTCGTGTTCCAGATTTAAAATCTTTTGACTTTCTTAATTTTCTCGTTATCACAGCACTGGCGGATCTTTGAACATTTTAGACTAGCTCAGGCGTTGAAAACTATTTTAGTTTTCAAATGAGACTTTCCGTAACGAAGCTTGATTTATATTTGGAGATAAGTCTTTGGACAGTGTCTGCAAATTTCACCGCGCTAAGGCTTGGAACCTTATCAGCTGTTTTAGATTTCAAATTTTCCACTTCTCTCTACTCCTTTCTTTATATACAGCCGGCTTTTACTAAGTTTTATTATTTTGCATTTCGCTAATTTTCCCTATATTTCTTTAGCTCACTCGCCATGATTGTCCGTTGGTGGTACCGGGCAAAATCTCATCCACCCATTCTTTGCATCTTCCTCTTCGCCAACACATCACATCGCTCACTAGCTGACACTTTTCATGTAAATGCGTTTCCACTTGTCAACATTTTCCACTTTTCATTTTCCAACACGCCAACACGCCAACACGCTGCAACATCAGCCATTCATTCATTTCATCTGTTATCCCGTCCACCTTGGCAGCAAGTTAACCAATGTACTCAGTCACTTTTTGTATTATCCTTTTACCGTTATTGTGTCATTTCATGTGACACAATTGTCTTGTTCCATGCGCTGGGTACATACTGGTGCAGCTGCAATTGTTGTTATTGCTGTTGAGGTAGATCCTGCTATTGCATGTAACACGCAAATACCTTTATTTCTACTTGCAGCGTATGGCATTGTGGCAAACATACACACTCGCTCGCCCAACTCAAAGTGAACTCCACAGTGTCCTGACGGGAACAACACAATTCATGGCTGTGCTTTTGCTTTGTCACATTTTGCCATTTCTGTTGCTAGTTTTACTTGTCCGTATATATTTTTGTGCCTTTTGTGTGACTTATGTGGGTTTGTGTGTTTGTGTGAGTAGGTCTGTGCTGTTGACTTTGGTAAAGTTTGAAAGCGGTATGTCCTTTTGTTACCGTTGACAGTTATGTTTGTTGTTCGTTCATTGTTTTTCTGACTTTTCAAATTGGAAATTTCTAATTTACTTCTTTACTTTCGCTCGCTCTCGGTTGTCGGAAGTTCATTAGAGTTATTTGCGTGGAGAGTTTTTTTTTGGTGGCAAATTAAATAGTCAAAACTCTACACAGATTTTTATTTTATAAAAATGAGTGTAAAGTAAGGAAGCAGAAAACATTTTCGAGTTTTTTGTAGTGATTTTTGAAATTTTTTATACTGTGAAATCCATCGAAAAAGCGATAAAAGACATGCAGTTTGAAAATTGAAATTTTCTTTAATTTTTTATGCAATTTTGAGTGACGGCTAAGGAAAGCCTTTCGGTTGCTCGATCTGTAACTGAGTACAAATCTTAAAGTATAATCAATGTTTAAAATTATGTGATCAGTTTTGCACAACGAGGTAAAATGTTAGTCAATTCACTTTTTCAGGTTAAAATTAAGAATGAAAAAATTGCTTTTCTTCAAAATTCGCGCAACACCCCACAATTAATTCTACATTACGAACCTATTCGGGCCTTTACTGTCTGATAACTGGCTGCCGACATATTCTTGGTCAAAAGAATCACTTCAACTGGATATATTCAGGACAATACATCGTCCAAAAAAAAAAAAACTTAAAATAGAAAATTAAACGCAATTATTGAACTTAACTCGAGCCTCTGAAAAGAGAATAAAACACGAAAATTTGGCAAATTTGTTTTTGGTGTTATTAATTAGAAGTGCTCAAATGCTTAACAAATATGTAGTGCTTCTTATTTACTTTGTTTTATTACTTTCTTGTTTTATTTCAATTTCTTTTAATTTAATTTATTATATAATTTAATTATATTTAATTTAATTTATATATATTTTACTTTATTTTATGTTACTTTATTGTGTTTTATTTTATCTGATTTGATTTCATTTTAATTAATTTTCTTATTTCATTTAATTTACTTTAATTTAATTAACGCTATTTTAATTTATTTTGTTTTAGTTTATTTTTTATGCTTTTGTTTTATTTAATTTTATATTATTTTATTTTAATTTATTTTATTTTGTTTTATTTGATTTAATATAATTTAAATTTGTTTATTTCATTTTATTATATTTTATGTTATTTTATTTTAATTTAATTTAATTTAATTTAATTTAATTTATTTTTTTTTGTTTTATTTTTTTTTTAATTTAATTTAATTTTTTTTTTATTTCATTTTATATTTTTTTTATGTTATTTTATTTTATTTTAATTTAATTTTATTTTATTGTAGTTTATTTTATTTTACTTTATTTTATTTTACTTTACTGTGTTTTATTTAATTTGATTTAATTTCATTTTAATTAATTCTTTTATTAATATTATTTTATTTTGTGTTATTTTATTTTGTTTTATTTTAGTTTTTTAATTTTTTTTTATTATGTTTTATTTTATTTAATTCAATTTTATTTTATATTAATTTACTTTATTTTATTTGTTTTTTTGTATTAAATTTTTAATTAATAAATTTTCTGAAAGATTTTTCCATTTAACTATTTTTTATTATTTTTTATTTATTTTTTTAATTTATTTATTTTTTTTTTTATTTTATTTTAATCATATATTAATTTTTTTTTCTAAATAGTACTATATTTAATTTAATTTAATTTTATTTAACTTTGTTTTATTTCATTTTGTTTTATTTTATTTTGTTTTATTTATTTTATTTTAAAATATTTAATTTTTTTATTTCTTTGTTTTATTTAATTTAGTTCAATTAAATTAAATATAAATTTACTGTTTTTTAATTGATTTAATTTTTTAATTTATTTTAATATATTTCATTTTAGGGTATTTAATTTTATTTATTTTTATTTTATTTTGTTTAATTTTATTTATTTTAATTTTATTTTCTTTTACTTTACTTTATTTTATTTTATTTTACTCTATTATATTTTATTTCAATATATTTTATGTTATTTAAGTTGTCTTTGTCGAGTATTATTTATTTGTTTATTTTATTTTGTTTTATTTCATTTTTCTTTATTTAAATTTTATTTTTGGATTTATTTAAATTAATTTATGTAGAGTTAATTTAATTTTATTATGTTTTATTTTTTCGAACTTATTTATTTTTATTTCGTTTTATTTCGTACTATTTTATTCAATATATTTGAAATTTTTTTTTAACATATATATTTTAATATAATTTTATTTTATTTTTTTATTATTACTAAATTTTACTTTAGTTAATTGTATTTTTACTCTATTTCGTATTAAATTTTAGGCTATATTAAATTTTTTCTGTCCTAAAAGATTGATTGTGTCGTATATAATATAATATTTTCATATTGCATAGCCTTTGTGTTTATATACATAGTTGTAAAATATTTCAGTTCCCAACACTCACAAGCTTATACATGTATACTCGTACTATGTATTTGTTTATATGAATGTGTATCACAGAACGGTTTGCTCATTTATAATTACATATTTCATAGATTACACTTATACATATTACATACGGGGAAATTTAGTTTTGGTAATACAAATCACTTTCTAATTAAATTTGGCTTTATCGCAGTTTGTGTGCACTCGTCAAGTTTCTAAGCATGCATATACCAACATATATGCTTTCAACCATATTGTTTGTTATAACGTCATAATTGAATTCACATGCAATGTGTGTATATTAAAATATAGTTAAGTTACTTAGGAAGGAGGAAATGATGATGAAAACAAATAAATACTGGGATCTCTGGAGAGAAAAATGGTTAATATGAAAAGGTCTGGGGAAAAGCATTTATTCCGATATATTTTAAATTTTGAATATATTTTTCAATAATTAATGGTTACAAATTTTTTGAGTTTGCAAATAGTACAGAAATTTCTGCAAAGCCTCTTCTCATGCGCCACTGTAATATCGTATTGTTGGGGCTCAACAACATTTCAGTCGATTTTATTATGTACTTATATAAGCATAAATTTCAGTGGAGTAACGATGAGCTTAATGCGCTTTAATGATATTCATTAATTTTGATAAAATCTGCAAAGGAAATATGATAACGTTAGCCACAAAATGAACTGAGCTGCTAAAAAAGACAAAAGACTTTGAAAATTACATGAAATTATAAAAAATAATAAGAATTAAAAACAAAGGCGAAAGAGCTCTTGGAAAAGCAGAAATTCGTCTATCGTTATCCGTTTGTCCGTTAATGCGATCAACGCCAAGAGCGCCTAGGGATATGAAACACATTTCACTCCTGCCTTCATTACAATGTCCAACATTTCAAAACACATTTCACTCCTCCCTTCATTACAATGTCCAACAATTCAAAATTTTTCATGTGAAACCACATTTCTATACTTGATGTGGTATCAATACACACACGTGTGCACCAACATATATTTTTACTGTGCCAGAGCTCGTTCTGGTATGTGGATACTTCGTTTCTAGCATCTCTTCCTTTCATATTATTCATTACATACATTTTCCTCTTTTTATTTTTTTATATTTTTTTTTCATAAGAAATACATACACACGGATGTATATATGTAGGGAGCTTGATGGTGCTTTAATTCTAAATTATGTTGCAGATTAACGCTAATCCACATTGAAGCCATAATGTGTGTAATTTGTTAGGGCAGAGTGATGTTCCTCATTCAGCGGATGATGAAAGGTGCATGCCACATAAAGTTGGAGTATACATACAAATCTGTTTGTGTTGAATGATATTATTTGGCACAGGTATATGCTTGCAACGCAGCGTGCTCTCTCAGAAATATTATAAAATTTCCATATTTTTTATAATAAAATAAAAAATTAAAATTTGCGGCTTAGATGCTATTGTTAACGTTCGTAGACTGTAAATAGCAGCCAACATATAAAGGTGAGTAAAGGTGGAGTAAATATAGAGATGTCCTCATTTTTACTAAGGCATGAAATTAGCCATAATTGGGTGATGATGAAAAATAATATTTTAAAAATATATTAATTAATTACATAAACTTAGAATAAAATAAAATAAAATAAAATAAAATAAAATAAAATAAAATAAAATAAAATAAAATAAAATAAAATAAAATAAAATAAAATAAAATAAAATAAAATAAAATAAAATAAAATAAAATAAAATAAAATAAAATAAAATAAAATAAAATAAAATAAAATAAAATAAAATAAAATAAAATAAAATAAAATAAAATAAAATAAAATAAAATAAAATAAAATAAAATAAAATAAAATAAAATAAAATAAAATAAAATAAAATAAAATAAAATAAAATAAAATAAAATAAAATAAAATAAAATAAAATAAAATAAAATAAAATAAAATAAAATAAAATAAAATAAAATAAAATAAAATAAAATAAAATAAAATAAAATAAAATAAAATAAAATAAAATAAAATAAAATAAAATAAAATAAAATAAAATAAAATAAAATAAAATAAAATAAAATAAAATAAAATAAAATAAAATAAAATAAAATAAAATAAAATAAAATAAAATAAAATAAAATAAAATAAAATAAAATAAAATAAAATAAAATAAAATAAAATAAAATAAAATAAAATAAAATAAAATAAAATAAAATAAAATAAAATAAAATAAAATAAAATAAAATAAAATAAAATAAAATAAAATAAAATAAAATAAAATAAAATAAAATAAAATAAAATAAAATAAAATAAAATAAAATAAAATAAAATAAAATAAAATAAAATAAAATAAAATAAAATAAAATAAAATAAAATAAAATAAAATAAAATAAAATAAAATAAAATAAAATAAAATAAAATAAAATAAAATAAAATAAAATAAAATAAAATAAAATAAAATAAAATAAAATAAAATAAAATAAAATAAAATAAAATAAAATAAAATAAAATAAAATAAAATAAAATAAAATAAAATAAAATAAAATAAAATAAAATAAAATGAAATAAAATAAAATAAAATAAAATAAAATAAAATAAAATAAAATAAAATAAAATAAAATAAAATAAAATTATTTAAAGTAAACTAAAATAAAGTTAAATAAAATAAAATAAAATAAAAAAAATAAAATAAAATAAAAAAAATTAAAAAAATAATAATAATAATAAAAACAAATAAAATAAAATAAAATGAAATGAAATATAAAATTAAAAAAATGTATAGAAAAAAGAGGAATATATTTAAATAAAATAAAATATAATTGGAACCAAATATAGCCGACTGCCACTGATTGGTTTTCTATGTATCTTCTTTCAATCTTCTATACTTTCAATTCAAAGCTTAAATTTAATAACACTTAAAAATTCAATTTCATGGAGATTTCCTCCTGTATATATGTTTTTGCATTAATTTCCTTTATTTTTCTTTAGATATGCCACTTTTCTTTGCTCTCGAATAAAATGTTAAATTACTTCCTTAGAAAAAGTCAAAATTCTTATCAAACGGATTGTCATATCCTCTTTGGCGTACATGCATGAGAGATTCTTACGAGCAGCATCTCTAAGTGGGCAGCTGTGCTAAAGCAGAGATCTGTTCAGATGAAGCTAACATAAGTTGAGCTGAGCTGAGCACTTGCAGTTGCATTGAGAGTGTTTGTAAGTGGCGCAACATTGAGTTGAATGTGAGTTGAAGTTGTATTTGAAGTTCATGTTGAATGCAGCAGCACGATAGTTGCAATTCGGTAGCATTGAAAGCATTCAAATGTTCAATATTTGACATTTATATGCCAAACTATGTTCTGTATGTGCAGCGCAGGTGATGTGCTGATGTGTTGATGTGCTGACATAAACTAAGTTTTATTGCAATTTTTAAAGTTTTCAAATTTTTGAGTGCTTAAGCTTAGAAGATATGCGAGAGCTAACGCCAGTGAAGAAAATAATGGTTCAGGTTCGGGGTTGAGAGGACTTTGGAAAGTAACAAATACTCGTGAAATACCGAAAATCATTTGTAAAAAATTAGTTTATCATCAGAAAATCACTGAAGAATAGAATAAATTTAAACTAAGAATATTAAATATTTAAAAAATTTATTTTCCACTAAAAAGCCCATTACTTAGGCACAATTTTCTTGTTTGACTGGCATCTAAACGCTGCTCTACGCCGAAAACTTTTTATTTAATCTCTCACCAACCAAAGTCCGGAGTGCAGAACAAACATGAAATGGCACTAAAAACTAGCTAAAAAAAAAAGAAACTTCAAAGTGAGAGATGAAAGCAATAGAAGCTCAAACACAAAACGAAAACTATATAGCATTTCTTGCGAAATTATAAAGTAAAATAAAAAATCGCTAACTAACGATGATATGTGAAGCCAGAAGTGCCAAAAGGCAATATGTGGCAGTAGAAAAAAAATTATAAAAAAAAAAATAATAATAAAAAATGTAGAAAAAAAATCGCCGCACTGAGAGAGCATGCATTCACTCGAAAGACGCTTATTTGCTGCCTCCCTTTCTTTCTTTTATTTTAGTACATTTCAAAAATATTTGTTTTTTTTTGCGCGCTTAATTTATATGCCATTTTAGGCTTTCTTGTCTTCAGTTTTTCTCATTCTATAAAGAAGAGGAACAAGAAGCAGAATAAAGTAAGTGCATTTAGATTGCATTTTAGCGACATTATTTGTAGAGCAATGTAAATATAACACATTTCATGCATATGCAGAAGCTTGCACTTTGAAGTAGAAAAACACTCCATCACGTCGCAGGCATTTATAACGGGAAATATGTGTGTCACGCAATGGCATGTAAATTGGCGAGAAAAGCATTTCCTGCTAACCAGGCAAATTTTTGCTGTGATAACTTAGGAAAAAGCGCTTATGTGTGTGTGTGTGTGTGTTGAAAAATAAGACTAGTAGGTAAAAATTCTAGTTAGGAATTGGTTCTGAATGGCTTGAGTCATACTAATTCGATATTAACCGGCACTATAAAAGTTATTTGTATTGAAATATAATATCAGTAGTGTAATATTTTCTCTATTTTTTGTCTACTAGCACTTTATTATACACAAATGAACCAGTAGTATACTAGTGTTATACTGTGGCATGGTTACTTTGAATGGTGCTAATAACAGTAGTTTAAAGTTTCAGTTTTTTGTCAACTGGTATTTCATTATACACAAATGAACCACTATTATACTGGTTTGGTACTTAGGTATGATCAGAAAACTTGCTTGAAGTGACGATAAAAGTAGTAGTTTAGTTTACTTGTGTATTTTGTCAACTGGTATTTCATTATACACAAATGAACCAATATTATACTAGTTTGGTACTGAGGTATGGTCAGAAAACTCGTTTGGAGTGCCAATAAAAACAGTAGTTTAGTTTATTTGTATATTGTGTCAACTGGTATTTCATTACACAGAAATGAAACAGTATTATACTAGTTTGATACTGAGGTGTGGTCAGAAAACTCGCTTGGAGTGACGATAAAAACAGTTTATTTGTATATTTTGTCAACTGGTATTTCATTATACACAAATGAACCAGTATTATACTAGTTTGGTACTTATGCAAGGCCAGAAAATTCACATGAGGTTATATTTAAAACACTGCAAAATTATCTGAAAAGTGTAAGAGTTCAACCAGTGCGTGCAAAAATTCCAACTGATAGCATTCCAGTTCATTACTAGCAGCTTTCTCTGCCTGGTAGTTATGCTTGCGAGTTTACATGCATTAGCTAATTTTTTTTTTTGTTAATTTTATTTCACCACACAAACTGTCAGCTTTTGTAAACCCCAAAGTGTATAGTCCTCTTTTGTTGAAGTTTTCATTCACTGGAGCGGTGCCCAGACAGTGAGTCGACTCAAAGACGCGCCAACTGTCTAGCGCTTACTTCAAGACACCACTATGTTATATGCAGAAAGTCCAAGAAATTCCATCACAGAGAGGCTTTGTTGCAGGCCGTTGGACGCGGTTACTTGGCATAAATAGCGTTTGTTGTCATGGCGCGTGATAACGGAGGCCAACTGATGACCGTTAGACTTTAAACGATTAAAGTGGCAAATGAATTTCTTTCTTACCATTTTGGTCACTGCGTTAGCTCACTTGAGGTGCTGTTGTAAGCTTCGGTATCTACCAAAATATCAAAACACAATTTATTTCCAACAAGTTTGGTGTATTGCCGACATTAGGAAGGCCCCAAATTTTTATGTGATTAGGTGTATCCTTATTGAGAGTTTAAAGCATTGAGCTCCAAGTGAGCAGGGTGTCCTACGGTATGAACATTTCTGTTGAATACTAAATGGTAGCACCAACGAAATGCTTCGATATATTTCAACGTAATCCAGGAGTGAGGCTTCGAGCTGCGACTTATCCACTAAAATCCCTAAACGAGAAGACTTGAGGGGACGAGAAGACTTGACGGTATAAGATAACATGAGGGCACATATCCTTTACATCAAAGAAGCTCTGAAATTTTTTAAAAATATGAGTGGAAGCTCTTTGGAAAGACCGACATGGCAGTCATCACACAGTTCGAAACTCTCGCACCCAGCGGGAAGTAGGATTGGTCATTGGCCTATGGAATGTAATCACGTTTTGGATTTTGTTCGATCCTTATAAATGAAGTTGTCTGAAAGAGAAGATGAGATCATCTATGTACTCTTTTATGAACTGTCCTTCGTTTGAGGAGCTAAGACTAAAAACTTTCGGTTCGCCTAGGTTAACCAACTTAAACCGGTGTTAATAAACTTCGACATAGGGATTATTTGCAGATTACGACATGCAATAGGCTGTGAACGAAATGAAGTGGAGACTCTTCTTCTTGTACTTCTCTGTTTGCAAAGGCACCGCTTACGCAATTAAAGCCGAATCAGCCGAATTCCTCGCCATTGGTTGCTTCTCTAAGCCAGTCGGCGGCCTTCGATGCAACCATGTCCCTCTCGGCTTGATCTTTCTGCTTACACCAGTTGGTACTGTATCGATAACTTTCAATGTGGGAGTGCTGTTGCCCATACGAACGACTTGACCTACCCAGGGTAGCCGCCGTTTCTAATACAGCTCATCGTTGCGTCGTCTGCGGTATTCGCCGTTGCCAGTGCGCAAACTCATATTCCATGTTTCTGCACCATATAAATAGCATAGTTCCTCTAGAGAAGGCTGTGAAGTTGGGTTCTACGTTCAGGAAATTTTACTTTTTGTATAATCGTAACGGATGGGACATGTGTGTATGAATGTAGGATCGCCTTGATGTTAGCTACTTCTACCCGACGTAACTAAATCTAAACCCCAAGGAAATTGTTATTTTGTCTTCCTTTTACTCTCGGTATAATCTCACCGTCATATGTATATACATCAGAGCGCAAACGAACTGACACCATAAATCAGAGTCTCCGATACTTTCTGGTAACTTCAGAAGACAACATCAACTTTCTCAAGTAGGAAATATACATTTTCCACCATAAAAATGACCAAAGTGTGTTCCTAAGAAACTCTGCGACCTTCTCTTTGTCAACGCTCATAAAGAAAACTATTTAAATTACCTCTCTTTCATATCGCCCTGGTCTCGCGTACATTGGCCAACTTGTTTTTTGTCCACAACCAACGTTAAAGCTTCTTGCTATAAGTACTAACAACTGACTTGCAAGTACGTCAAAGCCAATCGCCATTTAAGCAGCATTAAAAAAAAAAAATAAAAACCATTATTAAATCCAATCCTCTCCTAGATTAACCCGTTAATCGCCAACAATTGTCCGCTAGCAAATAATCGCCATTAAACTTTTCCAACTGAATGACTCGCTATGGGCGATGGTGTGTTGAATTGATATTCATCCGCTTAAGAGTATCAGCAGCAGTAGCGCAGCTAAGAAGGCATATCGACTCTCTCTCTCTCTCTCTCCTGTCGCCTCGTGTCTCTTTCTAATCATACGACGAATCACTTAAGCAATCTTCACCCAAAAGTTAACGCACAGTTTGTTTTCATATTAAGAACTTCATTCACAACTTATCAGGCTTATAGCTAATAACAACAACAACAGCAAAAGCCACAGCCAAAGCAATTACAAATGCAGAAAAATACAAACACACATACATACATACATGTATACATATATATCGAATGTAAAGTGGCTGCTGACATTGTGGAGATAAAAAAATATTTGCTTAACTACTAAGTTGTCGTTGCCGATTCATCGGCAGAGGAGGAGGAAGAAGAAGAAGATAGGGCTAGAGCTGGCATGCTGCGCAGTAACTACAATAGTTGGCCAACTACGTTGATAGCAACAACAATAAATAATAAAAAAAACACTCACACTAAAATTCAAACCAAAACTACTCGAAAAACCATTGCTAATAGGATTTTCAAAATGGAATTTTACAAAGGCAACAACAACAACAACAGCAGCAGCAAGTACTTCCATCTCCATTTACAACAATAAACGAGAGAGAGAGAATAAGTATGAATGCGATTTGCTGGCTGCCTTGCCAGCAACACCACAAGCATTAGCTGGCCAACGGAAACTTTGGTTGTAACAGCAACTTCCCGAGCCAACAACAACAACAATAACAGCAGCAGCAGCAGCAGTAACAGTAATAGTAGCAAATATTTCAAGTAGCAAATCGCATTGATTTGAATTCTGAACTTTTGCAATGTCAATAAAAAGCAACAATAACAAAAGCAACTGTATAAAAAAGTTGTGATTGCAGTTAAATTTTTGAAATCTGACACTTGCAGTGGATAGATACTTAGTTGGTGGTGGTGTGTTGGTGACACACACACACACACAAGCGCACACATGTCTTTACAATGCAGTAAATATTCAATGACCTAGAATGGTACTTCACCTCGCAAGCAATTGGTATAGCCTCTGCATAAATAAACTGGTTAGAAACTAGTCTGCAATGAAATCACAACTAGTCATCGAAGTAAATTTTACTTACGGCTTGCAAACAATAAGAATTTTTAGCACAGGGTTTTCATGCTAGATGATAACTGTCAGTTCAGCGTATGGAAAAATGTTACTAGCTTAGTTTCGTAGAGTTTTACATGCCAGTTATCAGAAAAAGTGTATTAGCCTTATACTAGTTCGAAATGGGTGAAAATGTTACTAGCTCGTTTTAAACAGCTTTACATGCTAATTGTCAGAAAAAATATATTTATTTCAAACTAGTTCGATATGGTTGAAAATGTTACTAGTCCACTTTAATACTGTTTAAAGTACATGCCAATTGTCAGAAAACATATACTATTCTGAAATTAGTTCAAAATGGTCAAAAAAATTACTGACAACTGTCAGATTACTAGTCTAATACTAGTTCAAAATGGTTAAAAATTTTACTACTTCAGTTTCACACTCTTTTATATGTCAGTTGTCAAAAAAAAAAAAATAAATCTGATACTAGCTTAAAATTGGTGGTGATGTTATTAGTACGGTTTTGCACCTAATAACTGTTTTGTGTTTTTGAAAAATTATATTTTTTAAATAGCAGTCCAGCGAGTGCTAATTTCCAGGTAAAATTTTGTAAATATTATTAATTTATATATATATTTATAAAATATATTTCATTATGTACATACCTATGTATGTATGCATATAAGAAATTGTTTTAACAAAATTTGTAAGAAAAAGCTTTTATAAACGAAAATTTCTTACCGTAATTTAAATAAAACATAAATGACTTGCTTTCTAAGTATAGTAGATTAGGTTGTAATTGGTACCAGTTTGTTACCTTTTGGACTAGTGACATTTCACTGATGAAGGTCTAGTAATAAACTAGTATTTTTTCCTACCACTTTGAGATTTTACTACATGGCTATGAGTGCATTTAACAATGTGCTCGTGTGCGCCTTGTTGGATTTCTGGTTGGATAAAGGATAAAAGTTACTAATACTAAAGTACTTTATTGTCATATGAAATCCTTTAAAAGTCTCGTTAAAACATTTTTCGCAAAGATAGTCACTTTGGACATGAACCAGTTTGGAAGTTATGTCGATCGTATTAAACGAAAGGGAAAATATTATATATCTAAGTTTAACTTTTTCTAGCATTTAACATTGTAGAGAGTTTCGAGAAAGTTCCACTATGCGTAAAGAGTCTTCGGTATGAAGAAGACGCCGGTGGTTACATTGAAACAGAGAAAGAAACGTTTCGAACGGGTTCTAAATCATGATTGAGAGGTATTCAAGTATTGAGATTTCGATTGTTAAGGCTCTGGATAAACACTCTGGACAACCACATCAGAGGCAATGAAACTTTCGCTACCCAGTGGTGAAGGAACTAAATGATAATGGTACAGGCATTTGTCAGGAATTAATCGACATGGTGGCGATGACTTTTTTGTTAATTGATGAATTGCGAGAATGGCGAAGGATGGCGACAAGTTCTGCGTGAGAATTTGATAAAATTTGAATCTGCTAGGACCCCTTTGGTAGGAGAAAAGCACCATTCAAAAGAGTATTCATTTAAAAGCCTGCATAATCGAGTTTGATATGCCTAGCCTTCAAAGAAAACTTTCGCTGAAAGCTAGTGCTCTTATTTTAAGCTTTCATGAAATTTCGAAAGCTTCCATGAGCGCTTGGCTTTAAAGCTCCTCGAATGCACTTGAGTAGACAATTTTCTATATCAATCAAATAATTATTTGCGGTTGAAGAAACTCTCTGTGGTAGACGGAGTATGTGAAGTACACTTACAACAGAGTAAGTTTGATAGGCAAAGTAAAGCTCTTAGGCATCTGTTATTTATAATTTATATACACATATTATTTAGAGTAAAAGTACTCCATCGTCAAAAACACTATCATTTCTGTACTCATGGCGAGACCATTAGAAAAAATTAAAAAAAATCTCAAATTCCCCTCTGAGAACATGAGCTGATAGTCAGAGCAAAGTTCTTAGTGTCGTTATCAACCATTTGAACACTCAAAATTTCCGTTTCGTTTCAATTTTGGATACTCCAATCAAGTAACTATAACACCCATGCAACCAGAATAATGTTTTCCAGACATCTTCTGTTACACAGAGAAGATAGGTATACCAACCAATGACCTTTTTACAACTGGTTTGACTAGCAGGTAGGGCTCCAAGAAATCATCGGTAGTATTAGAGAGGATTGGTATACCATCCAACGACTTCTGTAGAAATTGTGAAGAAGAACAAGAACTGCTATTGCCTAATGCTCAGTTTTGACAACTCCACATAATGGTTTGACAACTAGGTTGGGCTCCAAAGGATGCTCGGTGGTTTTAGAGTGAACTCCTTAGGTTACCTAAGTTAGCTGAGCACTTCAACCAAATTCTGGAACTACAGCTGAGAGCATTGAAGTGTACACAAACGGCTAAAAAGTTGGAGATAGCTTAGGTTAAGTCTTTTCTCGGCTTTTTGGGTAATATGGGCCGCACTGTGGTACGTTTGTTACTTAAACATATAAAGAAACTTTGTTAGACCTCTGGTAAAGCCAAAAGCTGAAAGAAGTAGAACGAAGTATTTGACAAAACTAAAAAATCTTCCCAACCCGTCAGCTAATGCTTCGTGTAACCCATCTAGAAATTCCCGACTACAGCGAAGAGATCACCTCGCCTTCTAAAGAGAACGTCATGGCTCGAAACAGGCTCACAGTTAAGTCGAGCTAGCTTTATTAGATTAAAATCCTACATTTCATTCTGCAAGTGCCACTCTCATGAGAGCTGCAAAATTAATTCGAGAAAACTGTCTTAGGAGGAGAAATGGCTGAGCTGAGATTATTCCTTAACTGGGTTACTAATCACAGAGTCGGAAAAAGATACAAGCTGGCTGAAGAACGTATTGGTATTCCACTCGTCACAAGGTGAAAGGAAACCCCGTCCTGCCACAAATCGTCGAGGTGGGACCCAATGGTTCGCATTCTCTGAAATATGAGCGCGTTTCTCAGGAAATAGAGACCATGATTTGATGTTCTGTACACATTACACAAGGATAATTTTAACCATCAACCCTTGCGGAATGTAGCAATTATCTGTGAACGTTTATCTTTGACAAAAAACCTTTAATTAAAATTTGCTTAGCTCCGCCGCATTTGAAATTGACCATCAAGTGCATTTCTTCTTAAACTGAAAAACATTTTAAGCTTTTGCTTTTCGGTGTGAGCTTTTTTTTTTTTTAAATTCCTATGAACTGACTCTAGGCAACACAAGTTCATTCGACTGTTTTGAACAGTCTATTTGAGTTGGTAAAGAAATTAAATACATATATATATATGTAAGTATGTATTCAACCATTTTATCACTTAATTGCACTTTCATATAAAAGCTTGCTTTGAAGCACATACAAATACATTTCACATACTCTGTGTTGACTATAAGGGTCCATCATCTAGTAACTACCATATACCACTACCTCCAAGCTCACCAACCGATTGCACTGACCAACCGACGCTTGCAAGTACTTTTAACTAAAATTTTACATTTACGATAGAAATCAATGCCAAATCTTTGCCAGCACTTAAGGCCATGCATTTAATAGCAGTCGAGTTGAATCGAATCGTGCAGAGTTGGCAGTTGAGCTTAAGCAAGTGAGCGCTCAAGCAGCTTTACAGCTTTACAGCCTGTATCAGTGCAGCATAAGTGCGAGTTTCCCTTTGCCAAGCGGTGCCTCTTAAGCTTATCTCTTTTGCTTACTTTTTATTTGCCACTTTTTCTCCTCACCCTTTGCCGGGTTTTCTGCAGAGCTGTTACATTATTGCTCAACCTCCCCGGCAATTTGCTGCTTGGAAATATTATCACTTCAGTTGAAGTGTTTGAAAATTGCTTGTTCTTTTTCTTTTTCTTTTTCTTTTGGTGTCTTGGTATTAATATTCGACTTGGGTCTTTGGCTTTAATATTTTTTGACTTAATACTTCTGGCATTTACCATACTTGTTGGAATTGTGGTGGGTGTGAGCTCGACTGGTAGGAGTGGTAAGTGGTTTTTTAGTATTATTTTTTGGATATACTAAGGATGTATTCAAGGTAAGGTTGTGAGCCTTTTGATTCATAATGTTGCGATGTTATGAAGGAATGACCTTCATCCAGCCCAGCTTCCTTCTAAAAACGTGTTTTTTTCAAACAATTTTTAAAAATAATAAATAAATAATATTAAAAAAAATATTTATAAATCAAAATTTTTGTAAGATATAAAAATATTAATTGAAATTTTTTTTATAAATGATGTCTCTTAAAATTGATGCTGAAATACAACCCTCGCCGGATGTTGGGGTTATTCAAAAATGAATAAAATAGGTGCTCGTTTATAATATAAAAATTACAAATTTCCGTCTTTATATGGGCGGAGTAGTGGGCCCTCACAACTACCTTAGAAGAGGATCTCTACTACACATACTATATATATACGTAAAGGCGGGGGGTAGTACCACATCCTGACCATCCTGGAAGGCAAGTAGTACCTCACCGTGTCTGAAATACCAGAAGCTTTCATAAAGGAAATAAGTAGGTCTGACCTTTCCAGAAGGGGAGTAGTAGCTCACCACCTCTAAATGCCTAATTTGATCTTAAAGTAGGAGAGAGAGAGAGAGTAGATGAGACAGTTGTTCCACAACTTTACCAATTTGTGCAAGATTTACTTAAATCAGCAGCACCTACGACTACTTGATCTTCAATTTTTTGGTCTGCGACTGGTCATTAATACGGGTTGTCTAGGGCTTTGTTCTATTGCCCGCAGAGCTCTATTAATTTTCCATACAAACTTTTCACCCGAAGACTCCTAAAGCCTAATGATTTATCGGTGTTATCATTCATGCTTTCACACCACGAGGTAGAACGGAAATGGTGAGGGACTTGCAGAGTTTGGCCTTTGTTGGTCGAGAGAGGATCTTTACTTTTTAATATCATTTACTGGTAAGTGTGATTTGGCGTTGAATTTCCAGGCTGACGTTTCTGTTGGTATTTGGTTTGGCTCATAGAAAGCGTCTATAACTTTATTCTAATTACTGTAAATATTTCGCTTTGTACTACCTTTGCCTGAACACCTCGGGGAGGCTCCTCCCACTCAGGACAGAGCTTTCTAAGTAATTTTACTTGTATTATTCTTCTTTTTTCTTCTTCTTCTTTTTTGAAATCTTACTTATATCGCTTGTTATAGTTTTCTAAACTTCTAATTACGCAGCTGAAGTCCAACTGGCCAACTATCTTTTCCACATTCCGCTGTGGGCACTCAAACAATGGCATAAAGAATAAAAGAAACAATTTTGCTTTTCAATTATACTTGTCAAGCGAGCGAAATTTTCTGCTGCTAGAATGTACAAAAAAGACAAAGCTAAACAAAACAATAACAAAGTGAAAAGAAGGAAGTTTAAATCAACTTAGGAAAAACTTACCTTCTAAGCAAAGTTGGATTGTTGGCTGGTAAGAGTTCCCCCAGCGGCGGCTGTGTTGTTATTTCTGGATGGAGTTTTAGCTCAGGAAATATATAATAAACCGATTTATGTATGTATGTTTGTGCGTGCTTATATATATAGCCATAAACAGTTTGAAAATATACCGTTTTATGCAATAGCAGGAAATGTCCACACGACTGAGCGCGCTTAACAGCACCGGCAGCGTGCAGCAAGCTGTGGCTGACAATACGCTGAAATGAGCTGGACACGCTCATCCACTTCATTACCGGCTACAAGGAACTTAGTGAAAACTTCTGCTTTGCTACACTTCTCGAAACAACTTAACACAAACACACACACACACATACGCACAGATACAGCAATGGTGTTAGTGTGAATAGTTTTGAAATGCATACTTTCTGGTGTTGCCGTATCGTACTCTACACGTTATTGCGTTCAGGTCAGTTTGGAATTGTTCATATTCTAACTGTTGTTTTTTGTTATCAGTATTGTTATGCTTGTTCTTCCTGCTCTTCTATTTTTCCTCGTGCTATTAATGTTGTCCTACGCATTAGCCATCTTCCTCAGCGCCTCGTCGTCCTCGTCAGCGTTTGACTATCTTTAAGGTGCCGTTAAAATGCACTCGTGCTGTTGTTGGGCTAGTAGTTGGTTGGTTGGTTGTTGTTGTTGTTGTATGGAAAATGTTTAAGCAAACGACTGCATGTCGCATTAAAGTTGAAGTTTTAGTTGCAATTTAGTTTGCATTTGAGTTTTTAATGTGTTTTTGACAGATGAAAATTCGAAAAGTACTTTTTTCGCATAGAAGAAAGTGCAGTATGAAAGTGAGTTGCAAGTTGCATGTTGCAAGCGCCGAGTTACTTTTTGAGCTGTAGTATACATGCAGTTGCATGCTTCAAGCTTTTTTTTTATTTATTTTTGTTTTTCTTTTTTTTGCTTCTTTTTCTTCTAAGAACAGCTGTTGCAGTTTTAACATAACTTTTCCGGCTTTACTTTTCATTTGCTTTGCTTTTTAATGATGCAGCAGCGGCGGTTTCTTTTTACTTTTGTCGAGATAAATATGTGATTTCTGCGAGATTTGCTTTTTTATAGCTTAAACTGGCAGTTTCTTGATAGCATGAGTTCTCTTATTGAACTTCTTTTTTTCGTGTTCCTTCGTTGAACTATTAGTAAATGAATTAAGCAGTCAACTTGCAGAAAGTGTTAAGTTAAATGTCTCACATTCAAAGGAGCGCCTGAGCAAGAGGTGCGCTGCGCAGCTTCACGATAAACATGAACGGTTACTTCATCTAGTCCGTACTGCACTCGCCTTTTTATTGTTTCTAGCGAGGCCAGAGATCCCTTGTTGAGTGAGGGTATAGCTTTCCATTCGCCTCTTCAACTTTTATCAGCCTCCAATACTTGGTAGGAAGGGAAGGGTTCATATTTGGGAGCAGCTTTAAGATACTCTCTGGCCCTGCTGGTGTGAATAGTACCCACGTCCTTACCTGAGGTCGGACCGGAATGCCTTTCCATTACCCAAACTCAAGCCTCGCTCTTGGATAGCCTTCTCCTTCCCTTTGCGATTGCAGCCTTGTATGTACAGCGCCACTGACCACTCAGGATGACGTTCGGCAATGCTGTCTTTACCCATCCCCACTGAATCCTTGAGATTGCTGCGGATTCGTTTGGCCTGCCTAGAATTCTATCTTTTGCCACTTCAGCAAAGCTCGGTGGGGAGGGTTTTTCCTTTACCGAACTTTGTCTTTTAGACGACACCTTCCGTTTGTCCACCACTGCCACGGAGTCCATGTAGAAGTTGGGTAGTAGAGCACTCGCTCTCTCCAGAGAGCATCTGACATCACTGAGGAGATTTTCGGTTGAGCTTTGTTGGAGTGTTGCATCTTGATATTTTTCCAACAAATGGAGGGACCTATGGCTTATTTTAAGCTTTCTCCGAGGATTTTATTGATTCATTTGAGCGCTTTTTATTTAATGTCAGAAACTGATTCGAAGGTATTGAAATGCCTTGCCGACGATCTGCATCAGCATATTAACGCTCTCGAGAGAGAGACCGAGGAAAGAGTCTAGCGTCAGGAGCACCTGCCAGTAGTTGCGGCCGAAATAATTAAATTAAACGGGGACTGACTGGTCTGGCTTTACGTAATTCACTGAGATAGCCCTCAGTGCTATCTTTACACCGTTTGACGTAACTAGCAAACGTCAACACTAACGAGGTAGAACCATCCGCCGCTATCCGCTTCATCCCGACAGCACTCATTGTGAAGATCCGCCCAAATTTTCTAACCGAAGCGGCAGATCATACATCAAGCATTGACTATCTACGACAAGCGGATCCCGCAGATCTCTACATCAGGGAATGTTAAATGATGGCAATTGGGGTATTTTAATCTCTCCTCTGGTGTAATTAAGCTTTAAGACATCGTAAACTGTCAAGGACCATCGCAATGTATAAATTTGCAGAAAAGGAAGAGTTTCAGTTGTTATCGAAAAAACAAAACGATCAAAATTCACCACTTCTAAGAACACAGGTGCGCAATATAAAACATTTTCTCTCTGATTCTTCTCACTGCTTCACTAAAGGACATTACAATTACATCAAGCGTAATCCACGGTGACCCTCTTAACCAGCTAAACTCAACAAAATTCCTTATTCACTAGTTGACAATACCACGGGCGATGATAGAGAAACGTTGCTGATAACTTATAGTCCGATCGGACGGGCGGCAGAGAGTTACTGCACTGCACTGAGTAGGGCGTTGGTGAAAACGGAGGTGCAAATATAGAATCTTTAGACTTGTCAAAAAACTGCCTTGGGTGCTATAATGGGAAACCCACCAGTCGCTATTTCCCAAGCTGTCTTCGGAGTGGCAGTCCTTAGCAGAATAAAACTCTGGTGTGAAGAACCGATTTCTGTGAGTACCAGTACATCCTAGTCGCTATTTACGATTGACAACTGTACATATATTTGCATACAGCGCTCTTTGCGCCAAACATTCTCTAACGGTATATTTGTGGCAATAACTTTCAATTCTCCAAACCAAAACTTACTTTCTTATCATTAAGTTTCCTGCAAGCAGCATCGGAGTCGATGACAAGTTATGAATACAACAAACAACAGCACACTTTCTGCTCCATCGTAAACCAGTCGCTGTCACCTGTCACATAATACTAATTCCTATTCCTTTTGAGCAGGCAGCAGCAACAACAAAGCGCAACGAAATTACACGTTCAAGTGGCAAAAACTAAGCCTATGAACAGTATCAGTTTCCAGTTTCGTAAATCCTTTAAAGCACATTTCTGCCAAGTAGGAAGGGGTGAGCGAGTTGCTGTTGTCCTTCAGTCGTTGGAGCTGAGAATGCTTTGTAGCGCCAAATTTGCCATTTCTCCTACTTCTACATAAACTGACTTGCAGCAACTACTGCTACTAAGCCTTTGTGTGGAACTTGAGTAGTGGCGTAAGCGATTATATTGAAGATATGTTTGTGAGTATGTAAGTTTGTGTGTGTGTGTGTGCGCTCATACGTTAAGCTGCTTTCCTGCACCTGCCGCACACACATTCCGTACTTTGTATTGTTCGGTAGCTCAGTTCAGTAACACTTCCTTGCCTGATTGGCCTATGCAAAGCTATCCCTCCATGTGTCTGTGACGCTATCATTTGCCGGCAAACACTCACAAAGTTCAGTACAAAGTTGATATTTAGAATTTCACATTTGGTTCGGCATTGAGCGGTTGGCTGGTTGACTGGTTGACTGGTTGACTGGCTTACTTGAACTCACTCGCTCTCAAGTGTCAGTCGCATATTCAAAGCTCAGAGCTTGACTAAAAACTGAAACAATACTTTACTTTTATATTTGCTCCCATAATGTTGTTGGTGTTCCCATTTATTGTTGTTGGTTTATTTTTACTTTTTTTAGCGATTTATTTATCTTTTAATGCAAGCGAGTAGAAACAATTGTGCAACACACTTGTCAGCCGGAGAACAGGCGAATCAAGAAAACAATGTCTTTTAGTTATTTCGGGTTAAGAGGGTATTAGAGTGTGTGCGCAAGAGGGGCTCTTCTACTTGATGAAGTGCGAAGCAGCGCTGCGTATTCTGCTCTGACAACTGAGTTGCAGCAGAAATTTAGACCCCATAATCCAATCAATGCGACTTCGCTTGACAGTCAGAGGATTTTTCGTATGCACACAAATACCAATAAAGGCCATTACATGTCGACGGAGAAGTGCATAACTTGATGAGAATTGTTTTCCTTTGTTTCTGTTTCTGTTTTGCTTTGTTTTGAAAACCATGCATACCACAGTTTGAAGCTCTGCTCAGACACAGCAGTAAAATTTGGCAAACATTTTTTCTTTTTTTTTTTTAATTTTTTTTGGAAGCTTTATAGCTTTTGAGCGATATCTACAACTCTTAGAAAACTTCGTGTAAAGTTTGAGTGGCATGTAAATGCATGCAGCTGCCGTGAGTGCAATATTGTTTTGGAGATTTTTTTACCACACTGCAAGCGCGTTACGAACTGCAGTCAATAGATGGGCGCATAAACATTCAAAAGCGGGTAGATAAAAGTTTTGCCAATTTTATTTGGAAGATATAGACTTTTATTTGAAGTTTAAAAAGTTTTATAAAATATGTTGTATACTTGATTTTTTTTAAGTTTTATTTTTAGACTACTTTATACTGCGCCATAAATGTTGCCAAAATTGCTCAGTCGATAACATTGCCTACATTTAGGGGTTCTAAAATAATTTTATTAAATACACCTACCACATTTTCTATTAGTGGCTTAATTCTACAAAGTTTAAAAAGTGCATTTTCTAGAATTAAGAATTAATTTAAGTATTTCGGCAAATCAGTTGTGTGGGGCTAGATGATATTGTTCTCTGATTTCGACGATTTTCAATGACAATATTTTTTTTGTATATACGAGTACATGTGTACGGTACCGATTCCCTTGATTTGAGATGCTTTTTTTACGGTGTTTTGATAGATTTTGATATGATAGATTCACGTCTGAAAAATTTCACCGTACGCCTTCCAGCAAACAAGAGCCTTGATCCCAAGAATTGCAAGTGAGTGAGTGAGGAGGATCTATTATGGTCTGGGGTTGCTTTTCATATGACGGAGTCGGTCCAATTCATCAAGTAACAGAAACAATGGATCGATTTGTGTATAAGAACGTTTTAAAAGATGTGATGCTGCCGTCTGCAAGGGAGAATATGCACTTGACACGGATCTATCAACACGACAACGATCCAAAACACACCTCGCAATTGGTTAAGGAATGGCTCAAAGCAGAAAAAGTCAATGTTTTAGAATGCCCTGCTCAGAGTCCTGACTTCAATCCTGTTGAGACCCTCTGGAGCATGATACGTCGGAAAATAAAAGGGGATAGTGGAACAAACAAGCACACAATTTTCATTCGCTTACAAGTTGCTTGGAACGGCATCAAAACGGCTTCACCAAAGAACAAAATGTGCTGCGGCGCTAAAAAATAACGGTTACACTATTGACTATTAACATTTAAAATTATTTACTTAACGTTTTATACGAAAAAAAAAATTAAAAACGTGTTTTGTTGCTTTACTTTTGACCAGGCCGCATATGAGTTTATTTTAATAAATGTGAAAAAACGAAGACTGCGAAATAAATTTTATGAGATTTTATTTTATAATGTTTTAGTTAATACATGGCTTAACTTGATATGAAAAAAAATTTTGTGTCTACATTTTACATCAGTAACTTAAAGACACTTTGTTCAGTTAAGCCATTTTAGTTGCTTTAGTTTTGGCCACCAGTGTATATGTTACAATCGTCCGATTTCAATTCATCCTATAAATGCAGGATACCAAATTTCACGCCCTTTTTAATGGATTTTAGACAAATTTATAACCCAAAACTACTAATCTAAATAGTCTATCGTATCCGAGTTTAAGCTATGGTAATTCGATCTGGTCAGTTCCTGGAAATAATCGTTTAAATGTATGTATGCTTCCATGTACCCTGTTTGGTTGAAATATCTCAGTTATATGAGTGTATGGCTAAATCAACTTCACTCATCATTTTAACCCGATTTGTATAAATTTTGATGAGTCCATCTCTTCTCTCTCTTGTTCTTTTATACTTGGGACCAAAGTCAAAATAGACTACTATGTACATGCAAGGTATAAGAAAGCTTTAAAACTTACAAAATTCAATGCATAATATATGAAGTACACAAATTATATAAATTTTAATATTTCCAGCTATATTTAACATTATTTTACGCCCTTAAATCGTTGGGAAAATATGTTCCCAAATGTAGGCAATGTTTTCTAATTGATGACTCAAAAACGAATATAGTGCCTACACTTAGGCGTTTTGATAATTAATTTTTTTAGGTGCCTTTAATTATTTAAAAATCTAATTTTTATTATTGATGAACTGTGCGAGACCAACTAAGCACCAAAATCAAATGAAACATATTAAAGGTAAGAGCTGTAACCTTACAATTGAGCAAAATCTTACCGGATTATTCATACAATACTTTTTCCGCACGTTTGTATGATATTCAGTTTACTTCGTGCCCATAATTATGTAAGTATAAATGCTTGCAACACTTTTTAGTCAACAAAACAAACTCTATTAAAAATTGGAAAAAAAATGTTGCCTACATTTGTGCATATTATTATTCCCAGTTAGCATAGACGCGCTCCTAAATTTAAAAGATAACTATTAAAAGTAAGTTGCAATGAAATTAAACAAATGGTGCAACAAATGCCTGATCTACGTAGATTTGACTGCATAAGATGCAAGAGCTGTGGAAAGTAGAAGTAAATACAAAGCTCGTTATAAATTCTGTGGTGGCTTCAGGGCTAGTTCTGTAGATTGCACTCCACTAACCTCAATTTGAATTAATGTACATGTTTTGTATTTTAGATTAAGCAACCGCCAGTTAGTATATAAAATAGGTAGATCTGAAAATAAGTAAATAAGAATAATGAATGTTGTGTTTAATAAACCACGACCGCTGCGTTAAGTGAGCATTGTTCACTTATTTGAAAACAATGAATTTATACATAATTAAATACTGTCAAGTACATTTAAGCACTACCTACTTTTAGTGAAATTATGTGTCCTAATTTCCTCCCACTATATCTCCCCAACCGTCAACAGTAAATGTTTTATATAATACCATTAACTCCTTTAAGTCCTTTTCAGCCTCGATATACACGTACATATATACAAATTGCAATATTTACTTAAGCGCCCTATTTCCTCTGTCATAGCTGCCAGCATTCACCTACATTTCCTCATTTTAATTTTCTTATGAGGCATTGCGTATTGTCGCCTGACTTTTTGTCGCAATGCAATATTGAAAAAAAAACGTTTTAATAGAAGTCTCCATAAGGCGGCATATAATACAACCTGTCAAGTTGACATACCGCAACAACAAGCGAAAAGAAAGAATAATAAATAGTAACAAATAACAAATATAGAATAAAGAGAAAACAGCGTTGAGTTCTTCTAACGAAGGCGTATTGCTTTCTTGTCACCAACGGCATAGGAGAGGCGCTGCGCTTCGTAGCTGAAAAGGCTGAAGAAGAAAAGAAAGAAAGAAAGAAAGAAAAAATAAGAGTAGAGCTATGCAATGGTAAGAAGTAGCAAATGAAGAAATGCAAATGTAATTTAAATATGCTGCATTTTGTATGACTGATGAGCTGATGCCCACATGGACGAGCTGACTCATGCACTAGCGCATTGCAAATAGTTAGTAATGTGCGAAAAAATTTGTTTTTCTATTTTATTTAACTGAAATTAATTTTAATTTTTAAATTTATTTTATTTTGTTTGGTTTTATTAATATAGCTTTGTTTTATTTGTTTTGTTTTAAATATTTGTCATACTTTATTTTACTTCATTTTATTTTATTCTAATTTATTTTATTTTATTTTATTTTATTTTGTTTTATTTTATTTTATTTTATTTTATTTTATTTTATTTTATTTTATTTTATTTTATTTTATTTTATTTTATTTTATTTTATTTTATTTTATTTTATTTTATTTTATTTTATTTTATTTTATTTTATTTTATTTTATTTTATTTTATTTTATTTTATTTTATTTTATTTTATTTTATTTTATTTTATTTTATTTTATTTTATTTTATTTTATTTTATTTTATTTTATTTTATTTTATTTTATTTTATTTTATTTTATTTTATTTTATTTTATTTTATTTTATTTTATTTTATTTTATTTTATTTTATTTCATTTTATATTATTTTATTTTATTTTATTTTATTTTATTTTGTTTTATTTTATTTTATATATTTTGGTTTATTTTATTTAATTTTGTTTTATTTTATTTTATTTTGTTTTATTTTATTTTTTTTTTATTTTATTTAATTTAATTTTATTTTATTTTTTTACATTTTATTTTATTTTATTTTATTTTATTTTATTTTATTTTATTTTATTTTATTTTATTTTATTTTATTTTATTTTATTTTATTTTATTTTATTTTATTTTATTTTATTTTATTTTATTTTATTTTATTTTATTTTATTTTATTTTATTTTATTTTATTTTATTTTATTTTATTTTATTTTATTTTATTTTATTTTATTTTATTTTATTTTATTTTATTTTATTTTATTTTATTTTATTTTATTTTATTTTATTTTATTTTATTTTATTTTATTTTATTTTATTTTATTTTATTTTATTTTATTTTATTATAATTTATATTTTTGATTTAATTATGTATTTTAAAGTAATATAATTTGATTTATTTGATTATATTTATATTATTTTGATTTATTTTATTTTATTTTATTTTATTTATAATATTTAATTTAATTAATTTTTATTTTATTTTGTTTAACTTTTTTATTTTATTTTACTTTATTTTATTTTATTTTAATTTATTATTATTTTTCCTGTTTTTTTTTGAAATATATATATAGTTTTTTATATTCTTTTATTTAATTTAATTTTGTTATTCTATTTTATACGTTTTTGTATAATTTCAATTTGTTTTATTTTTGTTTCCTATTTTGTGTTTTTTAATTTATATTATTTTATTTTTATATAATTTTAGTTTTTTATTGATGTTATTTTATTTTGTTTTATTTATTTTTTTAGATTTATTTTTTATAATTCTCTTTTGTTTATTTTTTCTTACTTCAGTTAGTATTTTAGTTATTTTATTTGAATCTCACACAAATTTTGATTTTTAATATTTCATATATACCAAACACACATTCTTTTTGCGTATGACGCTCACCGCAGAAGCAAAACTGCAGTAATTTACTATGTTGCAAAACATATTGTCACTTGGCAGCAACAGTAGCAGCACCTGCCTCCAGTGCAATCGTATTTTTGTGGTTAGGAAACAATTGCTTGAATTTGTGTTTGCTTTTCGTGAAGCATGTTGCATGTATTACGTTGTGGCATGTGGCATGCAGCGTATCGTTTCTTACTCTTTCATGCGCTTTGTTGTGTTCCTGTGTTCCTCTGTGCATCCCAAATGCAATCAACCAAATGGATGACAATGCAAAACTTATGGCCTGAGCGTCAAATACACTAAAAAAGGCGAGATAAGACAACGTAGCGTTGAATAAAAAACACTCTAAAAAAAGGAGGGGAAAAGAAATGAACGAATAACAAGAACAATTGTAGAAAAATACGTAAACTGAAAAGAGAAAGATGCCAAATTTGTCTTCGAAGCATTTGTTTATTTATGTATATATTTCTGCAAATTTGTATGTATTTGTATGTCACCTTTGGTCGAAGCAACCAAAAATTTGTTAGCAATTTTGTTTTTGTCTGTGGCACACCAAACGCATGTTATATTAGCTGGTTGTGCTATCTGGAGACCTCAAGCACTTCCACTGCGGCCGGGCTTGTGAACGCTGTTATCTCGAAAGTCGGCAGCTCAAGTGTGGAAAGGAGTCATGAATAACAAAGAAAAATATGAAAAGGAGGCACAAACTTTGTGAAATAAAAAAGAAAAGAAAAAGTATTATAAGCAAATTTCAGGCTAAAAATATAGAGTGAAGAGAAAATGAGACTTGACATCATCAGATTCGAGTAATGAGTGCAAATTTCGATTAGTATCTTCGGACGGACACCTTGCCGGACCGCAATACAGAATTTGGTGGAAAAAATGGAAGTGTTGGGACAAGTTAGTGATGTGAGAAGAAACCCCAGGTTTGTCCATTCCTCGTCGTTCTTTGGAATTGGGCGTTCCAGAAACATCACTACACCTTAGTCTGTATAAAAATTTGGATCTTAAAGCTTGTAAAGTTTAGTTAAACTGAGAACTCAAGCCGACCGATCATCAATAATATCATGTCTTTGCTGATTGGATCCCTGAAACGCATGAAAATGATCCGGAATTTCATTGAAAATTGATCTTGACTGATGAGTCCCACACCTATAAGCCAAATTGTCGCATCTGGGGCTTAGAAAACCATATTTATTTTTTAAAAGCCTCTCAATCCTCAATCCGTGTAACTGTTTGGTGCGGTTTACGGTCCGGCGAGGTCAGTAGACCTTACTTTTTCGAAAATGATTAGATTGCGCTGTAGAGAGACGATTAATATTTTTTTTAGGACCAGAGTTGGGTGGTATTGATCTGGACAACGTTTACTTTCGATGTTTTAGGAGAAAAGTTTCCGGATCGTGTTGTCTCGCAAAGAGGTGATCGCAATTGGCACCCCAGATCTAATAATTTCTTCTTTTGAGGCCACGTGAAAGATAAGATCCACGGCAACAGGCCAACGTCGATTCAAAATAAACTTCAAAGGTGGAGTTTGTGAAGCTATTGAGGGCACACAGTAGCCAGCTTGATATTTGGTGATGGAGGATTTCACAAAAAGTATACAGTCCTGTAAGCGTAGCATTGGCGGCCATTTGGCTGATATTGTTATTCATTATAAATGACATATTTTTCTCTTTCTATTGAAATATGCATCCAATATTTTGTCTCAAGGAATGCCATTTTTCGTTTGATATCAAAATAACACCTTTTATTGGAAAATCCTCTATGTTAAGAAGCTTAGCTTCCACATTATAAAACTGACACCGAACTGTATGTATGTAAATATATGGTATGGTAGCGACTGCTCATTAAAGTTACATGCAAAATTTGTTTACCACAAAATTACACAACAACGAATACTGTTAGATACATTTAACTGTAATACATATATAGGTATACATATATATAACTGCTCTTACATTATGAATGCATAAGGAAAATTGTCACAATTTGATTGTTGGGGTAAATAGTAATTATAATAATATAATAATAATAATAATAATAATGACAATACCTGTTTCCGTTTGCCGGATGTACGCATGAATTTATTATCCACAATCAATAACAACAAATTATTTATGCAAGCGTCCGTTATAATTATTTGAGTTGATTATAATTTACTGGTAAATAATTATTACAAGATCAAAAGGACAACAATTCAAATATATATATGAACATATGTATGACTGCTGCAAACGAAGCAAAAACATTCGGTTAATGGTGTAGCAAAAAAGAGATATGAATTGAAAAAAATTCAAATTATGATTTATTTAGTTTTTGATTTATTAAACTTTGATTTTTTTATTTTTCAATTCAAAGAAACTTTTCCCTTAAAAGATCAATACTTTCTATGGTTAGATGGTCCATAGTACCATCTTGTTGAAAGTAAACGTTGTCAAGATCAATGCCATCCAATTCCAGCAATAACCATTAATCTTTACTCGATAGCGCAAACCATTAATTTTCGAAACGCTAAGGTCCCATAATTTCGCAGGTTAATAAACCGCACAACAGTTACACGTAAAGGATGGAGAGGCTTCTCAACAATAAATCTTGAGTTTTCCGTGTCCTGGATGCAACAGTTTTGCTAACTGACTAAGCCATCGAGGTGGATATGGTCTCATCAGTCAAGATGATTATTCGGTTAAATTTTTATAGTGAATTTAAATAATTTCAGTGCGTTGTCGAATCATGTGTTGTTCCATTTGTATTTATGGCGTAGCTTTTACTTGTCAAATGTAAAAAAATTACAGCTTCAATATATATTAAAATAACAGGCTATTGGAAAACCCTTTATTTAATTAGTTTAATTTAGTTTTGGCGTTGTTTTATTTTTTTTTGTTTAAATTTATTTTGTTTTATTTTATATAATTAAATTTTAATAAATGTTTTATATTTATTAAACTTTTATTTTTCGAATTAATTGAAGTAAAAATTCTTCTATTTATTTTTAGTTCATTTTCATTTTTAAAATTTTTTCTATATATTTTTTTTTTAATTGGTTTAATTTAATTCTTAACTTGCTTTGGTTTACATCATTATATGATTTATAATTTTTGTTTATTTTTTCATTTGGTTTAATTTTTTTTATTACTTTATTTAATATTTGTATTTTATTTTTTTAATTAATACAATTTATTTTACTTGTTTTTTATTTTTTAATTTTGTATTTCTTATTTTATTATATTTTTGTATTTATTTGTTTTTATTTTTTTTTATTAATTTCTTCTTAGTTTTTCATTTCATTTAATTTTATTTTATGTTGTTTTCCCTTGTTTTTTTATTTTATTTTACTTTTTACTATTTCATTATGTTCTATTTTTTTTATATAATTTCACCTTAATTTGGTATATAATTACTTTTTTTGTAAATGTATTTAATTTAAATTAATTTTATTTTCAATCATTTCTTCACATTATATTATTTATATTCTTTTCGTTTTATTTTACTATATTTTTCTTTAAATATTTTAATTCCTTTAGTATGTTTTACTACATTTTATTTTATTTTTTATTCAATTGTATATTTTTTTATTTAAGTTTTTTATTTCCTTTAATTTTAAAATTTGTAAGTTAATTTTTTTTGGTCTAATTTAATTTTGCTATTTTATTTAGTCTTCTTATATGTCAGTTTATTATATTATATTTTGTTTAGTTTACTTTACTGTTATTTATTTATTTTTTTTACTTATTTTATATTATTTTGGCATTTTATTTTATTTTGTTGACCTTTATTTAATTTTGTTACTTTTTTTTAATTTTATTTATATTACTGTTTGGTTTTCAATATTTTCTGTTTGTTTTTTATTATATTTAATTTTTACTAGGATTTATTTTATTTTAATTTATTTCCTTATTATTTAATATATAAAATTTATTATCTGTATTTTCTCTTCTCGTGTTTGGCTGCCATCCAACTTCACACTAGTAATTGTATTTTCTCCTGCCGCATTTCGTTTATCAAAGCAATTTGACAGTTGAAAAGCATAATCGGTGAAGTGTAAAATAACTTTCCTCAGCTACATATGTAAGTATGTAAATAACCAAACTCGAAAAGTGCGGATAAAGTCATTCAATTTCCAGAGACGAAAATTCACAGTTGTATGCATAATAACAATGCGTATAATGGTAATGAGTTCAATGAGTATGCCACAACACAACACTGCTACACTCATTGATTGGCTGTCTGCATTTATGTATGTACGTGTGCATCTTTGGTTATTGGCTAAAATTGATTGATATGCGTAAAGCGTAGATAATTCATGCAAATTACAAATTGCCAAGTAAATATGAATGTATAAGTAGAAACTTATATACGAATACAACGCATATACAACGTTCGAGTGTCCATATCGTAAAGTCGAAAGGACCAAAAAACCGCAAAATGCATGATCACCGTTATATACAAGTGCATATTTGAGGGCCGATGAGGGAATGCATCCGTTTAGCGCATCTGGTCCTTCATACATTCATACACACAAACATGTATCAGTTGTTAGTTGGATGGGCGTACGTGGCGTATACGTAATCAATTTGAAATGTAAGAACGGCTGTCATTTTAACGAAGCGTTGGTTGGTTTTGCGGCAACATGCAGATTTGATATAACAGTTTTTTGAACACACTTGCTCGCTATTTCGTTGTAGGAATGTTTGTACTATTCGTAGCTACATAGTTCTGGGAAATTCGTTGACATACATAATATGATAATTTTTGTAGATAACAACGAAACAGTGATCTAAAAAAGTAACTACGATGCAAAATATGGAAAATATTTTGGGACCAGTTGGGGACCAGTTCACAACTAGTTCGGGCAAATTTAGGACTTTCTCTGATTTGATCGTTTTTGTGGATCTGATAATTTTTGCAATTGAGAAAAGTAACTTCAATTTCAAAGTTCTAAAATATTTGAGCAGTAGTTAGGGGTCAATTAGGCACTAGTTCTGCACAATTTTAGGATCTATTCCGCTTATATCGTATTTGTAGGCATCAAAGTAAGTTTGAGTGCGCATAGTAAAAGCGAATTGTAATTTGATGTGTCGTGTGCTGGAAAAGCTGCTCCACCCGCTGACAACTCCACCTTATCTCTTTGTTTTTCATTTTATTTTCGCCTACTTGCCATGCTCTAATATTCAATCAATGCCTAGAGTACACAATTGTTACCGTTTTTGTGTGGGTTATATGCCTCACCCACTACATTTTCGACAATTTTGTTGTTGTTTTTGTCACATTTCTCTCGCCTCTTTGTTGCTTATTGACGAACGATATTGTTGACGACAGTAAATGTAAATGTGACGTTGTTGTTGTGTATTTTGTTTTTTCTTGTTCTGTTGTTTGGGTATTGAAAATTGTAGTGTATTTACACAAAATTACACTTGTACCGTTACATGCATAAATATTAAATAACATACAATACAATCTCAAACAAACATATAAACACACCATACATTTGTATGCTTGCATGTGGCCAATACCAATTTGTATTGTACAATTTGTGGCTTTGCCAATTCCCAATAAATATGCATGCTAACTGTAAATGTACACGCATATTTATATATACACAAGTATATATAATATTTACAAGTGCATATGCTAGTATGTACTTATGTTATGTACATATGTATGTGTCATTAATATTTATGCAGGCATTATTTAACTGAGTACCGCATGCAAATTTTATGGTTTATTTATAGTACTTGACTCACACACACACACACACACACACACACACAAAGAAAGGCACTAACAATGAAAATCCATAATACTTGCACCATAAACTACAAGAATATGTATTTCATGTATGCATTGTACAATATATAAAATATTTATGAATTTATTTATTTTGAAAATATTTATTTATATTTTCTCAGTCACTTAAGTGCAATTTTTGAGTGGCTTCCGAGCATTTTTAGCCAATTTATTGTCGTTTGCCGTTTGCTTTAGTATTTTCTCTTTTTTTTTCTTCTTCCTGTTTATTTTTCAACCACTTTATTCTATACTTATTTCTCTTTTTTTTAATGCTCAGTTATGTGAAAGCCACTTTTATATAAAAATATTTATTTGCTTATGGTTGACTTAAACTACAAATCTACTCAAAATGCCAAAATAGAAAATTTAAAAATTTAGCACAAATAAAACGTATTGACCAGCAATTGCATTGCAAAAATATCACCAGGATTTGAGAGGATAATAGTATATTTGTGGCAAAATAAATACTTAAGTAAAATGTGTATACATTTAAGTGTATAAGAGGAAACTGAGCTTTTTTAAAACCTTATTTCATACTAAAAAATGGAAAGAAAAATTTGTGGAATTTTCTTTGTAAGTATGAACAGCTCAAACACTATGAATTTGCCTAGAAAATGTCTCTAATAATGACATTTGGTAGAAATACTGAAACTATTATGGCAGGTACTAAAACAAAAAAAAAAATAAAGAAAAAAAATAAATAAAATAAAAAAATAAAAAAAAAAAGAAATAAAAAAAAATAAAATAAAATATAGTGATATAAAATGAAATAAAATAAAATGAATAAAAAAATATCGAAACAAAATTAAATTAATTAATAAATTTAAACAAAATAAGATTAAATAAAATCAAATAAAATTAAATAAAATAAAATGAATTAAATTAAAATGAAAATAAAACAAATTATAAAAAAAAAACAAAAAATAAAAAAGTAATAAAATAAAATAAAAAAAAAATATAAAGAAATTTAAATTAAATGAAATAAAAAAATAAAATACAAAAAAAATGAAACAAAGATGAAACGAAAATTAGAGTTATATTAATTAAAAAATTAAAACAAAATAAGATTAAATAAAATGAAATAAAATAAAATGAAAATGAAATAAATTATAAAAAAAAAATAAAAGAAAAAAAAAAATAAATTAAAAAAAATGAAATAGAATAAAAGGAAATAAAATATATTAAAATAAAATATATTAAAATAATATAAATTGAGCTGAAAGAGATTTAAATTAAATGAAATAAAAAAATAAAATACAAATAAAATAGATAAAACGAGATTTTAATAAAAAAAAATAAAATCAAAGAAAGAAAAATATAATAACACAAAATAAAATAATATACAATAAAATAAATTAAAATAAAATATATTAAAATAAATTAAAGTAACTTAAAATAAAATAAAATAAATTCATAATAAATTAAAATAAAATAAAATAAAATAATATAAAGTAAAATAAAATTGTTGTAAGTATTGAAATAGGTCAGATATATTTATGGTCGACAACGCTATTAAGGTTGAATTCATAATTGATATTGCGGTTGCTCTTAATAAAAATATGCAAACAACATATGCGGATCGCTAAGATGTGAAACGCAAGTGGAAGTTGATGAAAGTATATCTACTGCCAATCATCGTCACAGCGCACGGCTTTGTGCATATTAATCTTAAGGAAACCGTAGGAAAACTCCAGTTACCAGATCACATCATCTTTGATATACAGAAAGCGGCGTTACTGAATTCATGCCATATCAGTAGAAACTTTTTGCAGTAAACGTTTCATAAAACATATTTAATGTAAATTATTATAAAGCATATTATTACGTATACAGCTGAAATGTACATTATTGGCTTCCAGCTAAGTTGTCGCCAAGAAATGAAATATATAGTTGAAATAAAGTGAAATAAAATACAAAGAAAATGGAAAATAGTACCATTGTATTGTATTATACACATAAATTTAATATTAATATCCTTTTAATTTTGCCAGTGAAGTTAGAAAGGAAACATGTGCTTTTAAAAACTAAAATAATAACTAAGGTCAAGGGAGTTGGCAGCAAAAAAAAAAAGAAGTGCTTTTGAGTGCGCAGAGGAAGCTGAAGCAAATATAATAATTGGAAAGTTAAAAAAGTGTTCGTAAACAAAAAAACCTTAAAAATATAACTTAAAGCGACAAGCAATTGGGAAATGTCACGAAAATTACTCATTCAGTGCCACTGGTAGCACAAAAAAATAAATTTCGGCAACGAACAAAAATACACACAAGTACTCTGTAGTGGTACAACAAACAATGCAATTTTAACATAGTTAAATACCAACAACAACACGCACCTAGGTACAGCGAAAGTACTTAAATGTACTTGTAATTGCGATGTATGCAAAGCTTTTGTGGCCTTGATGGGATTTGGTCACAAATTTCTGAGCAAAAGTACTAGTCATGCCGAATATGCATCCCACAGCGCACACACACGCGCACACAATTGAATAGAAACACACAAACGAACCTCTGTATGCTTGAGTGTAAACGTAGCTCAGAGAAAATGGCTGCTTGACGTTCTCCACCAAGCGCGCGTAACAAATTTGTTAAAGGATTTTAATTTTACGGTAAATAATAATATTGTGTGCAACGAATTTGAATGGTCTATGCTTGCTTTGCTGCTTTCATGCAGAGCCGGTGCTGTTGTAGAGTTGAAGTTGCTGTTGTTGTTTTTATTTTTGCTTTATAATACGCTACACGAGAGTTGGCTGTGCAACATTTTGTCATAATTGCACTATGCTTTGTTGCATGCGCCATTTGGGTGTGTTTGTGCACTCCAAGGGTGAGCAGAAATATTAAAAATTGTCAAAAATACTTTCAAAGCTCAAACACAAAAACGAAATGGAAATTGAATTTCAAATTTACCTAAACTAAAATACAAAAATTAGATAATACAAAATAATACAAAATAAAATAAAATAAAATAAAAAAATAAAAATTAAATAAAACAAAACAAATAAAATAAATGAAAATAAAATAAAATAAAATAAAATAAAATAAAATAAAATAAAATAAAATAAAATAAATTAAAATAAAATAAAATAAAATAAAAAAAAATAAAATAAAATAAAATAAAATAAAATAAAATAAAATAAAATAAAATAAAATAAAATAAAATAAAATAAAATAAAATAAAATAAAATAAAATAAAATAAAATAAAATAAAATAAAATAAAATAAAATAAAATAAAATAAAATAAAATAAAATAAAATAAAATAAAATAAAATAAAATAAAATAAAATAAAATAAAATAAAATAAAATAAAATAAAATAAAATAAAATAAAATTAAAAAAAAAAATAAAATTAAATAAAATAAAGTAAAATAAAATAAAATTAAAAAAAAAAATAAAATTAAATAAAATAAAATAGAAAAAAAAAATAAAATAAAATAAAATTAAAAAAATAAAAATGAAATAAAATTAAATAAAATAAAAAAATATACAATTAAATTGAAGTAAAATATAATAACTTAAATTATAATTAAATACAAATAATTTAAATACAATTTAAATAAAATAAGAATTCATAAAATTTAAAACACTGGTTGTGTGGATTACCCTTATGGAAATAAACACTAAAAAATTTACTATTTTATTCGGCTTCCCCCAAACGGGCTAACTGTAACGAAGCAAAGAAAAGCACACAGCACAGCAAAGCTCCGCTCGACGTCATGCCGCACCGTCGGCATCTGTTTGTGCATTTTGTAAGCACTCGCTCGCACTCAAAGCAAAGTGTAATTAAGAGAAAGCGGAATGTAATGATGTAAGCATGACTAGTACATGCAAAAGCTGCAAAGAAAAAAAAAAAAAAAATGAAACAAAAAGAAAATTGCGGAAAATGTATAATTTTTAATCCAATGGATGTTGCCAAATTAAATGAGCACAAAAGCTGGAAATATAAATCTTCTACATGGCAAGATGTATTAAATAATATTTGCATACTTTGTTGTTTTTGCATTGCTGTAGTTTCATGCGGAGTTGCTACTGTTTTCTTCTGCTGATTAATATTTAAAGTGTGCGTTGGTGCAACGAAGTCTTTGAAATTGTTGAAGAGTTATGGGTTTACACATTTTGTTGTAGTAATTAATTAAAGTGATATACAGGGTGAATGAGTAGTTTCAAAGTTTAATATTTAAAAGTTTATTCGATTAAAAGAAAATATTGGAAAATGTTATACATTCTTTTCTAGTTTAATAGCTGAAATTTTGTTAAACAATTTTTGTCAATTCGATAAAACTTAAATTTTAAGGCCGAATTTTTTTCCTTTGACTGCAAAAAAATCAAAAGTAAACTTCGCGTAACAAGCGAAGCAAATGAAGAGAACAAACAAACTACGCCTATTTGAAAAACCTCAACTTGACTTATTGCCAAAATCGATGGCCGTTTTTTTCGCTCTCCTTTGCTCACAATCAGTATTGGTGGGCAAACGCACTAGCCTAGCGCATTGCGGTAGTTGTCCAGTGAGAACGTTTATGTGTATGTAGTCGTATATATCAAATGAAGCACTAGCAGCAGGCCAAAATAAATCAAACGGCTGCCAAAAACAATAGAAAATCGTGTAAATAGTGAAATAACAAACAAAAAAAAAAAAAAAACAGATAATAAAAGGAAAAAGCAAAAACAAACGTTCGGAAAATGATGATAAAATGAGTTCGAAAAGGAGGCGATTGACTTTTTGAGAACACAGTTTACTTTGCTTAAGCGCGTTTTAAATTTGCTTTGAAGATTTAGTTTAGAAACTTTTTAGTATTTTCAAAAGGTTTTTACACTTTTAAACCTAAATTTTTAGTGTAAAGTACACTACTCGCTTTTTGTTGTTGATGAGTTTTTGTGGTTTTTCATTTTTATTAATGCTGTTAATATTATTGTATTGTATTTATCTGAATTTTCGACATATGGCAAATAAAAGCTTTTATTTTAATTTTTAATAAAAGACATCACATCACATCACACCATCACAACTTTGGTCAACAACTTTTTAATCTTTTTGTGCACTAAATCACACACTGATTGAGTACAGAACAGTTACTTTCAATATACATTACCATGAAATCAAATCACATGACCATATAGAGTCATCACATCACATCATCCTCATATTGAATGTGGCATACACAACTTTTAATTCCTACCATACATTCTAAATAGTTATTTATGTACGCAATTTTTCTTTTTTTCTAAACTTAATTTTGTGAGATGATTATATTTTGATGACATCATAACTTATTTTAAGGGTGATAATCATATCCTATGCATTTAGTTTAATTAAAAGCTCTTTTATAATTATACATTTATTTTATATTAATAATTGATGTGGATATCATATCGCAGTCACATGTTATGATGAGAAGTAAACCAACTTAAAAATATACAATAATTCACGGCAAATAATAGCATGTGATGTCATATTGAGTGAACACATCACGTGATGTGGTGAAAACTTGAACACTCAAAATTTTATTTGTTGATTTCAGTCATTTCCTCTATTTGATTTTACACTAAATTGAATTTACATGCTAAAAATATTTGGAAAACCAAGAGTAGTTTATAGCACGCGATGTCGTATCGGGTCAAGACATCACGTGATGTGGTAAAAACTTGAAATCTCAAAATTGTATTTTATTTGTTAAATTCAGTCGTTTCCAATATTTGATTGTACACAAAACCCAGTTTACGTGCTAAAATATGTTACAAACTTACAGTAACTTATAGCATGTTATATCATATCGAGTCAAGACATCACGTGATTTGATAAAAACTTGAACACTCAAAATTTTATTTTTTGAAATCTGTCGTTTCCTCTATTTGGTTTTACACTAAATTGAATTTATATGCTAAAAATATTTGAAAAACTAACAGTAGTTTATAGCATGCGATGTCGTATTGAGACATGACATCACATAATGATATTAAATAAAAAAATATTTACTATTTTAAGACAGAAACCTGAGAGAACTATTTAAAATTTATATAAGAATTTAATAAAGAATTAACGCTGAAAAATTCTTCTTTAAAAATAATTCACCTTTTTTGGTGATAATTTTACTCTTGTCAAAAATTAAATCACTTTAAATTTAGGCAAACGAGTATTTCTATACAATCTACACTACTAAACAGTCAGCCAGCAGCTGAGTAAATATGTATTATTTTTCGTGCAACTAAAGCACTGCATTAGATTTCACCCAAATTAAGTCTACACACATTTACTGAGAGATTAAAAACAAAAAAAAAAATGAAATGAAAAAAGAGATGTTGAAAAAAGCTAAATCACACTGAATTTATGAGCGCATAATGAATATGATATACGAATGCTTAAGCATACAAAACTCTCAACGCGTCGCTCGCGCATAGAAAACTCGTTTATCATTGTTCATGCACAGACACAAAAGTGGTTCAAGTAGACAGGTTAGCTTGAGTAGTGGTATATATAAAACATATATATATATATAAACATATATGGTATATGGGAGCGTGTATTTGTGCGGGCATACGTCTACATCTGACTGCATTTATATTAGATTGTGCGTGCATATGTTTGTATGTATGTGTGTAAGTGTGTCAGCTTTTAATGCACTGCACAAATGATTATGGAGGTAGAAAAAATAGCAACAAAAACACAAAATAAGTAGAAGTAGCAGCATTATAACTTAATACTGTGTGTGTACGAACATATTATACACGCACAACAATATGTATTAAATAGGCACCTTTATTTACGCTGCATTAACTTTAATTTATGAATATGCTGAATTTAGAGTCTTAAATCGCTGAGAACTTTATCTCTTATTCTTCTTACCAAATGTTCATATTGAAGCAGTTGTAAAAAGATAATTAAAATTATGAAAATCTAAAAATACGTACTTAATTAAAATGCCGAGACTATTAAGAAAAGTTAAAATTTTGTTTGATTTAATATTTAATTAAATAATTATTGTGTATTAAAATTTTTAAATTTTTTTATAAACTGTCATCATCATATATGGGACGCTTAGCTATTTTAATTTAAGATACAGAGTTGGCACATCGTAATTTTCACACCACAAAAAAATTTTCTGTCTGAAAGGCATTTAAATGTCACTCATACGCAACGTACCCCTAATTTTGTTTATTATTTTAAATGTGTTTTATGGTAATAAAGTACGTGTTTTTCACTTTTTCATTACAAAAAAAAAGGTATTTATATATTGCACAATTTTATTCATATATTTTTCTGTGCCTGAAAACATAATTGGCCTTCTCAAAAGCGTGCGTGATGCAATAAGTTGCGCATAACAGAAACAAATTCAGAATAGAAGAGCACTGGAAATGGCCTACGAATTTAAAAAAAAAATCTCATTTTGAAAAAATAACACGAAGAAAATGATTGAAAATATGACCGTACTGTACTAATCATAAAGGAATTCGGATTTTTTCGATATATGCAAGTTGAGACTGCAAGTTTTCTCTTCAAAATTCGAAAGGTATTACCTTCAGACTTCAGAGTAGTACCGAAAATATGTTATTTCCTATAAAAGGTTCCATCAGCACGCGGTCATTTAACTGTAACTAGTATTTATAGAGATTTTGTTATTTATTTCGTGCTCTAGTTATGTTATAATTTTTCAAAAGGTTTACATCTATAGAAATCGATGGAAAGTAGGAGCTCCTATGCCTTCATGGCCACCTCTGGAGTACAGTACTTAACGTCAGCATATTTGGGAGTGATAGTCGTCTTCTTTTCACAAATGGCGTTCTAGGTACATATCGGAATGTTCTGAACTCGAGACCTATTGTTGATGGTCGCCATGATGATGGGAATTTAAGCGTGCTCTGCCCAATCTATAAAGAAGGGCCCACTTAAATAGTGCAAATTATCTTGTTATAAACTTCCTTAATATTAGGTTTTATCAAGCCTTCTTTGTGAGAAATTGAAGGAAATGAACTGATAAGCGGTGTGGTTTTGAAGCTAGTCGATCCTCCATAGATCATATTTATATACACTATTCTCCATATCTTGAAAATGACAAACTAATTCACCTGTTCTTCTCATTGATTTTAAAGTTGCCTTTGATAGCACGAAAAGCAGCTGGATCAGGAATTATCACTTCAAACCGTTCGATACTAAACGGTGTTTAAGACAGGGTGAATCCCCATCTTTCTCTATGTAGCAGCAACAATTTGAGGCTGTAGAACATACTAAGAGCGGCAGGATTTTCGAGGGAAAGATTCTGCGAAGGATCCATGATTTTTTGCCAAAGACTGCAGAATATGTAACGCTGAATTGTACATGATTTCTGGCAACATAGGTGCAGTTTAACGAAGAGATATCGGCTACGCTGGCTAGATCATGTCGAACATCTGACAAAAAAACTCCCGCTTTGAAAACTTTCGGCGTAGTTTCCGCTGCAAAGTACAGCTTCTCATGAGCAAGCCTTGGAGGATATCAGAAGTGACAACAGGGCCGCCTCTATTCCATATTCTGGAATCTTACCTTACGGATAATTCATTTCTGACAGCAGATGATTGGGAAAGAGCTAGAGTCCTTGCATTCGCTGATAAAATTGCATAGTACTAGTAACAACTATATAACGCAAAACTCTAAAAAGTAAGAAGAGAACAATAACTCGATCTTCGCAGTGTATTTCAGACTGAAGTATTAGTCTTTGCGGAGGAACCAGACTACATTGGAACTGATTTTAGAAATTGTGCTGGACTTTCGCCGAGCTCAGCGGTAGTTGCCCAAGCAGAATGAATGGAGGGAAATATTAAAACCGATGAATTTGCCAAACATAAGCAGGCCGAACTAAGATGAAATCATACTCTTACTTGCAGAATGTTTAGACAAAGAAGGCTGAAAGGGGATTGAAAAATGGACACGCAAGATAAACCCTCTTAAAAGTGAGGAAATCCCTAACGTTGTAAGAGTATTAATAGGTCACTAACTGACATGCAGCGAACCTGGTGTTGGAATAAGTGTAAAGGATTAGAGCTAAAAAAAAAACACAACGAAGAAAAGAGAGAGAGCCAAAAGATAAGAGTACTGGTGTTGAGTTCTTAAAATTAGTTTCTATTTTTTGATTGTAAGTTTTCTCTTGAGCAGTCATAAACAAGGTGAAGGTGCTGATATCAGTTAAATAAATGACAAATTTCATTAAACCCAATTGAAATTACTGTTTCACTGAACGAACATACCAATAAGATTGCGCCTAAAATTATGCCAAGTTTCGCAGAACGCAATGTTAATAGTTTGACTGCAGTTCGTAACCTAAGTATTTCATATTTACCCTTAGAAGATGAAAAAAGCTTTTGCTTTAAGTTTAAATTCACAGTTTAATATCCAAAAAAATGTAATAAGCGCACGAAATTTCATCAAAAAGCGCAATTCGCCAATTTGCCCAACTAAATGTTATCAAAAAAAGTAAAGGAAAAAACAATGAAAAAATCATAAAAAAACTATTTACTTACATATTTGTGCCACAATCCGAATATTTGGAGAATTTTCATAATTCGCAACAGTAAATAATTTCCAGTTCCACTTGAGTGCAGTTCACTCAACACAGTTAAAATTGTTGTGAGCTGCAATATTTCACATTATTTCCACTCAAATGCAAGGGAAATTAACAAAAGAGCCAAAGTAGTTGTGGATACGTAGAGAACGATGAAGGGGGAAAAGAAGTGAGCGCACCGGTTGAGAAAAATATTTGTTGCTGAAAAATTGTATAAAGAAAAGTGTATAAACACAGGCACACACACACACATGCACACATGCGTATTTATATTCGAAGCAAGCGGATATACAAGTGGCTGTTTTATATGAATGAGAAGAGAAGTTGCTCTCCACCGTGTACACTTGTATGTGCGTGTGCCAGTGTATGTCGCAACATGAAAGACATTGCATCCCGTTGGAGCGGGCATGGAATAACAAGAGCTGTACGCCTGCTCGCTCGTTTGCTCACCGGCGGACGTAAATAAAGTGCAGCAGGGCCAATGTTAGCAACTTGAGTGCTAGCGTAAGCACACATAAGCAGGCGAGTGCTAAAGGGTGGATGTTATTGTGCAGTGGTATCGCACAATATACCTGCTCTTCACGAAAACGACGTTGTCCAAATTGTGCTGGTAACATTGGTAGTGTGCGTGCCGTATGACTTCCGTTTGCCCTGAATCTACGACGAGCGATCTCCCGCTTGCCGCCAGCGCTAACGCCAACGTGTGGCAGCCAAACATAAATCATTTCTTTGGAAAAGAACATTTCCGCCATAAAATGGACGTTTCCCTTTTATATAGTGTACATTGCACTGTATCGAAGATGTGAATCGTCGGTGTGGATGGAGAAACCGCAAGAGAGAAGTAGTAGTATAGGTAGGAAGGTAGAACCCAGTCAGTTCGCGGTATCTGAGATAAGAATCTTTATAATCTGCACTGGTATGCTAGTGTGGCTCCGAATTTTCTGGGGAAGAATCAACCGAAAACCCAGTGTGACTATTTCGCCCTTGAACTCTTTTGAATTTAATTCGATGGTAGGGATCCGACTTAAGTACAAGCCCAGTCATATTTCTTTATGAGTCAGAGTTTTGAAAAGGAGCTTTTCTGCCCTCATGCGGTCTAAATTAGTACAGAAGAGTCTAGCTAAGTTGATTAAAGGTCTACCTTTCCACAAGCAGACCGCATATTGAGCAGAGGAAAAAATACACGGCTGCGCCTAATTACAGACAGAGAAGACGCACTTTCCACATCAACCTCGCCAACAAATCTCGATTCCTCTATAAAGAATAAAGTGCTACTTTTCTCCATTGGTGTCTGTGGAACGATTATGGTGGGGAGCGAGGCATTTTAAGACTTTGCTTTAACAGTACTATTTGACTCTATATAAGGATCGCTCCTTGTATGGCTCTAGCTGTTGGGAAGAGTGATATCTTTACCTAATATGCAGCAAGATATGGAGCCTGTTAATGTTGGCGAAATGCATACTAAATCATGATCCGGATATTCCAGAGATACCCTTATACTTTTTCGATTCTTTACAAATATCTTTATCGCTTAATTTTCTGAGTTTGCGCACCAAAAGGCTCTTTCTGTTCCTACACGGAGGTCAACTGAAGTGTTCTTAAGGTGATGAGCGCCGCTAACTTAGGACGGAAAGGATGTAATGTGGCTCTGCACTTTATAGCGGACCTTAATGTTCCCTCAAAGTCAGCTTCTACCCAGTGCGAATGTTCGGAATTTCCGCTCTCCATTTATGGTTGACTGGGTTGTAGTGCTATTTGAATATTGTTATTTTTATTTTTGTTGTTATTGCCTTACTTTGTCTCAGCGGCTCAGCTGCGCACGCGCACCGCAATAAGCTCGCGCTCTTCCCAACGGCACAGTACGTTCTTCGCGATGGCGTACAAGACCTGACCTGCTGCTAAAAAAAAAAAACAGGAAGACGTTGTGGCAACCGTCAATGCAACTGACTGCATGGAGCGTACAACACTTTACTGCACTAAGCGAAAGGTAGAAATTACAACACTTTCCAACGTCACGTTTAAGCAGTGCAAGAGAATTTTATTTTCAAAATTAAAAAAAAAAAAAATGGAAAAAGCGTTAAACGCTTAAACGTCATTATGACTTTTTAATAGTCACGGCAAGCACAATTGAATACGTTGCACTGGCGTTGCAATTACGTCTGAGTTCTGGCGCGTGCAGCTGAGTTGAGTTGAGTTGTGCTGAGCCGCGCGGCATACGCCTACAAAATTGACTGCCTGCCTGCATTTTTACCGCTCGATTGGTTGTCTGCTGCACTGCTGCTTTCTTTCATCCTTACCGCATTTGCTTGCTTGTGGTTCTCTTTCTTCATAACTTGCAGACTACGTGCCACGGCGTGAAACTTGTAAAAGTTCCTTTGCCGCTGTGCGTTTGCTTTTATTTTATTTAATTTTTAATTTCTTTAAAATTTTCGATTTTTTCTTTAATTTTATTTTACACTGATCTTCTCAACATTTTTTGCTCAATTTTTCATTATTCACTGCACTTGAGTTCACTTTAATTTTTTTTTGTGTGTTTTCTTCGTTTTTTAGCCTTTATCAGCCTCCGTCTGTTATATTTTTCGCACGCACGTTCATTCGGTTGAAACGTAAACGCGAAATTAATTGCATGTAAAGATAAGATTAAACTTGTTTGTATGTGTGTACGTGCGAATTGGTGTTGTGAAGTTGCATGCCACACGTACTTACTTATATACTTGCTTACTGTGCTTACGTATTTGCCGCACTATGTTGTGTTGCAAGCACGCACTCATGTAACTCATACGCCATGTACGCCCACTCAAGGTGTGAGCGAGGAAATTGCGAAAGAATAAGCATGTAGCAGTAAAATTGTACAGAGTAGCTGAGATGAGGCGGCGTATTGGACACAGCTTGTAATGCAAGCAACCGTGGTATGCTATTGGAAAGTATTAAGATATATATATATGTTACATGGACTAAAATTATTTCCCAAAAATGTGAACAGAGATTTTTCGAATTTTTATTAAAAATCACCCTCTCAAATTTTGCTATAAACTTATAGTTTATCCAAACACTATAGTACCTGACAGTCTGGTAGCTAAGATTTCATAAGATTTCCCCATTATACGCGATAGATGAGTTACCGAAACGGGGGATCATTTTAAATACTACAAGATCTACATACGATGCGAGTATACTAGTAGAGCATAGACTGCCTTTTACTAAAAATATCAATATTGGAGGCTCCAAAAAACCTCGGGTAATGTAGTTAAGCTGAATCAAGCACTGCTCAGGCTCTTAAGCGCCTCACGATACCACTTCCACCAAGTATTACTTTGAATCCGTTGTTTGAGTGACGAGAAATAAAAGTGTATGCTTTTTGGCATCCTCATTCTCATATCAGCATTTATTTACATTTTCTTTACGCGATTACAGAAACGAATACGAATGCAAATATGAACAAGATTGCGAATACGAAAAGGAATACGAAAACGAATATGCGAAAATGAATAAATATAAATATAAATAAGAATAGGAATGCGCATACGAATGCGAACTCGAATACGGATATGAATACCAGTATGAAAATGAAAACGAATGTAAATATAAGTTATGAAAATGCATGCGAATACGAATTTCAATACGAATACGAATGAAAATATGAATAGAAATATAAACAAGAATGCGAATATGAAAGCGAATACGAATACGAATTCGATTAGCAATTTGTATACGACTATGTATTCAAATATGAACAGAAATATGAATATGAATATGAATACGAATACGAATGTAAATACGAAAATAGAAATGAAAACGAATGAGAATATAAATACGAATAAGAATACGAATGCGAATACGAATACGAAAACGAATATGCGAAAATGAGTACAAATATAAATATCAATAAGAGTAGGAATCCGCATACGAATGCGAATGCGAATACGGATATAAATACCAGTATGAAATGCGAGTTCGATTAGGAATTTGTATACGATTAGGAATTCAAATACGAATAGAATTATGAATAGAAATGCGAATATGAATACGAATGCAAATGAGAATACGAATGCAAGTACGAATAGCAGTACGATTACGAACTCGAATACGAATAGAAATACGAAAACGACTGCCAAAATGAATACAAATATGACAACTCTTCGAATATGAATACGAATACTAATGTCAATAAGAATCAGAATACGAATATGAATACTTTTAAAGGCAAAATTAAATTGAGGAGATTTTCAGTAAACAGAAACAGCTTCTATGTGGTCCGGCTTAAGTTTTCCTTCGACTATAAGACAATGGTGTGATCTCTCAACTACATATCTATTAAAAAATTAAAATATTTTATTATTATAAACGCGCACTTATTATTCTGAGGAAAAGAAATCCTTGCTTAAGGAAAAGCAATAAAAAAATATATATACACTATATACACACATTTGGCATTTGCGGAGCCCATTCTACTTCTGTATTGGCGTTGCCAACACTTAAGCGATTTTAGCCGGAAGATGGACTTCTGTATAGTAGTACATGCAAATGGGAAAAGTTTTGGCTGCCATTAACCTGATAGTGTCCAAAACCGATTCTTTTACAACTGGTTCAAGCAGTTCACTTTCTGTCTAATATCAAAAATCTTTTAAGTAGTAAAAATCCGTTTGGATGCGAGCTAAAGTGAGAAGATGCGCCCCTCTGGTTGTGCGTGGGATTTGGATACTACTTCATAAAAAAATTTGCTCCAGGAAAAAATATAACTAAAAGCCTAAGCTTAGACCCATAGTATTGATAACTTAAATATAATTATCCTAAATGCTAAAAATTGAGATAAATAAAATTAAATGAGATGTAAAAAACATTTCGATTGTTCAAATACTGGAAAGCTATGGGAAAGATAATAGGATAAAAAATATATAAAAAAATGTATAAAAAATATAAAATCGAAAAATATGTTGCAATATGAGAATTAAAAATGTATGCGAAAGAAGTTCTCAAAAAAAAAAAATAGTGCTGGCTTCTCAGGTGACAAACTCACTTGATAATGTCCACAAAAACAATTTATTTTCAGTATTATTTAACTCATTGCATGTGAAACACTATATCAGATTATAACTTTCTTTTTAATTTATTGCATTCATTCTTTCCTTTCAAGTTTTAACCAACTCAATCCCACTGTGCATGATATTGCTTCTTCGGTCGTTCACTCGCTTGCTGCCACTTGCCTTGCCACTTTTTCTCATAAATGTCTTGTGCGTGTGGCGCGTGCGCGGGTGGTTTCGTCGTTGCTGCGGCTAGTGGAGTCATGTTGGCGGTAACGGTGTTTTCTGGCGGCACGTGAATTCTTGTGAATTTCGGCAATTCGCCATTCATATAAATAATATCCTTTTTAATAAACGTGCACTTCAGCTTTTTTGCAGCAGCTGCAGCTGTAACTTGCTGTGACTTGCTCGTACGAGTGTTGGGCGGATGCTGCTACTTCAATGTTGCTCTTTTGGAGTACCCATACATACTTACATATCGCTTGCTGCATTTTGCGCTTCTTCTTTTTAACTTTTATTTTTTTTTTATTTTTTATGGCATTTACTATATCTTGCTTGTTAATTTGTGTTGTTTATAAAGTATTTAATGCACTTTTAATTACTCACGTTGCTGCCCGCTGCGCTCTGTCTGCTCTAGGCGCTGCTATAAAATCAGCTGTAAACACATTAAATGTGAAAGCAATAAAATATGGCAAATGTTGTTTCGCTTGGTGAAAATTTTTATTGACTTTTATGCACGCGAATGTGTTGATGTGTAGGAAAAGAAAAATTTAAAAAAAATAAAACAAAATTATAACAACATTAAAGATCGTAAATAGGAAATACTTTCGAAACATCTGAACAGTTTTGATTGTGATTTTAGCATATCTACTCTGTGTACATTTTTGAAGTTGATTTTTGTTACATTTACTTTTCCTTTTCATTGTCTACAAAGTAATATTCCCTTCCTGAAGCAACGTCCTATACTATATATGTATGGTCATATCGATCAGCATACTCGTATATGTTTTCAAAACATACTTTCTTATAAACGAAAGTAACGTATTGGTAAAATATATTGTTAATTTGTCCGAAATATTGACGGTGTTTGGTGTGATATTGATAGAATGATGTGTTGATGTGATGTGATATGTTGATGAGATGTGATATGTTGATGTGGATTTGTGATGCAACTTCGATGATTGAGACTGGTATTTTTTTGAATCATAAATAACAGTATTATTAACAGTATTTAATAAAACAAATAAATATTATAAAATTCCTGTGAAAATTTTCAGCTTTATTAATCCAATTGACCAAATTTGATAAGCTTAAATTGTTATTAATTATTTTCACTCGAAATAAATTCCATTACTTCACTCTTTTTAATGGCTTACCAATAATTTAATACATTTATTAATCGCATATAATTCGTATTTTATTTTTAATCCCACATAAACCTGCGTAATTCAATGTATACTAATTAGGAAATTATTAGCAAATCCGTAGTGAAGTTAAGCTGAAAATATTTCATTCAAGATTTATTGATTTTACTTAGATTACTAAACTAGTAGATACATGCATACATATGTATGTATGCAGATATGATAATATTATGTTATGATATATGCTCCGTGCTTAATTATTTGTTTCAGTGCATGTGTGCATGTGTGCGTGTGATTATTTTGGCATTTGTGGGTGTATATTATGTGCAATCAAGCGACAATCATTGAGGTTGTAAATATATTAGCTTAGCAATAGGAGCTGATTAACTAAGCGCGAGGTGATACTGTGTATATACTTCTAATTAAACAGGGTGCCCCTTAAGGGTGAATGATGTGAATCCGCACGAGATGTAAATCAGCTTGTGGCCTGTGTTTGAAGTTTAAGGTATGGAGAGTATACTGGAAACGCATATCGAAGGGGCGCTTTTAGGCTGCCAATAATGTATATGATCTAATCCATCACTGCGAAAAAACACTTCCTATAAATAGGGGGGGATAAAAGTAAAACAAACTTGAAAAAGTAAACAAGACTGGGAGTAATAAGAAAGAAGAGAATTATTAAGAAGCCAATTAAACCCCGAAAAAGAAGAAAAAATAAGTAAATATGAAAAAAGAAGAAAAGAAAAAATAAAAAAATAAGAAAATAAAAACGAAGAAAAAAAGTAAAAAAAAAAAATAAAATTTGAAAATGAGAAGAAGAAAAAGAAATGAAAGCAAAACAATAAAAAGAAACATCAAAAAAAACGGAAGAGAAGAAAAAGATGAATAAATATAAATAGAGAAATAAATAGAGAGAGCAATAGGAAAACAGATTAAAAAGAAAAATAATAAAAATGAAGTATTTAGAAGGATGAGAGAAAGAAGAAAAGTAAGAAGAGATAAAGGGGAAAAGTAGGAAAAAATAAGTAAGAATGAGATAAAAAAAGAATAAAAACAAGCCGAAAAAGGGATGAAAAGAACAAGAAAAAGTGAGATAAAGTTTAAGAAGAAGAAAAAAAAAATTTAGAAATATAGAAAAAGAAGAATAGTAGAAAAAAGAAAAATGGTAGGAAAAAAATGAAGAAGAAAGTAAAAACTACTTTCCACTCAAAGCTGAATATGCGTATAAAGTATTTTAATATGAAATTAGTAAGAAGTAGAAAGAGCGAAAACCTGAAAAAATTAGAAAAAACAAAATAATAAAATAAGATTTTCAAGCAATGAAATAACCTAAATAAGAAGAAGAAAAACGAAGAGAAGAGAGAAAGATAAAAGTAGAAGAAACTTAGATAAAAATAAATAAAGAAAAGAATATCAGGAAAAAAAAAAATGACGCGCGTATAATAGAAGAGAAGAAAAAAATGAGCAAAAGCTAAGTTGACTAGGATAGGAAAAAAGAAGAAGGAAGGTAAAGAAAAATAGCACAAATAGAAAAGGAGGATATTAAAACGTGGAAAATAAGAGAAAGTGTAATGAATACATAGAATAAGTAAAAGAAGAAGCAGAAGGAAAAAAAAACTATAAACATGGTGGAAGAAAAATAATAAGAAAAAGTAATTAAAAAAGTAGAATAGTTCAAGTATAAGACGAAGAATAAGGGGAAGTGGAAGAAAACTATTAAGAAGAAATATGAGAAGAAAATAAAAGATAGTAATCAGAAAAAAAAGAGGAAAAAAATAAATAACCAGCGGAAAGAAGCCTAGAAAATGAAAAAGGTGTAAAAAAGCAACAAAATGGAAAATATGTATGGTAGAAAATGATGATGAGTAAAAATTATAATAAGAAAAACTATGGGAAAATAAATTAGAGAGAAAAGAAAAGAAGATAGTACAAAGGAAAAAAAGAAGAACAGAAAATAAAGAAAAGTAATATAAAGCAGAAAAATGGGTGCATAGAGAAGAAGAAAAAGAAAAGTGAAAAAAAAAAAATTTCCAACCGTAGCTGCAATTTTCTTTGTCTCCTTTTATCACACCCTCTAAATCTCCACACATATAATTTAATCAACGAGGCTTACCTAGCAAATTTACTCATAATCCAAAACACAAATAAGCCAATAACTACCTACGGTTATTATCAACAAACACTTCGCATATATTTAGAAGTTGTATATGTTCACGCATGTGTGTGTTGGTGTATGTGCGTAAACATGTGTCTTAAAATTTGTGTCTATCGAAAATTCCATTAAATCTGTAGTCTAGGAGAATTTACGATGTCATCTTCTGAAAATTATAGGCTTCAATAGTATTATATCCTTCTACCCCCAAAAGTGTAATCAATCCCCTTATCTGTTAAACCAAACCAATAGTTAACTGTACTCTGGATATAATGTTGCACATACCCACAGAGTGAATATGTAAGTAGTACATGACATGTTGTTACAGATTTGTCGGCATGCATATACATATCTACATGTATGTATGTACATATGTATGTATGTATATGCTTAAGTGCACCCACAAGTTAATCCCAAGAGTTAAGTTGAAAGTAGAAAAGGGAGCTCAAAGTTAATTACAGACACTAAGATTGAAAGAGCTGTGTTTATGTATATATAGATATATAGGATGCTGTATAAATATGTGTATATACTATTACATAGTGCTGGAAATAGCAGGCGTTCGATAGTGTCTTAAGTATGCTTCGTCATTCGTAAGAGACTCTTAGTTATTGAAGAGTATACTTAGACTCTTTCTTCCGCCTGCTACACTGTCAACGCCTTTAGTTAGCCATATCCCTGTTATTATGGCCAATCATTTGTTGGGCGTCAAAGGTGAAGAAACTTTGGGCTTAGAAACTTTTTGTGTGTCTTACAACACTATTATATATATACGAGTATATATATGTGTATATATATTTATATATGTGTGTGTGTGTGTTTTGATGCGCATCCTCAGACTGCTGATTTTGCGATAATTGTCAATCTAGTACTGCCAGTGGCTTTCTTTTGGCTTTACCTGCCGCCTACCTGATTGAATGCCAGCGGCTACGAATCTCTTGTTTAACTTTGGTACTTAACTACAACCAAGTGAGGTGTGAAATCAACACACACACACTCACTGTCACGCAGGCATAGAGCCGAATGTGTACTGACACTTAGATGAATCGATAGACAGGGAAAGAGATCTTAAGCAATAAATATATTTAGGTATAATTTTACACATACAACAAAAATGAAATAAAAATCACCAATATGTACTCGTATTTCCTGTACACGTTGCCTCATTTACTGTACCTTCTATGGTTGCGGAAAACTTTCCTTAAAATTTTATTTTTATATTGGAATTAACGCTTCGTTGGCGCTAATTGAGTTTGAAAAAGTTTTTATATTTGTCAAAAAAAAAAAAAAAAAATTAAAAGATGGTAAGGAAAAGAAATTCGTTTTACTGAGAAATTAGTAGTTTAATTAGATTTTTCGAGCATGAAGCATAGCGACGAAATTACATGTTGTAGTGGAAATGCTGCATTTTTTTTGAAATTTTTATACAAAGTTACATAAAAGGCTATCCATTTTGCGGTTTTAAAACTAAACGTAAATAAAAAGCATTTAAATTACTTTTCTCATGAAATTCCTATATTTTTCATTATAAAGTTTGAACCTCGGCATAAGGTATATGTGAGGCACTACTTCATTCAAAAGAACTGCCTCGCAAACTCTTGTAAACTTCTATCCGTTTGAGGTAACTTTCGACCACTTTTTGGTACATATTGGACAGTATATCTTGACCAATGTTGGTTTGCAAATGCTCAAGAGTTAAAGCTTCGTCTGCATAAACATGATCTTTCCACTTAGTTCCACAAGAAAAAGTGCAACGGTGTCAAATTGTACCTCATCGATGGCCAATTGACATCGCTAGGACGAGAGATTACACAGCCGGGAGATTTCTTTCACACCATCTTTTTGAAATAAACCACATTCTACAATCAAGGAATTTTCTCCTGATTTTTTTTTTTTTAATTTACATCATCATTTTCACTGAAACTGCGCAAAAAAAATATTTTTGCATAAAATTTTGCTGAATTTTCGAATATTTCCATAAAAGAGAATAATAAACATATATATATGTATTTATTTAAATGAT